>OZ035842.1:9622203-9977203 GCA_964034765.1 Knipowitschia caucasica | reverse complement strand
ATGCCACTACCCAAAGTAGTTTTTTATTGTATTGATCCCCTCAAGCTTTAGTAAGAGAGCAATATTTGATTCTCGAGAGGACGCCAAACGACTCAATTCACTTTGTGACGTGGCAACAGAAGCTCGTCTCCAAGAGGTGAGTGACAGGCGGAGAAAATCAAAACAACAAATCAGCGCACACAGCCTTTCCCAGCATATGGTTCCACGTCCTCCACGCTCTGTGTTCGCTTCTACATTGTTTTTCTGCTATTGTCAACGACTACAAGTGTTAGTATCAAGTCAACTTGAGGAAAATGTGTTTTTGGAGTAATTATTATTATGCGACATTTGGCCGCTGACGAAGAGTGCGGCGAGTGTAGCTGCACTTTCTATTCATAGAGATCTGCCTTTGAAATCCATGTGACACTTCATTAAAGATGGTTCCAGAACTACGGTAACCATGAAACTGGAATTACGCAAAATCTTATCTTGAATCAGAATCAGAATCAATCTCTAATCTCATATACCATCATATATCCTATATTCTTATATACCTACTTACCTCTCTTTCATTATCAATTTACTATTTATTATTCATTTGATACTCTATACCTATTTACCTTAATTTAATTCTCATTATTCTTTCTTATCTATCATCTTTGTTTATGTTATGTTTTATCATTCTTATTCTCTCAACTCTTTCCCACCCCCCCCAAACCCGCAAATCAACACATCTACATAAAAAATATCTCAATCTATATCTATTAAACATTCACCCCTAATATATTACCTATATATATCTTCTTTCTTTCTTACTTATATATACTTTTTTTCATTCTTACTATATATATACTTTCTTCTTCTTACTCTTTATATATTACTCTTCTTCTTCTTACTCTATATATACTCTTCTTTTCTTACTCTATATCTTCTTCTTCTTCTTACATTATATATATTTCTATCTTCTTACTATATAAACTCTTCTTCTTCTTACTCTATTTCTTCTTCTTACCTCTATATCACTTTCTTTTCTTACTCTATATATAATCTTCTTTTCTTACTCTATATTTCTTCTTCTTCTTACTATTATATACTCTTCTTCTTCTTAATTATATTTCTTTTCTCTTCTTACTCTAATATCTTCTTCTTCTTCTTACTCTATATATAACTCTTTCTTTTCTTACTCTATATCTTTTTCTTTTTTTTACTCTATATATACTCTTCTTCTTCTTACATTTATCTTCTTTTTTTTTATCTATATCTTCTTTTCTTCTTACTCTATCTTCTTCTTCTTCTTACTCTATATCTTTTCTTCTTACTTAAATATCTTTTATTCTTTTAATTATATCTTTTCTTTCTTCTTAACTTTATATTTATTCTTTCTTCTTACCTCTATATCTTATTCTTCTTCATTATCTATATCTTCTTTTTTTTACTCTATATCTTCTTATTCTTCTTACTCTATATTTCTTCTTCTTCTTACTCTATATCTTCTTCTTTAATTTAACTCTAATATCTTCTTATTCTTCCTTACTCTATATCTTCTATTTTTACTCTTATTTTCTTCTTCTTCTTATCTAATATTTCTTCTATTTCTTACTTCTTATCTTCTTTTTTCTTCTACTCTCTATATATACTTCTTCTTCTTCTTACTCTAACTAAATCAAATCCAACACATTTATTAATCTTACATCAATTCTCTACATTTCTTATAAATATTCTCTACTCCCACCCCCCCAACCAATATAACATATTCACACCCAATACAAATCAATAAACAAAAAAAAAAAACCCACTAAAAAAACACATATAAATAAACTTCATCCCTATCATTAAACCAATCCCACCCCACAAATAATCAAATTTTCATCAACAATCACACTACTTATTCACATCAAACCAATTTTCAATAAACAAACAACAAAACATCCCCCCATCACCCCCCCTCACCCTTACACTATTAAAAACCTAATTCCTACCTACCTCTCCCTCCTACACTCCCCCAACATCCAATATCACATCACAAAATAACCACCACATAAACAACTAACCTATCTAAACTACACTCCATCCCTACATCCCACATCTAAATCACCCCCCCAAATTTTTTTCCCAATTCTATACCCATTTATACTCATTATACTTATTCCCCATTATTACCTCAATTCCCACCAATATCTCCTAAACTTCCCCATAAATTTCAACCTAATATATTCATTCATCAATCCCCACAACAATTACACCCAAATAAAAATACAATAAAACCACCACCAACCCATTCACACACCACACTATACTTAAACAAACTTAAAACTTCCAACTTACAACAATAACACACCCTTATCACCACCAATAATACCTAAATTTTCCAATCCTCCTCCCTTCCTACATAATCTATTATTCCCTCACCACATACAACATCATATTTAATCTTAAATACCTTCCCTCTAAATTCCAAACCTATCCTCTATTATAACCTCTTACACACCCTCACCTTATAACTAACTCTTACACACCCACCTACCAAAAAAAAAAACATTCAAAAAAATTAACCCCAATTACATCAAAAAAACATACCAACCCTCCTCCCCAATACCCAAATCCCTACCACTAAAAATTCTCACCTTAAAATATATAAAATATAATAACACTCACAAAACTACCTCCCCATTTCTTAAACTCCTTCCACCCTTTCAATCCTTCCTACACAAAACACTCCCCAACCACAATAAATACCTATCCCCCCAATACACAACAAAAACTACCCCCAACACTCAACCCCATAACAAACACACACCCATAAATAATTACCACAACATCCCCCAACATATAAATAAAAAAATTTACCAAACCCTCTAAAAACCCAAAAAAACACCCCACCACAAACCCCCACACCCAACACAACAAACAAAAACCAAACAAAAACACACACACACATAAAACTCCACCACAAAACTTACAAACACCCCACAACAACACAAAACCCCCCAAACACCATCCCCCCATCAAAAACAAAAATCAACCTAACCATATCTCACATCAAAAAATATACCCAAACACAACCAATACAACCCCCCCCTTAATTTTATAAAAAAAAATAATAATCAATCATAAATTTTTCACAACTATACAACCCACACTCACAATTCAAAATTCCACCAAATAATACTAAATTAACACTTTCATTTTTTCTTATTAATATTAAACTACATTCATAAACTCACCCAAACTAAATTAATATCAACCATACTTATAATTTACAACACCACTCTCCTTAACACAATCCCCTTATCATCATCCCACATAATCACCATCTCCATAACCACCATCCCTAACTACCACAACTAAACCCAACCACCATCACATCACCCAAACCCCAACCAAACTACACCTAAAAAAAAAACCACCAAACCCCACACAAAAACTACACCACCACAAAATAAACAACCCCAACTACACCAAAACACACACCCCCCCCCTCTCATAAAAAAAAACACATACCATAACCAATAACATCCCTCATACACAAAACCCCAAATATCCCCTAACCTAAAAACCCAACTCCCCCAACCCCCTAATAAACTCTACCAAACCATCCAAAACAAACACACACCCCAAACCCCCCACAACAAACACCAAAACCTACTAAATTATCCTAAACAATATAATATTAAAATAACCAAAACACAACTAACAAAAACCCTAATAATAACTAAATCCCACACAAAAATATCACAAAATTAAAAAATCTTTCCCAACAATTTCAAATAACTTCCACTCATCCACATAAACCACTCCCTACCCCCTCCCCCAACACACACAACAACCATAATAAAAAACAAAAAAATACCAATCACCCAAAAACCCCACCACTTTCACTAAAACACCCCAAACCCAAACTCAAAAAAAACCAACCACCCAAAACCCCAAAAAAAACCCCTAACAATAATAAACAAAAACCACAACCACCACAAAACAATCCAACCTACCACCCTCAAAACCACCCCCCACACAACAAAAAAAACTAAATAAACAACAAATAAACAAACAAATAAAACACAATAACCCTCAAAATCACAAAAACAATCACCAAACCAACCAAACCCCAAAAACTCAACCCACAATACCAAAAAACCACATCAAAAAAAACCCCCCATCCATTCCCAAATACATCCTACAACTCTCACACTTACTCAATCCCCAACCAACAAAAAAAAACACAAAACCAACCCACTCCTCACAACTACAAAAACCCCAACCCCATCACCCAACCCACAACACACACACCCCACAACCCAACACAAAACAACAACCACAAAAACCAACCCACCCACCACCACAATAAACACAAAAACTCCCAAAAAACCCTTCCCAAACCCAACAATCACCAAATCACCCAAATTCAACCCTAAACAAAACCCCAAAACAACCACCCAACACCAACACCACCCAAAAACCCCATCCCCAACACCCAAACCAACCCACACCACCCCAACCACTAAATACAAAAAAAAAATATTTCCCTCACATTCATCCAATCCTCCACTACCCCTCCACCACCCAAAAAAAAACCCAAACAAAAAAACTAACCAAAAACAAAAAATAAACAAAATACCAAAACCCCCAACAAACAACCCATACATCCCACAATAAAAATATACCCAAACCACCCATACTCAATCCAAAATCCAAAAACAACATCCAATCCCCCAATTCAATAACCCCACCACCATTTCTAATATCAACTTTTTCAACTTCAAATTCCAAAAAAACAAATAATAATAATAATCTCTCTAACCATAAATCAATTAATACATTTCTAAAAATATATTCTATCACTTCCCCATACCCCAATCCCAATCCCTAACACACCTCACCCACACAAATATACAAAACAATCATACACTCAACCCAATCCAACAAAACCAAAAACCTTATACATCATCAAAAAACCCCCCACCCCACAACAACACACCTCCAACAAAATTAACAAAATATTCTAAATCTAAAACATATAATCAATAAAACTTATAATTCAAACTCCCCCATACCCTTAATTCCATAACACTATTTAACTACTATAATTATAATCCCAATATAATTAATAAAATACTAAATATAATCCTCAAAAATATCATCATATCTAACATATCCAAAAAATATTATATATACAAAAAATACTTTATTATCAATATTATCATCATCAATATCACCTATAAAACAATTATTTACTTATTTATCAATCCCAATTTCTACCCCATAAATAAACTCTCTCCACTTATTCAAAATCCCACCACCAATTAACTTATTCCTTATAAAAACCTCACCTTACCACTAATACAAAAATATCCAACTCAAAATAAATACATAAAAAACCACAAAAAAAAAAAAAACCCAATCCAAATTACAAATAACCACCCATACCCCACAATTACCCAAAAAACACATCCTTAATCCAATTTCAAATAAACCCAAAACAACAAAATAAAACCCCCCCCTCCCAACCCACCTTTCATCTTTAATAAATTCAACCTTTAATTCATCATTACAAAAAAATACACACATATCACCTCCCATATCTCCAATCTTCATCCCCCCTACCCCCCACACTACCCCCCTCCAACCAAACTTCCCTCCACACAACCCTTACACAAATACCAACCAACCATCTAACCTACATCCCATCCACCCCTTTTTCATTAATTAATATAAACCTCCTTAATTTTAAACCATCCTTAACATATAACAAATTAAAAATAAATTCCAATATAAAATAATAACTTAAAATTAACAATAAACACCCCATACCACTTACATCCATAACATCTATCTATCATAAATCATAAAAACAAAAACAATTTACACCCATCAACCTAAACAATTAAAAACCCCCATCTCTTATTTTTTTATACCCATCCACACATATTTCCAAAATACACCCTTTCATTATAATACTTAACCTTAAACCCACCAATTAACCATATCCCAACCCCTCATTAAAATCCCTACTAACATATATACCAAAACTTTTAATAACACAAAAACCCAAAAACCAAAAAAATAACATTACCAATAACTACTATCATTCTCCTTAAAAATCAAACAAAAAATATAAATTTCCCACTCTTAAAATACAACCCACCCACTTATCATCCAATAATCCTCCCATACCCTACACACCCCTACAAAAAATAAATCAATACCTTCACCCCCCACCCCTTTCAACTAACATACAAAATACACAAACTCCTAAACTAACCAACCCAACACCCCCCCCCCAAACACACATAACCAACAAAAAAAAACCAACAATACCACACCAAACCAACAAACCCAAAAAATAACATACAAACCCCAACAAATACCCACCCAACAACAAAAATATTAATCAATAATAAAAATATAATACACTATAATTCATATAAAATTTTAATAACAAACTTTATATAACCATAACTTTATCATACCTAAACCTATCACCCATAATAATCTCCACTTCAAAACATTAACAATCCCACCCTTACATAAAACAACCTATACTAAAATATCACCACTTCTTATCTTATATAACAACCCTACCCCCCCCAAAAACACACCAACAAAACAACTACCTAAAATCCCATCCCTCTAACAACCAATATCAACACCCCCACCCCCTTAACACACAAAATTAAACCAATATTAAATATCCCTTACCACATATCACAAACCATACAATAATCTACCCCCAAAATACAAATACTTCTCTACCCAACACTACTCTAAACCTAATACCAACTCACCACACAAATAACCAAAAAAAAACCACACATAAATAAATAACTAACAACCACTAAAACCAAAACTCACACCACCTCCCATAAAAAACAATACATAACACTCCAACAATACCTTAACCAAATACAACATCAAAATACACCACCAAACAAAACCAAACAAAAACAACCTAACCTTATCCAACATCCTAATCCCCATATACATACCAAACACTCAAAATAACAAAATCAACAAAAAAACACATAAACACAAACCCCTCCAATCCACAACAAAACTCCCAAACACACCTAAACAAAACAATAAAAACTACTTAACCAACCCACACACAAAAAACCCTCCTTCAACCCCCCCTACAATTTTAAAAACTACACAATCTATATCTTCAATATTTAACTATATTCATTTTTCAATTCCTTATATTTATTCATCTATCCCATTAATCTAACATCTCTTAACAATCATTCATCTAATTTATATATATCAATTATAAAACATAAACATATTTTATCAATCCAATTATAAAAAATACATAATTTAAAAAAAAATCAACTTCATATACCTATACATTCTCTCCCCACCATCATATCCTCAAAACCCCCTACACCCCCCCCCCACAAAACAAACAAACCCCAACAACCAACCCATTTCCACTCCACACCCCCCCATAACCACCTACAAAATAACAACAAAACCCCCCACAAATACCAACATAACAAAACACAAAAAAAAACAAAAACTTAAATAAACAAAAAAAAAACAACACACAACAAACCAAACCATAAAAAAACCAAAAACCCCAACCC
Source organism: Knipowitschia caucasica (assembly GCA_964034765.1). Taxonomy (NCBI): domain Eukaryota; kingdom Metazoa; phylum Chordata; class Actinopteri; order Gobiiformes; family Gobiidae; genus Knipowitschia; species Knipowitschia caucasica. The sequence goes on along the minus strand of OZ035842.1, from coordinate 9,969,644 downwards.
CCCCCCCCCCCCCCCCCCCCCAAAATAACACCACACAAACCCCCTTAAAATAAACCCCCAACAAACAAACAAAACATAACTAACCACCACAAAACCACCACAAATACAAATACAACAACAACCCAACACCCCTCAACACAAACAAAAAACTCTAAATAAAAAAAACCAACAACCACAAACACCAAATACACCCAACAACAACAAAAATACATCAATAAATCCAACCCACAAAACAAAAACCCAAAACCCAACCAACCCACAACACCACCCCAAACCCCCCCAACACACCCAACACAAAAACCCAACACCACCAAACAAAACACAAAACCCCACCCCCCCAACATACAACCACACAAAACAACAAAAACACACCCCCCCCACAACCCCCACACAACCCCCCCTCCAAACCCAACAACCACAACCACCCAACAAACCAAAACCACCACACCCCCCCCCAAACAACCCCACACCACCAAACCCCCCCAACAACCACAAAACAAACCCAAACACCAAACCCCCACAAACCAACCCAACCACAAACACAAACCCCAAACAACCCAAAAAACCCAAACACAAAACACACCAAACCAAACAAAAACCCCCAAACAAAAAAATCAAAAACCCCAACACAAACCCCTCAAACCAAACAAAACAAACAAAAACCCCCAAAAAACCAAACAAACCACCCAATAAAAACCCAATCAAACACCCCAATAAAAACCCCAATAAAAACCCCCAAACCCCCCCATAAACACATCTACCCACTCACCAAACTACTCCTACAAAAAAAACCCTACAACACATAAAAAAATATAAACAAAAAAAAACAACACAAAAAAAAACATACACCCCAACAAACACAAAACAACAAACAAAAACAACAACCAAAACAAAAACCAAAAACAACACCATACCCTAACAAAACTCAAACCTAAACAACCATCCAATTATACAAAACACCCAAAAAAAATCCCCAAACCACAATACACACAAAAAAACCCCCCCCCTACTAACACACCCATAAATTATTACAACCAACTTAAACACAACACAAACAAACCACCCCACAACAACCAACACCAAACAACCCATACCCAACCCTCACAACCCAAAACCACACAACCCACAAAATAACCTACCAATATTCAAAAAAACCCAAACAAAACAAACCAACCCCAACCAACCCAACCAATAACCAACACACCCCCAACAACAAAAAAAAAACACTCACAAAACCCACCATTCCCCCATACATCTAAAAAATATTATATTAATATAATTTCCTTCTTTTCTATCCATACTTTTTTTCTCCTTTTTTTACTCTTTTCTCCCAATCCTTAAATTATCACATTATCTATTAAAAACTCTAATACAACATTTACTTCAACAAACTTTCACTATCCTTTATCCAATTATCAAAATCCAATATACTCTCCACCTCCTATTATACCCCAAACCCTCCTCCAACAACACCTCTCACCCAAAATACAAACAAAACTACAAAACCAATAACACATCCACCCCAACACAAAATACTACCTACTCCACCAACAACACCATAACCCATACAAACCACTTCTTAAATAAATAAATTTAAACTACATTCCCAACCCCTAATATCCACCCTCCACCAACCTACAAATCAAACTCAACCAACAAAAAACAACACTAAACCACCCCACCCCCCACACAACAACCAAACCCCAACCCACAACCCCCCCCCCAACAAAAATTTTCTCCTCCTCCACATCTCTCCATCCTTTATCTATAAATCATCATTAATAATTTTATCTTCTTCTTCTTTTCTATCCCTTCCTCCATATAACTTACTATTAATTTCCAATACAAAATAATTTCAACTAACCAAAATCCACCTCACTCCCCCTCACAAAAACAATCATCTACCCCTAACCCAAAATACCAAAACCATTCTCTCTTATCCACTCAAAATTTTCTCAATATATCTCCACCCTCTCTCTCCACCCACTAACCTCCAATTACTCCAATATAAAAACCCCCCCAAAAAAAAACTTTCTCTAAATTTCCATACTATCCTTTTTTTTTTCACTTTCTTTTTATACTTCCCCCACTACCAATATTTTATCTTACACTCATTCCTTATATTTTTTAATAATTTATCAAATATCCTCATCCACTAAAAAAAAAAACACAAATAAATCAAAAAAATTACAAAACATCCAAAAAACACAATTACAACAAAAACCCTACACAACACAACCATAACCACACAACCACACACACTACTACAAACCCCCTAAACCCCAATAAACACAACAACCAACAACAACAAACCAACACCAAACTCTACACTTAAAATACCATAACCCCAACCAAAAACTTTCTTACCCTTACCAACCAACCCCCACCCACATCACTTATAACCCACAATCCATCTATTCCAAAAATTAATACCTCTTCACTCCCCCCCCTTACATCACCCATAAACACTCAACTCCAAACCATCTTTATCCAACATAATTAACAATAACCTATACCTTCCAACTACACCTATATTTCCTTTAAACTACCAACTAATAATCCATCACTCCACAATTAATCATTCCTACAAAACAAATAACCTAATAAAATCCATCACCCCTCCCCCCTCACAACTCCTACACACCAATACATTACACACATCATATAATCCTCCATCCCCTACACTCCCCAAAAAACCCCCCATCATATTTCATCCTCCAATTTATATATTCTCAACATCTCCCATCAAATATTCTACTAAAAAATAATAATTTCATAATCTAAAACATCAAATACTCTCTCTCCCCTACCTTCTATCTCTACTCTCCCTCCCCTTCTCTTTATCTCTCTCTCCACACCATACCATACACACCAAAAACCAAAAACCAAAACCAAATCTACACCCAATTCATTCTTAAACATACAAAAACAACTTAATAAAACTTACAAAAACATACACTCTCTCCCCATCTCTATAAAAAAATAATAATATCTCTCAAAACAAAACAACCACCAATTAATTACTACAAAATAACACACCCTCAATACCTACACCAACACCTCACACACCAACAAAAAACAATATAAAAACCCCAATCCACCCCCACCTAAAACACACATCCACTAATACCAAACCTAAACAACCACCCAACACACCCCACCCCCTATACCAACTTCTTAACCAAAATATCCAATCCTTCAACACTAACCCCCCTCTTAAACACTTTAAACATACCCAACTCACCAAAATCCCCAAACACCCCAAATAATCAAAATCTCAAAATCACACCATAAAACTAACTTTCCCCCTCTACCCTCAATATCTTCCTAATTCATCCAAACCATAATAAAAACCCAAAATAACCATAATCATCAAACATAAACCCCAATCCCCATTCACACACTCCTTACCCCCTATTCCCCACCAACTAAAAATCAAAATTACCCCAATATCACACCCTACTCTCCATACCAACTCCCCACCCCCCACCCATTCCTAAAAAAACTATAATAACTCATCACTTATATTCTATATAACCCAACCACCCAAAATAAACTTACAATACCCATTAAATTACTCCTCTCAAACCAAAAACCACTACTTAATCTATCCCATCACAAACAAACACCAAACCACCAAATACATCCACAAACACCAAAATCAATCATACACTATAAACAATTCATCACACCAAAAATATAACACTATACTTAACCCTCTCTATAATATTAATGTAACCAACCAAATCCAAAAATAATAAATCTATAAATTAACAAATAAAATAAATTACCCCATATTATAAAATATCAACAACCAAACTAAAAAATCAAAAAACCCAAACCAAACTAACTTTATATATTCTCAATTCTCTCAATAAACTAAAACAAACAAACCTAACCTTCATCCACCCCCCAACAATTTTCCAAACATACCCCCCCTCCACTAATTACCCCCATCCCATCCAAACCCACCCACCAAAACACAAACCAACATCAAACTAAAAAAACAAAACAACAACAAAACATAATCCCCCCCACAACAAAACCAAAACCACCAAACCCCACACCCACCATATATCATCCAACCATTCTACCCCCCACCCACCCCCCACATCAACCTCACAAACAAACAACTATCTAAAACCACAAAAACCCAACCCCCATAACCAAATACCCAATAATCTAAAAACCCAAATATTTTTTCCCACATCCCTTAATCTTCATAAAAACAAATCCCCCCAAACCCAACCCCACACCAAACTTCAAAACACCCCACCATAACATAACACATAACCAACTTCACCACCCCACCCCCCTCAAAAATTACACTTAATTTACCACCAACCCTATAATAACATTTAAAATCTTAAAACCCCCTAAAACCAAAACCCCTCACTTCCACTAAAATCCAACCATCCCCACCCCCCATCTCAAAAAACCATTCATTCTCATAACATACCATAAAAACCAAAAAAAACAAACCACCAACCCCCCAAAAACCAATTTTAATATTATCACAAAATAAAAAATCCACAATAAAACAAAACCCCCACAAAAAAAATAAATTCAAAAACACACAAAATTATCAACAAAAATTAATATATATCAAATAAAAACTTTAAATCTAACTCAAAACTTTACAATCAATTAATTTTTATCATATCCCCTACTCCTTACAACCCCCCTCCTCCACTATTATTTCTCCACCATATACCACCAACCTTCTTACTCATTTATACTTCCCTATCTAACACTTTTTACAAATCTAATTTAACCCCTTCCTATTTACATTCCATTTTTATTTATATAACATATAATTTAAACTCTACATCTATTTACTCATATCCTCCCTATCAACTAACCCTCCTATATAAAACCTATTACAACAACCCCAAAAAAATAACTACACAACAAACCACAACCCCCTAATTACACAAAAAACCACCTCTACATACCTCACACAACACCTCCAAAAATACACACCCCCCTAACAAAACATTAAATAAAACCAACACCCTCACACCACTTCCTCCCTATAAATAACTACCCAAAACTAAACCCCCTCCCCCCCCCAACATAACAACCCCTAAAACATCTCCACCATAAAAACATCTCCCCACCAAAAAAAAACATAATAATAATAATTCTCTATAAAAATACAACTCCCCACAACATTTACACCTCAAAAATCCACCCAACAAATAAATAAATACAATACCTACCCCATAACACCCCCTTATAAAACAACACAAAAATTCTCCAATACTCCTCATATCTACCAAAACAATAAATAATCTCTAATCCCAATTAACTATCTTACTCACACCAACCAACAATATCAAACCCTTAACACACACCCAAAAAAATTTCTAAAACCCCTAATCACTAACACCCTTCCCAATAAATATTAATTCCCTACTCTAAACCCCTCTTAAAAACATCACAAAAACCTCAAACTACAACTAAATTATACCCATACCCATCTCTACCTTCTACATATCATCCTTCTATCCATATATCTAAATATCACTTATACACTTTCTTTTTCACTACAAAATTCCTTCCAAACTTATTAATCCAAAAATCCATCCTTACTAACCACATTTCAATTTAATTAATTATACTATTTATCATCTTTACCATATATAAAAATCTTTTTCCACCTATCCTTTAACATTTTTTTTCTAAACTACTTTCCTTTACCCCCTCATCAACTTTCCATCTTAATCTATTTCAATCTTCTCTTTCCTAAACCCCTAAATCCCTCCTCCCATCAAACCAAATAAACCTTTATCCCATTTCATATTTAAATTTCCCCTTTCTTCCCCTCTTTACCTCCCTTATCATTTCATATTTCATTCTTCACAAAACAACACCCACCAACTCTCAAACCCCAAACCCTACATTCCAATTACAAAAAATCACCATTACAAACAAAAAAACATAATCCAAAATCTAACCATAATCAAAAACAAAAAAATTCCCAACCCAAATCTCCAACCTAATAACACCATAATACCATTTAAACTATAATCTCCTCACCATCTATTTAAATATTCAAAAACAATAAAATAACCCACCCCAACAACATCCCATAACCCAAATCAACCCATAAACCTAAACCCAAAACAAAACAACTACCCCCCCACCTAAATAATATAAATTCCCCCAATATCCCCTACCCAAATCTAAATTTACCTAAAACACAACACAACATAACATCCCACCCCCCCACACAATCAAATCAAATAACTATAAATAAAAAACCTAATCAAACAACCCCATCAATAAATCTACAAAACCACAATCCCAAAACCCACCCATACAAAAAAAACCAACATCCCCCCCACCCCCCCACCACACACCCCCCTCACACCATACAACACATACCCAATCAAACTAAAAAACTTCACCAAAAATAACCAACCTCACACAACCAACACCCAAACAAACCCCCCATCCCACCCCAACAAAACAACAAAACCTCCCACCAACCCAAACCACCTCACTACTTAAACATTCTACTATATCTAAAACTCCACCCCCAACCAACATATAAATATCTCCCCTTTAACCCTCCCAAACCCCCCTAAACAATTAAATCTTCAACATCACCTTATCACACACAACACTACCACCACCAAATCTTCCATTCATCAAATACAAATAATTAACATCATAACACCAAACCACCCAACCAAACCAAAACAAACCCCAAACCCACCACATAAAAATTTATTCCCCCTTTAATAACAATAATCCTCCATCAAATAATTATCTCATTACTTCCACAACAACAATAACAATAAAATCCTCCACCCCAAAATAAATACAAACTAATAATTAAACATTATTTATCCCAATAAAAAACATAAACACTACCCATATTAAAACATCCCATTTCCCCCCATCCCATATTCAAAATACTAAAATTTATTCAATACACACATATCTTAAAACAAATTACACCTAATCCATTACCCTAATTACTCCTCACATCTCCCCACTCACTTACCCAAACATTAAAATTCATTTATTAATATTCAAATAAATTTAACATCCTTTCCTATTAATCATCATTAACCAACCCCCCAAACAATCAAACCCCAATCATAATTACAACAATTCCCAAATAAATATAAATCCATAATCAATTAATTCCCCAACCCAACAATACATCTCACCACAATAAATATCAATATCATCACAATCCCAATCCACTCCATAAACCATAACCATCAAACACATCACCTTATCATAATTACTAAAATTCACCTCAATACCCCCACCCTCAAACCCTAACATTCCCAAACTTAAAAAAAAACATTCACCAAAAAATCCCCACCACCCACTACCCCATCCATTCACACCCACAAACACCAAAACCCCCAATTACAACAAATATAAATAAATACCCCAACCCACACCCACACACCCACAACTATCCACACCATATATACAAACTCCATCCCAACTCACCCTAAAAACCCTCAATTCCCCCTACCCAACCAACAACATACAATTAAATACTCAAAATTAATATAACCTCATTTCCACAAACCTGAACATAATCACTTAAAGCCTTGTTTACGTCAGAGTCTGTGTGTAAATGCCTGCATAATATCCCCTGGTTTTCTTTTATGCAGTAATTATTGCCTGCGGCCCGCCTTCTCACAGGCACAAGAACACAGAGACATATTACCAAGGTTCTCTTCCTTCCAGACGCTTTTTGCATCCAATTTTAAATGTTATTGATGCTTACATTCTGCAGCACATCTTCCGAGACACCCATTTGGCCCTCCTTGTACTGGCTCCCTGTTTGTTTAGTCAAATTGAATTACTTGTTTTTTAAGCACTTCTTGGACTGGCCTTTCAAAGTCTCATATATGGCGCCATTGTAGCTTTGTAGCTGTGGTGTGAATCAATTTGCTTAAAATCAAACCCTATTTTAAAACCCAGAACAGCCCTAATCCAGTCAAAACAGTTTTTAAAACTGTTGTCGGCCCCGGAGCAATTCCATCTGGAAAGACTTGAGACAAAGATTGCATTAGAATAGACACCACCAGACTTATTGATTGAGTACTAATATATTTATTGCATATGAACATGAAATGTTCATTAAGATTGGACTCCAGCAGGAATACTCCTTCACGTATGCAAAAGGGAGTTTAATAGAAATTATGAGCTTGCAAACCCGGTGCCTAGACCCTGGTGGCAAAGAAAGGTGAGCCGAAGACGTTAAATGATACTCAACTGAAGAGGTTGTGATGGGGAGGAGGAGGGTTGCTGATCGAACAGCAGTTTGAGCTGCAGAACCGAGAGGCTCTGTTTAAATGTAGACATGAAGTGATGATGAGCACAGGTGTGTTATTGAGCAGCTGAGGTTGATTGCTGTAGAAGGAGGAGTCAGTGTGGCAGACATGATGTCTTTTTGGGCTTCCAGTCTGAATCTACGCTTAAGCTTCATGTCAAGGGAACTAAAGTGGCCCTCTTACTAAAAGGCTTGGACATCATTGTTTTTAACACATGACGTATTCGTCCAAACAACACCTCACACAATCATTGTTGTATGTCCATTCACTGTCTGTTTGATTTTATTATAGCCATATGGTGTTACCCAAAAAGTCAAAATGAGAAAAGCGTGAAAAAGCATCTCTGTCAAAGTTATCTGAAATATTTGAATAGAGAATGTTATACAGTGCTGGGCTGTGATTGGTCTAGAGCACATGGAAGAGCTGTGACGGGTCAGGAGCAGACGGAAGAGCAGATCTGACGGAGGATTCTTACAGTTTACATTCCTCACTTCACAGACTTCACACAGAGACAAACTCCAGAAACAAGACCGTCCCAGGAATCTGCCCCAACCATGAAGCAGAGGCCAGCCCTGGTATAGTCCTAGTTTAGTCCTTGTCCAGACTGTAGTCCTGGTTTAGTCCGGGTTCAGACAGGCTTATTATGACATATTGTTCTTTATTCATCAGTGTAAATATTGATATCCAACGTAAAAAAATCTTTGTCAACTAAAGACATGCACAGTGAATAGAGCGAAACTCCAGAGTCTAAAAAATCTCTCTGGGGTAAAAGCATTTTCCCTCTGCGGATCGGGGACAACAGAAGGAGGGTTCTGCGTGTTTTTTGTGCCCGTGTCGGCTTTTTACCACAAGGAAGACAGGAACGTATCGCACCGGACCAGAGAGAGAGACCAGCAATGGAGACCAGACAGAGACTAAAGAGACCCGAGAGAAAGACAAGGGAGAGAGACCAGATAAAAAAACAGAGAGAGAGACCAGAGAGAGACAAGTGAAAGACAAGAGAGAGACTTGTCTGTTTGTGTCCAATAGCACTGGGAGCTTAAGACATATTTCCCTCAGGGGAGAATACAGCAATTACAGCTAAGCTAAGAAACATAGCAGCTACTCACTTATTTTGTATATTTTGTGTGCTCCCTGTGTGCTCTTACCACTGTCCTGTATGTGCGCTGCAACATTGAATTTTCCCTACAGTGGGGCGAATAAAGAATATCTTATCTTATCTTACTTACTTTTCTCAAGTTATAGTACGCATTTCTGATTGTTGACGTGCATGTGGACATGCATACCAGTTATGTGTACCCCTGATTATGATTGACTACGGTGAGGTTATGATCCAACTGGAGCAATATAGAGATTATGCTAAGAATTGCGGTAGTGATTTGTGAGTAGCTTTTTTAACTTCTTCGCCTGAGACACATGTAAGTGACAGCCTATAGAAAACAGGTCACAAGGCGGGTTATAGGCCGAGTTGTTCAGACACACCAGCCTGTGTGGAAGGAAGAGGCTACTCAAGGTTTTGTAATTTCTGTGTTTTTTCTCAGTGGGAAAGAGGCAGTTTTTCTACAGATCTGACGCGTCACTCTGGCTCCACACCAGGGCCCTGACTGCTGGATGAACTGCTCAGTCCATTTTACACAAAACAAGAGCGTAAAATCTATTTTAAATCAATGGCAGTATCAATACAGAGTGGGACTACTGCTGCGAATGCAATAGTGAGTAAGCATGTCATCACAACAAGAATTATATTGTCGCAATTATATTAGATACTTTTCTTTTTAGACTTTTTAGATTAGCCCACTTTGCCTGAAGCCCCCACTGAAAGATCTCAGCTCCTGTGGACTCACCACCTGCAGGAGGATCAGTGAGGGGCTGGTGCTCTGTGACTGGGTGCAGCTCTGACTGCCATCCCCCGACCCAGAAATGGATTAAGGGGAAGAAAATGGATGGATGGATATATTAGATACAATTTACTGTTGTGAAGATGGGCAGTGTGTGCAGTCAAAGCTTACCTGTCAGTATACATCCCCCCCTTACCTCTGGTCATGAGCTTTGAGCAATGACCGAAAGGAAGATTGTGGACAAAAGCAGTCCACATGAGTTCCGAATGGCTGGGCGCTGCCTTAGGGGGAAGAGCTTAGTCACAAAGGAGGAGCTCGTAATTTCGTAATCGTAATCTTTATTTATATACCGCCTTTTCACTGCAGATCTGAGTCTCAAAGCGGTTTACAATTGTTAATTTTTGGGCATTTGTCTCTCACTCCACACAGAGATGGGAGCGGGGTCGCCAGTACAGGAGGTGCATGCCAGAACTATTGGACATATTTTTAGTGGTAGGGGAAACCGGAGTGCCCGGAGGAAACCTACGCAGACACGGGGAGAACATGCAAACTCCACTCAGAAAGGCCCTGGTCCGACCGGGATTTGAACCCAGGATCTTCTTGCTGAGAGGCGAGAGTGCTATCCACTCAGCCACCGCTCGGAGTAGAGCTGCTACATCTCCACGTCGAGAGGAGCCAGTTGAGATGACGGATGTTTCCTGGACACCTCCCTTGGTAGATGCTCTGGTCTCACAGAGAGGAGACCAGGGGAAGTCCCAGGAAATGCTGGAGTGTCTCTAAGCTGGCCTGGGAACACCTTGTGATCCCCCCAAATAAAGCAAGGCTTCTGAGGAAACATGTCAAGGTAATAGCATCGCTAACTTACTATTGTCTGGTATAGAAGAACCAAATAACATTATTCTAATAAGATGACAAGATGAACATAAAGCACAAAAACATCAATTTCTGGGTTGGGGGGTGGCAGTCAGAGCTGCACCCAGTACACTGAGCACCAGCCCCTCACTGATCCTCCTGCAGGTGGTGAGTCCACAGGAGCCTTGATCTTTCTGTGGGGGCTTCAGGCAAAGTGTCTTGCCCAAGGACACAACGACAGCAGTCATCAGTGGGAGTCGTGAAGTAGGTCTTATGGTGGGCTCGAACCCACAACCTTCAGGCCTAAAGGCCAATGCTCTACCAACTGAGCCAATGTTGCCCCGCAATACATTAATAATTTGCGTAATTATAAATTATGCATATATGACAGGTGCGTTATCTGATGGGCGTCCAACAAGAAGGGTGGAGTCTATTAGGGTCTAAACCAAGTCTGAACCAATTCCGAACCAAGTCTGAACCAAGTCTGAACCAAGCCTGAACCAAGCCTGAACCAGGTCTGAACCAGGAGTGAACAATGTCTGAACCAGGACTAAACCAGGACTGAACCAGGTCAAAATCAGGTCTGATCCAGCACTAAACCGGTTCTAAATAAGGTTTGAACCAGGACTGATACATTGCTTGTTATGTTGTTCCTTGTGAGACTTTAAGAACCTTCTACACTTCAAAAACCGTTTGGGTTTATTGTGTCTAAACTACTGTTGAATTTTGTCGGAAAACCTTTAGTTCAACTTCCCTCTGTAAATTAATAGATGTGTAATTAGATTATTATGTATTTCTTTGCAGATGTGTCAGCCTTGTTTGATAAACCTTGCCATGAACACTACGTTATCTGTGGCCTGAACCATCCCCAACGATTCTGATTCACACAACAATACTTTCTGTAGATCCAGAGACGAGTCGCCTGAACCACAGCTCACATCTATTTTAAGCCGAGCTGCGTTTAGCCTTTCTCCAGTGAGTCCGAGCTCCAGCCTACTTTCTCCGCAGCAGCCAGGACTAGACCACCTCATGACAGCCAAGAACAACGCAATCCGGCCTACACGGTTTGGGCAAAATGCACAACTGTGATTTTTCTGAAGATAATAATGATATAATTTTTTATTTCAAATCATACATGAATCATTTGCAAAAGCAACAAGAGAGCAGGGAGAGAGCAGAGAGAGACCAAAGAGAGACCGGAAAGAGACCAGAGAGAAACAGGTGAGACCAGGGCAACAAGAGAGAGACCCAAGAGAGAGAGTAGAGAGACCTTGACCATAGAAAGAGCAGAGAGAGAGGGACCAGAGAGAGAGCGGAGAGCAGAGAGAGACCACAGAGAGACCAGAAGATGTCTTTAGTCTAAACTTAAAATAATAAATAGGACACATTCTTCATTATAAAGAACGTTCATATTGGGTTGACCCCAGGCATCTTTCTCTTGGTAAAGGGGGAAACAGCCATGCACCTGACCTTGAGAACCGCTGGGGCGTCATTCACTACTATTGTGGTATGCTAGCTCCATCTTGCAATGTTTGCATATGCATACTACTGCGTTTACCTTGGATTTTAGTGTGAAGTGCTTTTGATGCTTCTCATTGGAGGCCGTTTACACGAGGATGTTGCGCCAGTAAACCGATAAGAGTTGGGTATTAGATTGGCCTTTCATTTACTTGAAGATGTGGGTGAAAACCCTTGCGCTGAGAAACAGCCTCCAGAGTGGAACAGAACAGATACGCTGCGCAGCGAGGGGCTGTTTCAAAGCCGTGTGAAGAAAAAGGTGTGAATTCGCTGGCCGCAATAACCTCACCACTTCCCCGCACGTACATTTGGACATGCACAGTAGCCGAGAACAAACCTAAACAACTAATGCTAAATGTGCTTCTCAAACATTACACGGAGGAGCAATTCTACTCCTTCATCCATGCAACCAAAACGCGTTAATAACGCGGCATCTTTTTTTTGCCAATAATTGAATCTGATCCCAACAACAACTGCATTCTTTTTCACATTTTTGTTGCATGGCTAGATCAAAGATAATCAACATTAGAGAAGCACTGTTATGCTGCGTTGGTAAAATTTGCTGTTTTCTATTATAATGTTATTGACTATATGCCCTGTTTCCATCAGCCCTACTCCAGTCTACTCTACCCTACCGGGAGCGTTTCCTTCACCCCTGTTCTATCTAGGCGGGCTGGGACTGAAGTGTTCTAACTCTTGATTTTTTTGCATTGTTGTCTGGGCAAAAAACATAGCAAATGTGTTTGACTTATTTCTTCTACGATACTGATAATTATGTATGCAAGTGTATTTATCAAATTGACCCTCTTCTAGTCCAGTTTGAGAGTGACAGAAAGCCCAGTCTTTGCAGTGGCACGATTCATTCAGCTATAAAATGTTCCGGTGACTATATTTGATTCCAAAGAAAGTGGGTCACAAAAAAGATGAATAAAGAGCGGCCTGAGCAGCTGATGCAACGACTTTGGCAAAATGTTGTAACCAGAAAACTAAAGCAGATCACAATGAGGACAAAAACAGAGACCAGAGAGGGCACGGGTATGCTGACGAGAAACCAGGACTAGAGCAGGGACTAAATCAGCCAGAGGCAGCAGCGACTGAAGCAGAGAGTGAACCACGACTAAACCAGGACTAAACCAGAACTATACCAGGACTAAACCAGGACTAAACCAGGACTTAAGCAGAGACGAAACCAGGACGTGACCAGGTCCAAAGCATGACTGAAGTACACTCTGTCAGAGACAGGACTAAAGCACGGCTGAAACAGGACTAAACCAGTACTAAACCAGGACTAAAACAGAACTAAACCAAGACTAAACCAGGTCTAAACCCAGAGTAGACCAAGACTAGACCGGGTCTTGTCCAGGACTAAAACAGGACCAAAACAGGACTGAAACAGGACTAAAATGGAATAAACCAGGACTGATTCAGGTCTAAAGCAGACACTTGAAGTCAGGTCTAAACTGGGTCGTGAATTCGCGGTGTGAAACGCGGTCTTCGCTGATGCGGTAACGCAACAGCGCTGCGTGGAGAGCGTCAAAAACACAAACAATAGATCTAAACCAGGTCCAGACCGGGTTTACACCAGGTTCAGGCCAGGTCCAGACCAGAGCCTGTCCGTCACACAGCTCCCAGGCTGCGTTTCGTGTGTTTATGAGACTGTCGCTTCTTTCTCTGTCGCTTCGCTTTGTGTCCCGTGTTGTGGAGGAACCAGTCGTCTTCCCGGGGCTCGTACCCAGCCTCTCCCCTAGCCTCTCCCGGGTCTTACCGTGTCTGCACTGCTCAGCACGGCCGTGGTTAGGGTCTGTCCCGGAGCCTCCGACGCCATCTTCGAAGGCGCGCGTTAACTCCTGCCGCACGGACGCATGAAGCGAACCGAGGGAACAGCGGTATTTGTGGACAAACACAGGAGGACACAGAACGGAGAGGCGCGGGGGCAGTGTCCGGCCCGAGGCGTGGGTTCGCGGGGAGACAGTGACCGGTGGGAGGGTCCAGGGAGAGGAGTGGGCGTCTTCCAGCGGTGCGACGCGCTCCTACTCAAACCGACGCACTGTGACTGACAGCGGCATCTGCGCTCTTCTCTGTGTGCGTGTGTATAGTTTGTGTGTATGGCAGAGTAGTGGAGCCTGCGTGGACCGAACCATGTTCATGTATCATTTATATCCCCTTGATTTGTACTGTGAGATAATTGTACTTCTGCTTCAGGCCTCTATCCTGTGTATAGACTCATGATATCTATTACACGTTATATATTACCTTATGCAGGTGTGACGTCAGATCGCGGTCCAGTGTGACGTCATATACAGTGGCTGTGTGGGGTAGACTCACATATCTGTTTACTGGCCTGAGCTCCTGATGCAGATGTGATGTCAGGATTAAGAGGATCTCTCATGCGACTCACATTTAGCAGATTTAGGTCACTGCATCAAACAGGCTCCAGCCTGAACCAGAATACTGCACTATTTACAAAGCTGTTCCACTGCTCCCTCTACATTTGTGGACATGACATGGGATAGAAAATTCATATATTTGTATTTACAGTAGAGACACACTGGTTTGAATTAATAACACATTCCATTGTGAAAACATGAATGTGGTATTCTGCCACCAAACAAATTAAATAAGCAAGTAATATTCATTTGAACAAGCTGAGCCCACGTGCAGCCCAATCTAGATTTGTAAAGCGCAGACTTCCACCAAGTGACATTCCATTCCAATTCTAGAACTATTTGGTCCACCCAATTTCAAAAATGTTCACTAATGTGTTGTTGTATTCCATCACTGTTTGAGTGTGGTTGATAAACATTTGGTGATCGTATTTAAAGATGTTCCAGAAAATCTATATATATTATTTTCAGCTCAGCGCGGATTCTTTCATACACTGCGTTACAGCTCTATCTTGTGGCGATGCAAAGAATCACATGAAGGCGACAGAATTTGGCGCACGTCCAATGTGATGTGTCACATATCTTTTCTATCTCAGTGTCACATTATTGACCGGTGTCTCTTCCTCTATGGGGCCCTGTTTTAACCGAGCCTTTATAGTTAAAGGCAGAGAGAACAAAATGAAGCACACATGTCTAACTCGGCTTGATATAATTTACATGACACAAGTATAACTATTATTGGATTGTTTAAAAATACAACTTTTTATTTTTTATCAGTACAGTTCACATGATATTCAAAAATGTCAAAACACATGATTTTGTTAAATATCCAACAGCAGAATTTCACCCTGAATAAAACACTCCCAGAGCAGTAATTTTGACGGCTCACATTCAAATCAATGAAATTCTGACAAAAAAAGAAAAAGCCATTTGTTGAAAGGTTACTAATTTCTAACTGCTGTCAAGTAAACAGTGTGTTGCTATGGTAACTATCACTTGATCAAAGCTGAGATAGCTCTGAACTAAGACCAGATCCTTTACCTGCTAATTAATGTTGCTTATCCAGGGATCAAAAATGACTGATGAATGACTGATGAATAATTTTTAAGTTTACAAAATGAGTGCTCTGGGAGATCTTATGTTAAAAAGTTCAAATGTGACAGTTCCAAGCTTTTATCTGGAAATAATTCGGGACTAATATCATATTCAGGTTATAAAATAGATCTGTGTGTGAAGTAAATACCATAAAAATCCCCCATAAAAACACAATATTCCCTTTAAAAATGAGTCCGGAACCAGTCAGTCGTCGTACGTGATTGGAAACCCGTCTATACTGGTGGGTTTCTGGTAAACGTCTCTAAAACTGTAGGTCATGGCGTGCCGTATAGCCTCCGCGCCGCCGTAGTCCGCAGCCTGGCATTGTTGGACCTCTGGCTGAACGAAGGCATCGCTGTCTTCGATCCACTCGGGCAGGAACTCGTCCCCCAGATACTCGCACACGTTGTGGAGGATGCAGCAGGCGGTCACCATGGCGGGCATGGCGGTTACCTCGATCTCGTTCCTCTTTTCCAGGCACCCCCAGCGACCTTTAAGACGCGTGAATGCAACTGGGACAACGGCGCGTGCTGCGTTGAGGGCGTGTGTGAAGCGCCGCTGCTCCGGGGAGAGGCGGTCTTCCAGGTTGTATCCCGTCAGTAGCCAGCGCTTCAGAGGGAACGAGCAGTCTCCGATCAGGTGCACCGGGACCTGCACGCCACCACCGAGCTCAACGGACTTCTGCAGGAAAGAGGAGGGAGAGTGAGTGGCTTAGAAGAAAAATTATGGATTATTTTTACCTTTAAAAGAAAATGAGAATTTCTACTGTTTAAATTTTATGTTTTAGAATGTGATATGGGCTGCAGAGGTTGTCGAGGAGGTGGCAATCAGAGATGCCACACAATCCTCATAGCAGCTCCTCTCTGGTCCTCCTGCAGGTGGTACCAGCCCCTTTCTAAACCTCCCCTCTACGGTCCTCTATGGTCCAGGGGCGACAGTGGCTCAGTTGGTAGAGAATTGGCCTTAGAGCCTGAAGGTTGTGGGTTTGAGCCCACCGCAAGACTTTCTCTGACGACTCCCACTGAGGTCTGCTGTCGTTGTGTCCTTGGCAAGACACTTAACCTCTGGAAACACCAAATGCTACAGTGGCAAACTTCTGTTGTGTTCTTAGGCAAGACACTTCATCCCCATTTGCCTAGAATGAGTCTGGTGTGTGTGAATGGTTAGTGGTGGTCGGATGAGCCGATGGCACATACTGGTTGCCTCACTTATGTCAGTGTGCCCCAAGGCAGCTGTGGCTACAGTAGTAGTTTATCACCACCGTGTATGGTGAAAGAATAATGACATGTGAAGCGTCTTTGAGTGTCCAAAAAAGCGCTATATAAAAACGATGTATTATTATTATTATGGTCCTCCTGCAGATGTTCACTGTCGCCCCTGAAATAATATTTTCAGTAGAAAATTCTGTTGAAAGGGAAACTCCCTATACTGCCACCAGAGGGAGGAGTAGAATTTGTTTTTTTTTTCCAAATTTGAACGTTCAAGAAGCATGTGATGTCCTTTCACTTGTGTGGGCAAAACTGTCCTAGTGGTACAATCACATCATACTGCTACAGGAATGAGACTGGGGCTTTTAGACAGAAGGAGCAGAGTTTGTGCCAGAAGTTCCAGATATTGGCGTGGAGGAACAAGAAAAGAGAAAAAAATTCTACTCCTCTCTCCTGTGGCAGCATAGGGATATGACTAGTATTTTTTAAATTATATTATATTTTATATATATATATATATAAAATATAATACAATATAATATAATATATATATACTGTATACACTGCTCAGTGACAAGAAGAGGGGAGAATCTGGGTAGACATATTTACCCATTTTGGACATATCACACATTTTGGACCACACACTTTTGTTTCCTGTTTTGCTCATACGCCTGAGTCACATCTGCTGTAACAATCATAAGCCGCTGTTACAATTAAAGCAGCAAAACGCATTACGTGCCTCCAGTTTTATACTTACAGTTGGCTTCTCTTCTCTTCAGAAGCGACAACGTTTTTGGTTGCTAAACCCTCCATGTAATATCATACATACATGCATGCATGTCCCCCTAAAGGAGTGAGAATCACAATCGCTCCACACTGACCTCTGATGGAAAGATCAGCTGGTCCTCCATGTTCAAAAACAGGTCAGAGCTGGACAGGACCGTGGCGTTGGAGTTACTGCCCGGCCACCCGGCGTACACATGGGTGAACCTACAACACCAGGCCCAGCAGGAGAGACCAAATGTCTGTTAGTAGTATATGGTGGTGTACAAGCAGAGTCACAGGTTCCATTTCATTCTGTCCATGGCATCGCCATAATAACTCACCACATAGAGCACAAACATACCCATTTTTGCCCAGGCTGGTGCCGGTTCTGAGCCAGTTCTCATTTCAGAATCTGTTTACTTATTTAACTCAGCTCAAAGTATAAATACATCTTTGTATCACTTGCTTATAAAATGTTTTTGGTCACAATGCCTTCAAAAAATACTTTTCCTTCAGACCAGTCGCACTAGTTACAAACGCATAATTCTGTCAGTTACTTTTCAAATTGTGAAGATGGAGAGATATTTTTCAAATGCATGCACCAGTAAACCCTGCCCTCACAGGTTCTGATTGGACGCAATGAATTCAAATCCCTGATAGACAACTGACGCCCCTCATTGGTCATCTTCTCTAGTCCTCCAGCAGGTGGAGGACTAGAAATGGGACTTCTGCCCCACTCTGCCCCACTCTGCCCCACTCTGCCCCACTCTGCCCCACTCTGCCCCACTCTGCCCCACTCTGCCCCACTCTGCCCCACTCTGCCCCACTCTGCCCCACTCTCCCCCACTCTGCCCCACTCTGCCAGTTAGTATTCTAACTGACAGTGATTGGTGGGAGCCATTGCTACAAAAGCCTTTTCCCGAGTACTGGTTTGTTTTATGTAGGTTGCTAGGATACAGTACCAGATACTAAAGCGTAATGGAAACGCAGCCCGGTCGATTAGAGCAGGGCTTGTGGAAACAGGGCTTATGGTCCTCCAGAAAATCTTACTGGTGATGATTACTCCAGGGGTGGGCAGAGCTGCTGGTCAAAAATATGTATTCTTTTCAAAATGAGATACAAGTGAAATTTCAGCAATCACCTTTAAAGGAATGAGTAAAAACTTGCTCACATGAGATTGTGATCCACCACAGCCTGCAGGATGATGGAGTACCAGCCGCTGGAATTCATGTAGTCTTGGGGGTTTTCTCTGGGGCCCACGATGGGGATATGCGTGGTCCCGATGGCCCCTGCGCACTGAGGGTAGCCTTGGTCCTTGAAGGCCTTCACCGCCGCCTCCAGCTTCTCTGCTTTAGGCAACGACAGAAACTCCTCATATAGAGAGTTCACGATGGCTGTGGTAACCTGCTCCGACACAGAGGAACGTTCAGTCCCTGTTGTTTCTCCAACTTTATGTAAACAGAATTTTTTCAGGATTAAGTGGAAAGTTACAAGCCGCTCGTTGGAGGAGGCCTTTTGAAATTTCCCTACATGGAATTTTAAAACATGTCCTAGAGGTCATAAAGCTGGTGTACCTAGCTTTTTTCATATACCCTTTCTTTGTCTCAATTATAGGCTGTATATAGATGGACAATGCAAACCCACTAGCTCAATGAAGCCCAACAGGCAAGTGCTCATGGACAAAGCTTTGTCCATGTAAACTCCTCAAGCTAACCGTTTGTGTCACACTCATCATTTTGGATTAGAATTCCATGGTTTCGCCCTTTTTGTGATCATGGTGCTTTTATTGTGATAATGTATTTATAAATCCTGATATGAGCCTTCTGTTGCCGAACTTGGCTTTAGCAGTGAGTAGCGCAAGAGGGCAGAGACTGGCATCGCTCCTAATTGGACACTTACTGTAGTAAATAGGTCGTTGCTACCAACAATTTTTGCATCAAGTTGGCTCCACATTCAAAATAAAATAGCCTGTTCAAGTAATCAACTTCTTCCGCATTAAGGCTCACACTATAGGCAATGTCAGTACTCGGTTTGTCTACTCCTAATATACAGACTCAGGAGTCTGTGATCAAAACAGATCATAACATGCCGTCTTTACCTTATTAGAAAGTGAGGGTCTCTTTTTCACATTTCTGTCTGAAAAAGTTGATCTAAAGATGTGGCAGAGGTCAAAACTTGGCAGAAGCAAATTGTTTTGAGCCAAATGATGGATTGTGATACATGGTTCCATTTTTGTGGGTACCTCAGCTTTAAATGTGACTGCCCAATTGTGGAGCCTGCTCTCCACTACCTGGCGCATGATGATGCAGACAGTGGTGATGCCCACGCCGAAGCGCTCAGAGATCAGCCTGTACTCCTCATTCTGCGCGTACCACCAAAGGGCGATGGCAAGGCGGCGGCGTGCGTCAATGGGTATTCGGCACTGGGTCTTCTTCCTGGTGATGGTTGGCTCAAGCAGCTGCAGCAGGTGGGAGAATGTGGCCCGAGTCACATGGAAGTGGTCCTTCCACTCCTCATCACTGCAGCGCTGTGCGGCCTGCCAGAAGTCTCCTACAAAAAAGAGGTTACATTATGTATTATAGCTGTTCATATCTTTTTCTATATTTTTGTTCTTTTTCATTGTATTGTCTGTACATAATACAATGTGTATACTGCCGCCTCTGTGGATGTCGATGACGGAGGACACCCGAAATAATCATCTGTGTCTACAACTGTATGCACTGAAATACCACAAATATTATGGAGGTTGTGTAATGATTTTGAATGTGTTTGTATGTGTTTTAAGGTTGGGTTGGGTTGCTCTGTAACCATTGTCACTTCTGTATACAGCGCAACATAATATATATATATATATATATATATGATCAAAAACAAATGCATTGCAACTGTATAATGGACGAAGTGGGCTTTAATCTCACTACAGAGTTTCATAGTCTGTTTCTGCTACAACTGTCAGAACGATAGACGTGAAACCAGACCACAAAAATGGCAACACTCTTCTTTATAGCCTTGATCGGTGCGACAGCCGCTCCCACTGGTCTTAATGCATAATGCAGCTCGAAGCCCAACGCGACAAACAGTGACTCACAGGGTGCTATGTTATTGTTTTCAAATAAGATGAAGACAGCATGTTGTGGTCTGATTTGTTCACAACATTTTGCTTTATGAGACTCTTTCTGGTGGCACAGACAACATGTGAGGCAAGCCATCTTTTAAGCCGTCATCTCACCTCCTTCCACGGGCCGATACTTGGTCCACATCTCCCGGATCCCGAAGGACTTGACGAGGCCCAGCACCCCAGCCAGAGCAGACACCACGACTCGCTTCCTCCTCCGCAGATAGTGGCGCATTCTCCGGGCCCTTGCTATCGTCTCCCGGGCCCTTCTGCGCCTCATCTCCGCCGTCCTCAAAAGGTATAGCTCCAGGACTCGGTCGTCCAGAGTTTGGGCGCAGCTCGGGTCTAAGGCGAGCAGAGAGGAGAGCAGAGAAGCCCGCAGAGCCGCACTGCTCTCCTCGCCGGACGCCATCTTGAATCGGACCAAAACAACGTGTCTTCCTCTCGGTAAACATGAGGCTGTGTGCGGGAGACATTTAGCGGACAGAGGCGTGTACTACAGTGGCTCAAATCAGAGTCAGAATCAGAATCAGAATCAGAATCAGAATCATTTTTATTGCCAACGTAAGTAACGGGAGGTCACAGACTTGGAAATTGCTTTGGCTCAGTGCAACAGTCAAAAAGAGATAATAAAAATAAGAATAAAAAACACTTCTAAAGAATAAATTTAAATTTAAAATAGAGTTACAGTTACTATTTACAATGTACAAGTGCACATGGTGCACACAATGTAAGGTGACAGCAGTACAGTGACGTAAAGTGACGTATGATGGGCAGTAAAGTGACTTTATAAAGGGCGGGGGGACAGGTTAAGAAGTGTTCAAGAGTCCAACAGCAGAGGGGAAGAAACTGTTCTTGTGGCGGGAGGTTCTAGTCCTGATGGACCGCAGCCTCCTGCCTGAGGGGAGTGGTTGGAATAGTCCATGTGCAGGGTGAGAGGGGTCGGCTGTGATACGACCAGCCCGGCCTCGAGCTCGGGCGACGTACAGGTCCTGCAGCGATGGAAGGCTGCGGCCGATCACTTCCTCTGCAGAGCGCACAATGCGCTGTAGTCTCTGTTTGTCCCTGACTGTGGCTCCAGCGAACCACACGGTGATGGAGGAGGTGAGGATGGACTCGATGATGGCCGTGTAGAACTGCACCAACATCTGTGCAGGCAGCTTGGCTTTCCTGAGCTGCCGCAGGAAGTACATCCTCTGCTGGGCCTTCTTGATGAGGGAGCTGATGGTCGGCTCCCACTTGAGGTCCTGGGTGATGGTGGTGCCCAGGAAACGGAAGGACTCCACAGAGGTGATGGGGGGAGTCCATCACGGAGGGTGGGGGCGGGGGGACAGTGCTCTTCCTGAAGTCCACAATCATCTCCACTGTCTTCTGGGCGTTCAGCTCCAGGTTGTTACCACTGCACCAGGACACCAGCCGGTCCACCTCCCTCCTGTAGGCGGACTCATCGTTGTTGGAGATGAGTCCAATGAGGGTGGTGTCGTCCGCGAACTTGATCAGCTTCACGGAGTCGTGGCTGGAGGTGCAGTGGTTGGTGTACAGGGAGAAGAGCAGGGGAGAAAGAACACAGCCCTGTGGGGCTCCTGTATTTATAATCCGAGAGTCCGAGACATTCTTCCCCAGACGCACTCGCTGCTTCCTGTCCGTCAGGAAGTCAGTGATCCACCTGCAGGTGGAATCGGGCACGTTGAGCTGGGAGAGCTTGTCCTGGAGCAGGGATGGCAGGATTGTGTTGAAGGCAGAGCTGAAGTCCACGAACAGGACCCTGGCGTAGGTCCCCGGGGAGTCCAGGTGCTGTAGGATGTGGTGGAGGGCCAGGTTAATGGCGTCGTCTACAGATCTGTTGGCTCTGTAGGCGAACTGCAGGGGGTCCAGGAGGGGGGAGGTGAGGGACTTGAGATGGGAGAGAACCAGGCGTTCAAATGACTTCATGACGACAGACGTAAGTGCTACAGGTCTGTAGTCGTTGAGTCCTGTGATCCTGGGCTTCTTCGGGACGGGGACAATGATGGAGGATTTGAAGCAGGCCGGGACATGGCAGGACTGCAGAGAGGAGTTGAAAATGTCCGTGAACACAGGAGTAAGCTCACTGGCGCAGTGTCTCAGAGTGGTCGGAGACACGTGGTCCGGGCCAGGAGCTTTGCGGGGGTGCAGCCTCAGGAAGAGTTGTTTAATCTCTTTAGCGGCTATTGTTAGGCTGGGGGCAGGGCTGATGGGTGGGTCGTTAGAGTAGTGGGGGGTGGGGGAGGGAGAGGTGTCAGGGGCAGCATCAAAGCGACTGAAAAATAAGTTCAGATCGTCAGCTAGCTTGTGGTCATCAGCACAGGGGGGGGCTTTGGGTTTGTAGTTGGTGATCTCCCGTAGGCCCCTCCAGACAGAAGCAGTATCGTTGTTACCAAACTGCTCCTGTAGTCGTTCTCTGTGCCGGGACTTGGCTGCTTTCAGTTCTCTCCTGAACTGATATTTAGCTGCTTTGTAGCCGCTGCGGTCCCCCTCCCTGAAAGCAGACTCCTTTGCTTTCCTGAGCTGCCGGAGTTTAGCAGTGAACCAGGGTTTGTCGTTGTTATAGATGACCCTGGTCCTTGTTGGAATGATGCTATCCTCACAGAAGTGGATGTATGACGTCACAGTGTCCGTATATTCATCCAAGCTGTCTGTGGCAGCTCTGAAAAGGTCCCAGTCTGTAGATTCCATGCATGCGCGCAGCTCTTCCACAGCTTCATCAGACCACACTTTGGAGCTCCTCACTGCAGGTTTCGAGAGCTTTAGTCTCTGTCTGTAAGCAGGAACCAGATGTATCATGGAGTGATCTGAGAAGCCGAGGGCTGGCTTGGGAACAGCGCGAAAAGCTCCGCGCACGGTGGTGTAACAGTGATCCAGAGTGTTCTCCTCTCTGGTCGGGCATTTGATAAACTGTCTGTATTTGGGTAATTCCTGGCTCAAGTTTCCCTTATTAAAATCCCCCAGGATAATAATCAGAGAGTCCGGGTATAAGCGTTCCATACACAGTACTTGCTCTGCGAGTGCGCGCTGAGCCTCGCGCGCGTCCGCGCATGGCGGTATGTAAACAGAGAATGAATGAAACAATTTCCCGCGGGGAGTAATATGGTTTACAATGAATGAAAAGATATTCCAGAGCAGGAGAGCAGTGCTTGGAGATCACTGTCACATCGTTACACCAGTTTGTATTGACGTAGAAACAGAGCCCTCCGCCTCTGCTCTTCCCTGAGAGCGCACAATGGCGATCCGCGCGAAACAGCCCAAAGCCCTGCAGCTCCAGAGCGCAGTCCGGGATCCGCTCATTTAGCCAGGTCTCAGTGAAGCAGAGGACACAGGATGTGGCGAAGTCCTTGTTTCTTCTCATGAGCAGGCTGAGTTCGTCCATCTTATTGCCCAGTGAGCGTACGTTGGAGAGAAAAATGCCGGGGAGAGCCGTGCGCGCTCCTCTCCTCCTAAGACGCACGAGCAGGCCTCCTCGCTTTCCCCTTTTACGGGCCCACACTTTTTTGGCTAGAACATGAACTAAATCAGCCGCAGATGCCAAGAAAACAGGCAATAGGTCCATGGGAACGGTGGGTCGGATGTTCATAAGTTCCTCACGGGTGTAGGAACAGCCAGATGCACAAGAATCAGAGAAGACAAGAGAGGGGGAGACTATTATAGATCCATGGGTGAGACAGGTTGAGAGACAATATTGAGTGAATTATAATGGACATAATATATATAATGTACATAATACATTATACATAAACATTATACATAATACATAAACATAATATATAATGGATATATATATATATGTATCCTGTCAGACCTCTGAAGCAAAGTAGGGTTAATGCGGTGATGAGAGCCCTCTGGGAACACTTACGGCTGTGTCCTTCAGCAAGAGTTTCACCCACATTTCCGAAAAAAGAGTCTGGTGTGTGTGTAAATGGTTGATTGTGGTCTGATAACAGGTTGCCTCACTTCTGTCAGTGTGCCCCAGGGCAGCTCTGGCTACAATAGAAGAAAATCACCACTGTGTATGGAGTGAATGAATAATATTCCAATATTAATCTTGGAAAAAATAAATGACTTCACTCAGATAAATAGCAGATATGGATAGAATAAACTGCTAGATAAAGTATTACCGCAGCAATACTGTATAAAGTATTATTGCACATTATTGCAATTTTCTTTTCTTTTTTTTAGAGATGAACAACATTTCCAGGATCAGCAGTGAGTTATTGTTCCTCATACAATCAGAATCAGAATTCTATTATTGCCATGTGAGTAACAAGAAGTCACAAACGAGGAAATTGCTTTTTCAATCTCAGGGCAATCTTCAAGCAGCACAAGGAAAGATCTGTGGAAACTTTTTTTCACACAGAGAGTGCATCAGTCACTGACGCATGGATGTTAGTTTGTCCTGCTGCTCTCCAGGAGATAGACCAGGACAGTGCTGGACTTTCCTATCTCCTGATGACTTTGATAATAATAATAATAATTATTATTATTTGTATTTATTTTTCAAACCATAGGACTTAGGAAGCAAAACAATCTGATCTCATGAACACAGCTCTCTGTCTAATAAAACAGTACTGCCTCCAAATTACTTTCGGGAATTTCTAATTTGAAGTTCTATTGGGGTTTTTAAAGTGGAAATGTACTTCCTGAATCAGGAAGCTCTGCACACATGTAGCGTGATTTAGATTTATATAGCATCTATATTTTCTAAACATTAAAAACTGCAATGTATTGACATATCATTTTAAGCTAAAATCCACGTATGTGGAGGTTAGAGCCTCTAGTGTTAAAAATCTTGATATTCAGATTTTTCATTCATTCATTCTTGTATTTGATATGAACAAAACATCAGATTGGACAAACCAGAGTTGCTGTGCTTTCTCAAAACAAGTCCAGAGAAGGTGGTTGGTAGTTCTTGGTGGTTCTAAAGGCCTGTTTCCACCTGCCCTACACTATAGGGTAGAGTAGAGTAGAGCTGAAAGGAAACAGTAATAATTTGGTGTGAAAGTGTATTTATCTCGTGTCATCTTTAGTGTGAACAGCTTATATCTCCTCACACTCTTCCCGCTGTGTCTCAAAGACCTGCTTTTGGCGAAGGTGTTGACAGTGCCCCCTGTGGCCTGTGGGACTCCTGCGGGGAGGACAGATGACGCCTTGCGGACACATGCGTCTGGACGGGACTTCTCAGCATGCACCAATCTGAGGCAGGTGTGGTGTGTACAGGGGCCAGCAGGGAGTGTGCTCTCCCCGCTGTGAGTGTAACTGTCACACAACACATGAAGAAGCACGATGTACGCAATAGAACCAGGACTCAGTAGAAGTGTGGCATTAGTCCTAGTCCTAGAACACAGAACCTAGTCTGCACGGTCTTCACGGCCTACACGGGCTGTCCGGAACTCGAGGGATCTCACCTCTGTCCATATGTGCTCTTTGGGGACTTCCCTGGTGGTTTCTTCTGGAGGGTCTCCTAAAGTACGAGGCGCGAGTCCTTTGCTGAAGCTTGTCCGTCCCTGTTTGATGAGCTGCGTTTGCATTAGGGGGCAGTGAGTTGCATTCTGTTTTTATGGAATCAACATTTTGACTGCATCACTGCAGAGGCTGCACCGACTGTCTTTACTCTCACGCTCCATCCTTCCCTCACTGAGAACAAGACTTGAGATTTTCCGTGTCGGTGGGTTTCCTCTGGACACTCCAGATTTCTCCACCACTTGAACCTTAAATCCTCCAGCAGAGTTCCTGACCAAGATTTGGCCCAGTTTAGACGGAGACGGCGTGGAGACGCCACGGAGACGCTGCGATTTGTAAAAACGACCTGGGTCCGTAATTGAAGTGCTAAGCATCTACACGATGGAACACAATGTAGTTCTAGCACCCGACCAGTAGGGGGCAGTGGAACAACACGACATCCGCAACCCCCACCACCACAATCACTTCCTTAACAACATCCCCCTCAGGCCACCGCAAAGACGTGAGAGAATGCACCACCATCATTCTGCATTTAGCAGTAGCAGCAAAAATGGGAACTGAAACTACAGCTTTGCATGGTTTTGTTTGGACGGACAAAGGAGTAGAATTGCTCCTCCATGTAGCGCTTGAAGAATACGTAGCAATAGTTGATCAGCCGCCATTGTTGTTAACGTTAGTTCTCGACTACTGCGCATGTCCAAATGTACGTGCAGAGAAGTGATGAGCTCATTCCAGCTGATAATTCACACCTTTTTATTCACACAGCTGTGAAACAGCCCCACATCTGATCTGTTCCACTATGGAGGCTGTTTCTCAACAGATGTGTTTTCAGCGTTTTCACCCCCCTGAAACACCCCGTCACCTCGTCTTTGTGTTAATGAAAGGCCACTCCGATACCGAACGCTAACGTTTTACTGTCACAGCGTCCTTGTGTAAACAACACATAAGAGTTAAACTCTGGAGACCGGTCCTGCTCCTGACAGGAACCCAAGAGGCAAGAATGAGTCAAATGCTGAGAACACCTTTACCTTAATCTAGGAAGGACCTCTCTGCCTCCCACAGAGGACGCAACACCTTCCTCTGGTCCAGAGCAACAGCCACTGAACACTCAACTGCAAAACAGAGGACGTAATTATCTGCAAATAGCAGAGATGAAATCCTCATACCGTACACCCTCTGGCCCCTGTGGTCCCAAACCAAACTCCCTCCAGCTCTTAGCTGCACATAGAAGTTCTGTCCATAAAAAAGAGAGAATCTTTATTTGTTGTTGTGCTGAAACCGGCACCAAGTTTCAGTGAAAGGAGGGATTATGAGAATAGTGATTGTTTCATTCTCTGTGATAGAACTTTGCCAAAACCAATCTTTGAAGAGACACAAGGCTGCTGATCACAGCTGTGTGCTTCAGAAAGACTGTTCATACAGGAAATAACACAACAAGGCAACACTCTCAGTGAACCAAACATATACTTTATTCAAACCGTATTTACACACGTTTAGTTTTTAACATAATGATGAAGTAACGTGAATCTTTGTTTAAAACAATCTACAAAGAGACTCAGACGTGATATGATTAGATAAAAAAAAAGACAGACAAATAGAAGTGGTTATTTGTGGTAAACCTGTCCTCAGTTTGGCTGTTGTAGCGGAGTCCTCCAGTAGAAGGCGCTGGCACAACGCACATATCACCGAGGCCTTGAGGCTTCTCTTAAAATCCACACAAATAAAATAATATCAATAATTCACGTGGAGAACGCGTGGAGACAATACAGAAATAAAAGTCCCAAAAGCGGCTCCAGAAAATCGACTTGTGTCAGACTCTCCAGTGATAGAGGCCAAAGCAATCCAGACTTAACAGAAAACACGTATGATGCACCGGCGCAGATCTAACGTCATTTAATGATGATGTTTAATACAAGTTTATATTCAGTAAAACTGAACTGACTACATTTCTCCCGAAGACTTTCTAATATAAAAGTTTTTTATTTTAACCCATTCAGACGCTTCATCGAAACGGTAACATCCGGAGAACATAGCAATATATAATATTAATAACCAATGTTCCTTTTATCAATGTGATGTAAACGTTTTCAATGGTATGTTTTTCGACCAGACCCCGCGGGAAGAAGGTGATAAGACAAAAGTGATTTTAGAAAATGGTTTAGAATTCAATTTATAAAGCTATATATATATATATATATATATACCGATAAACATAATACATGAGAAAAATAACGGGTTTAGATTCCTGTTTCTTCTCTGTGTATTTACTATAGATTTCTAGATTTTTGCCATTTTCTTTGTAAACGTTTTAATTGCAGAGGGCTGAATAACTGATTGGAATGTCGTAATATCCACATTTATTTTACATTTATTAACCCTAACCCAACATTCTCCGGATGATATAATAAATCATAATCATCTAAATCTTATTCCAGAAAAAAACTACCTTCATAAAATTAAATCCCTCCTGTTATGGTTTCATGACAGGTGGAAACCTGTTTGTATTCTATAATATAAAACAAAAAATAAGAAATTATTTAAAACAATCACATTTATCGAAAACTGTAATATTAGGGTTGATTAGCAGAGCTCTTTGTGTGTGTGTGTGTGTGTGTGTGTGTGTGTGTCTGTGTGTGCGCGCGCGCGTGTGTGTACGTATAGCGTATGTTTGTTGTTGTGTGTGCGTATATTATTTATTTGATTTTTCAAAATAAAATATAATTTGGTTGACTGATTGCGCATAGATCAATTTTTGTAATCAGTACAACAAACAAGTACAACAAATGTTGTATTTATACTTAATTAAATAATTAATTATAATATTATAATAATTATTATTATAATAATTTAATTAATTAATAATACATAATAATAGAAACACATGTAATTTTAGATGTTATTAATGATCTGTTTAAACAAAGGGAAAACAACAGGAAATATAATTAAAATAATACGGAAATAAAAAAAATAATTATCGTTCGATAATATAGAAAAAAAGCATTGTTATTGATAGTAGAAAAAATTGGCATTTGTTAAAGACACATGTTGAGAACGAAATGAGAGAAGCTTTAGTCGTGGGAAATGCCAGTGTTGTACAGTATACGCAACAGTGGAAATAACAGCAGTGACAGGGGAGAAATGAAAATGACAACAGGCCCTGCTGCTATAACTTTGTGTAATGCATCTCCCCTATTGGTTTATGTTATATAGACCATGCTGAGAGCTGCTCCCAGCATGTTTTTGCCTAAGAAAGCTGATCGAGTCTGTGTGAGGATGGCCCTCTCGTTTCCACTTTTCTGTCAGAAAAAAAGCGTGATAGATAAATGTGACAGAAACCAAAAATACATTTATGGACATCTATTAACATTTATGGACATCGGTCATCAGCCCCATCGATCAATGGCTCTATGTGTTTTTTCTCTGATCTGTGTTGGTGAATTGAAATGAAAAATACAAGAATTTGAAAACAAGTGAGAGAAGCAAACAATGTTGAGACTGGGGGACTCATTAGATTGAGGATTTATAATGGATTTAGATCTTGATGAAAGCACTTTTTGAAAACACTACATTTGAAAACGAGGACAAAGCAAAACTTCTTTCAAGTGCAGTAACAAATTAGTTTATGTTTCAGACTGTTCAATTTTTTAAAAACAAGACATTTGTGCCCGTCCAAATGGCAAATCTTGTTTTAAAACCGATTGGAATGAAATGAAAATGATTTAATCCATTTTAAAATTACTCTTTTTGTATTAAAATATTTTTCTCTTGCTAAGTCCTGGTGTTAACCTGGTTTGTAGTAGACCTGTCCTGGTTTGGACCTGGTTGGTAGTTGTCAAGTCTTGTTTTTTTAGTGGTTTGGCATTTCATTTTTTACAAACATTTAGCAGATGTTGTTTGCAGTGAACCCAAACTCTGCTGAAATTGGGGAAAGTGGGGATCTAAAAGATTCAGCCCTTGTGAAAAATAAGTTGAATAGCGCTGAATTTTTTACAAACATTTAGCAGATGTTGTTTGCAGTGAACCCAAACTCTGCTGAAATTGGGGAAAGTGGGGATCTAAAAGATTCAGCCCTTGTGAAAAATAAGTTGAATAGCGCTGAATAGTGCGATGGATGTTGAATTTCATTTGTTCACTTGACCATACCTGAAACTGCCACAAGGAATCACAAGGAATGAGGTAGTGGTGCTGAACTCCAATGCACAAACAGGGAAAGAATTCGCAATTAATGAATACAAACTGTTTTTTTATTTAAACATTTATTTTTGAAAGAGCAAAATCACATGAAGTCATTTTTATATAAGTGCAAAACAGTCACTTTCCATTCATCCATTTTGTCCCAGCTTTTCTGGACGTCCCCCTCCACACACACATCCTTCAAAAGCACAAATTTATACTCATTCTATTTGAATTGTTGCAAATAAATAACATCTAAACATAAATATATAAATTATGTCCTGAAGCTGAATCTCTGAAACATAGACTGTATATAGATGACTATATGCTGGCTCAATGTGCAAGTTTCATTACAAGGGCTTTTTTTCCTCTGTGTTAGCTTCGTGCTGTTGCTAAGGCAAGCTGGAGTTCCCCCCGCAAATAAAGGCCTCTAATTGGTCAATCCTATATGCCTTATATCTCAATATAAAAATGTAAGCACTAAACTACATAATTTTTTTTTTCCCAAAATGGTGAGTGTGACACAAACAGTTACTGAGCTTTTCAATGTACAGTAAGTCAACAGGAGCAAGAGAGACAAAAAAACATTGTCCTTGAACACCTTCCTATGGGCTTTATTGAGCTAGCGGGTTAGTATTGTCCATCTATATACAGTCTATGATCTAACATGATCGCTGCCTGCAGTGGTAAAGAGTATCATTTGATATTGAAATTCCCCAAAAATTCATGACACTATATAGTCTATATAGAGGATTCATCAAAGTGTTTAAAAACTGAATTTAGAGAGAAAGAACATGTGTTTTTGTCAGTTTGTGGCAGAGGTTTCTGATATTAGCGTCTGTTTTTGATGAGGAATTTTTTTATTTAATGGTAAAAAACTACAAAGCTAGGGTACCTAACTTTTTATTTTATTTTGTTATAATTGTTCATCCCAAAATGTTCTTTCTGTCATCCCAACAGAAAGAGCCGCTCACATTCTCAGATTATAACTGTCCTGTGCTCATTGGCTCATGCTCGGCCCTCCCAAACATTAGCAGAAGTGATGCGTTCTGGCCAGTTCTGATTCTCCTGGTGTTGTGCAGTAGGTGCGCAGTGGTTTTATTTCTGCAGGACCAAAGTAACATGTGAGCATTCCGACCAATCAGAGCGCCGCTGATCTGAGAAGAGCTAGAGCGGGACGAGAGTGAGCCGAGTTTGTAGCACTAAAGTGATTTACAGGAAACAGCCCTCTAGTCTATGTGGAGACGACGTAATATAATATCGCATACAGTAATATCATCCATGGTTCATACACACACACATAGTGGATTTTGGCCTTAAACTTGTGATTTTCTCACTCATCCCTCTGTCTGGCAGTGGGCCTTGAGGTATGAGTGCGGCACAGAGAGATGGATTTTTCTTATTGTTGATCATTTTGTGATTTGAAAATTAGGTAAACCAGCTTTATAAACAAAATTCATGTGATGCTTGTTCCATTGACTACTACATGGTTTAAAATAGTCCATAGTTAAGCAAATATTGACAGATATTAGAGATATCTTTTGGTCTAAAATCATTTTAAAAATACCATGATCCATTAGCTGAAAAGTCAATTCGACACAAAACAAGAAAAAAAAAATTGTAATCCAAGTCTCTTAAACTCGCTGAGCTTTTCCCTCTTCGTCGCGTATATAATAATAATAATAATATTAACTTTCATGGCGGGACGAGGAGCTGGCTGCTCCCCTTGTCCAAAGTCCGAAGTCCAAAGTCCCGCGTGTATGCTCCGTTCAGGGAGAGGTTCGGGTGTAAGTGGTTATAATGCTGGTAAATATACGCTGGTGCGATGTAAACCGGTCTGCTGAGGCTGGGCCCCTGGAGGATGGGGCCCCGGCTTCTGTCCTGGGACGTGGCCATTTCAGCCAGAGACCACAACTTGGGTTTGGGTGTGTCCGCGGGGGCTGGTGGGGGGCTGGTGGGTGGGATAGGAGGAGGGGGTGTGGAGGTGGTGGTGGTGGAGAGGGAGGAAGGTTGAGGATGAGGGCTGCAGTGCGGAGAGGCCTCAGAGGACAGCGGGTCGGAGGGGAACCAGGGAGCAGACGAGACCGGAGCTGTGGAAAGAGGAGAGCGTAAACAGATGAGTTTGAAAAACACATCTGTTTACGTAAAAAAAAACACAATTGATCATAGAGTTTAGGACGGTTCATCTTGTCTTCTTATTAAATAGTTATTTTGTTCTTCTACACAAGACAAAAGAAAAGGGGAAATAAGAGAAAACGAGAAGCAAGCCACAGTTCTATTGGCTTTGACTTATGTTATGTCAGAGGAAATGTTGTTGCTCTTTCTTTAATTACATTTGTGATGGGTAATTGTACATAAATTGTATGTTTTTCAACAACCTCAAATTCATGTTTTCAATGTATTAACAGAACTGCTTATTAGCCAACAGCAGATCAAGCCAAAAGCAAAAACAGCTGGAGTCATTGGTCCATAGTAGGTGTGCACCGATCACATTGACTTGTGATAATTGTATAACCCTCTTTTTATTAGTATTTATGTTTTCGGAAAGAGACTTGGGAGGTGATAGGGCTGTGTTTATCTGTAATGAATCTATGATTTTAGAGGAGAATTGTGTGAACAAACACAAAGCACCTGCTCCAACAGAAGCCCCGCGAGTGGTGCGAGTAACACTGCACACAATGAAGCTGTCAGTTTTTACACACAGACAAAAGAACGCAGAAAATAGTGACGGGTGAAAAGCCACAAATTTGCAGAATGAGGGGCGCACAAGCAGGGGCCTTTACACCATAAATTATTTCTAAAGATAGAATGTGCTAATGTGTTAATCAGTGATTTGCACATTTTGCAAATCACTGATCATGTAATTTTCCCTGTGATCAGCTCGATTATTCCATAGGATTACGAGTTGCCATCATCCTGTGTGTTTAATTGTCTCAAATTAAACCCCTGTCCTTAAACCAACATCCGCCTAGACAATTTATTGAATTCAACTTATTTTCTTCCCAATTCTAAATAATCCAGACTATTTATTGAAATCAGAAATAGTGTTGGCCCGAGTGCAGAACCCTGGGGGTTTCCACACACATGTTCTCAAGTTTGTGTCTTATCTGCACAATATCAGTTTCTTAATATTCGAGAGTTACTCACGGTCGCCCTCCCCCCTTTCTGCGTCCGTCTCCTCGTCCTCATCTTCGCTGCGATTTCGTGGTGTCCAGCTCATCTTGTTCTCCTTCTTGAGGCGGCGGCGAGCGTTGGCAAACCACGTGGACACCTGTGTGAGGCTCATCTTGGTGACAATGGCCAACATGATCTTCTCTCCCTTCGTGGGGTACGGGTTCTTCCGGTGCTCGCTCAGCCAAGCCTTGAGGGTGGCCGTGGCGTCGCGCGTGGCGTTCTTACGGAAGGCCGGGTCCACATACGGGAGGCAGGGGCCAAGCGGAGCGAAGGCGTGGAAGTCCAGAGCCGAGGAGTCGAAGCCCGGACTCTGCTGAGACAAAGTAGAAAATCAGATTGCCTGGCTGGATGCGTATTCCGACGCCGCACAGAAATTAATTTAATTTGATCAGAATTTGAATATGTTTTGTCAGTCAAACAATAATTGACAATGGGAGAAAAACTCATGTCTTGTTTTTAAGGTGGGGTACCTAATTTTTAAACCACACTGTAATAGCTCTAAACTAGTTCTATCACTAATTTTCACTTAAATGTATTTCTGGCCTCTGTCACATCTTTAGATCAGCTTTTTCAGACAGAAAAATGATAAGAGAGGACCACCCTTACTCAGCCAATCAGCCCAAAGAGTCCAGTAGTGACTCAAAGGGCTCTTTCTAACACAAAGGTAGCATGTTTTCTAGATGTTACATGTGGTCTGATTTTTGTCATAACATTATGCTTTTAAAACTCTTCCTGTTTTAAGAGTTAAGTAATCCAGCCTCAGATGTACATTTATTTTAGTAAAAGTCAATGGGAAAAGCGAAAATGTCTTGTTTTTTGTCCTATTTGCAAATCTAGTTTTCTGACAGAAAAAAGTAAGTAAACCACAGTTGATTCAAGCAAAAAGTTTTTACATACGTTTTGTATTTTTTTTTTTCCAAAAGACTAAATTAACAATGCCCTGGTTACGCACGCGCGCACACACACACACACACACACACACACACATTGAACACGATAGAGATCTCCTTATATTTTTCAAAACAAGGGGTCACTTCTTCAGCACCTTGGACAGCTCTGGTGTGCCTGCGTGTGTTTGAAGTGTACCAAATCAATGAGTTTTAAGAAAGTTTCATATTACATCTACTTTATTTAAAAGTATGACTCGCCTGGCATAAGATTAAAATTATAGATATACAGTATATTTTGTCAGATTGATTTGCTGTATACCTGGGAAACCGGATCCTGCAGATCTGGGGGAAGAGATTCTCACAACGCTGTCATCCATTTTCAAATATAATATCCATAGTTTTAAATTACAATTGACACAAGTAAAACCGTTACAATTATTATGAATTTGTTTTTATATTCAATAAAAGTCAAATTTCACACAGACGAGCTTGTGTCCAATGGTAGCACCTCTGCATGTGTTCTAGTGTTTGATTCCGTCATTCATTTTCATCTCCTATAGCAGAGTTTGACCTAATAAATCATTCATCCATTTTCTTCCACTTTTTTTGTTGCCGGTTCGCGGGAGTAGCCGTCCAAGCAGAAACCCCCAGACTTCCCTCTTCACATACATTTTCTCCTGCTCATCCCGGGGTTATCCTAAGGCATCCTGGCCAGCTCAGAGACTTTGTTCCTGCAGAGTGTCCTGGCTCTTTCCCTGGTCTTCTTTCAGAGGCACATGCCCGAACCACCTCCCAAAAAGATGCCGGAGCCACCTCAACTGGCTCTTCTCAATGTGGAGAAGCAGTGGTTCTACTCCGATCTCTAAGGGAGCGCCTGGCAACTCTGCGGAAGATCTTGTCCTTTCGGTTATTACCCAAAGCTAAAGACCAGAGATAAGGGAGGGGACATACTGTATGATATAATAATTATTTTATTTTACATTTTAAGGTAAGTTAGAAGTGTATTTTAGCGCATTTCATTTCCACAAATTTCACTGAGATGTATACTGCCACGGATATTTTATAACAGCCTTCATTACTTCTACGAGACTTTTTTTTCGGTTGGTTTTTTTATGAAACAAAAAATAGGAACTCCAGCTTTGGTAACTTGAATGTGAGAGGTAAGGCACAGAAAGGCACTATTCCGTGCGGGATTCGAACCCAGGACCTTCTTGCTGAGAGGCGAGAGTGCTAGCCAAAAAAAACAGCTTACAAAGAGATAATGAATACATACACATGCTTAGATTAAGTACAAAACATCTTGATTTTAATGTAGGAAGTATAATAACATAAATTATTATGGGTGGCACGGTGGCTGAGTGGATAGCACTCTTGCTTCTCAGCAAGAAGGTCCTGGGTTTGAATCCTGACCGGAACAGGGCCTTTCTGAGTGGAGTTTGCATGTTCTCCCCGTGTCTGCGTAGGTTTCCTCCAGGTACTCCGGTTTCCCCTTCCCCCAAAAACATGTACAATAGGTCTGGCATGCCTGCTCCCAGCTCTGTGTGGAGTGAGAGACAAATGCCCACAGTTGTAAACCGCTTTGTGACTCTGGTCTGTGAAAGGCGGTATATAAATAAAGATTACTTAAATGATTCATCTTTTTAAAAGGGACAAGTTTCTTAGCCTAATTTTTTTCTTAGTGAGAAATTCCGTCTTTTTGCTCCAACTTCTACTGAGAAATCTGCTTCACAACAAAACAATTTAAAGTATTTGTGTATCACACTAAATCAGAACAGCACAGGGTCTCGAAGGTCTTTACAAAGTTGTCCATTCCTCAACCAGATCAGAGAATCAAACAGATCAAACACAGGATATACAATAGTCACATAGAGGCCATTGGTCCTTGGGGGGCGAGATGATCACTGTCCAGAAATGTTTAAAAATAATTCCACATCAGCAAGAAACGTCTACAAAAAAATCAGACAGCACAACACACTAATATTTTCAAATAAAGACAGAAAACTTTATGAACTACTTAATCAAACATTTCTTCACTAGACTTTTATAATTTTGGAGTATTTTAAGTCTCGTCTTGAGACCCCTTTTAAATCCTGTATTTTAACACCTCTGGTCTTCTGCCCTCTTTTGATGTTTTTTTGCATCTATTTTAATTTTAAAAAGGATAACTAATTATAAATGTATTTAATTGATGTATTCATTAATGTCTACCGTTTTATAATTTTTTTTAACTTTTTTTATTCATAGCTATTCTTATCATATTACATTTTTACATGATTTGATGGACGCGAAAGTGGATTGTAATATTTTCTCATCTATGTGAAAACTGTTAAATAAGTGGATTGGATTTGTATGTACTCTTATTGCTGAAATTTTTTTTGGACTTTAGTATAAACCTTTTTAAAAACTGTAAAAAATAAATATAAAAAAGCCTAGACTTAATGCTAAATATTGAGTAAAATTGGCGCATGGAAATAGGATCTTTTTTATCATTCAATAACCGAACACTTTAACTTTAGAAACATGTTATTTTCTTATTGACTTTTAGCACTTGTTTGAAATTAGGATTTTACAGAAACCTTTGGAAATCTATGTTTTTGAGTTGAGCTGCCCATTGCGTTTTTAGTAGACTTCAAAAACATATAACGTACATTTCAAGGGTCAAAAATAAAAATCCCAATTACACTGCAAAAACACATTAACAGCATGTTCGTCCATGGGGGCGGATCCGTCTCTCAATATGGGCCTCCCCAAGGTTTCTCACATTTTTTACCACTGGGTTTTTTGAGTGGTTCAGTTTTTTTCCAAATTCAAGATTTTATTGCCATTATGTGAAATTTTTTGCAGTATAGAAATTGTGCAGCCCGGGTTTTAAGTTCAGCGGTCCCATTGGTGCAGGTCACTCACCAGGAAGTTGCTGATGGCTGAGTTGGTGCGTGGCTCGCCTCCTCCGTAGTGTTGTCCGGGTGAGTACGGGGCAAAGGCCGAGCCCTGGTGACCCGCACGGGGCCCCAGCAGAGCGGGAGGAGAGCTGAAGACGAAGCCCGAAGGATACACGGCCATGGCTCAGGAGCATCTCTGAGAGAGCCATCCACGGACCAACAGCTCTGCTCACTCTGACTGAGGCAGGGGGAAAGGAGGAGGAGGAAGAGGGGGAGGAGGAAGCGGGAGAGATGAGAGTGGAGGAAGGAGAGAGGAGGGAGAGAAAGAGGAGTGGGATCAATGGAGAGAAGGGAAGGAGGAGGAAGAGGAGTCAAGGAAGGAGAGGAGTGGGGATGAATGGAGAGGGGGGAGAGAGAGAGAGAGAGGAGCGGGGAAGAGGAGGAGAGGCCTGCCCTATTCAGCACATACATAATTTTTTGCTGATCGAGATGTGACAGAGGCCAAAAATACAAACGTGATAGAACTGTGAGACTGTTGAGAGCGAGGAACTAGTTGGATGGATTTAACTACATAGCTCCATTTTTGTGGTTGGAACGCATGCTTTAAACCAGAAAAAATAGAGGATAATGGAAAAAGCTTTATATACCGGTGTCATGTCATCTGTGCATACAGTCCCATACAAACATGATGATGGCAGTACTTCCGCTGTGGAGCAGACAAAAGAGTCAAACGTGCACACTCTGCTGTAATGAACTTTGGAGAGCAGCTTCAGTGACAGACTGAACCACCTGTGTGAAGGAAAAGTTTCATAGGTCTTTCAGTCCTGCTGCTGTCAAACTGTACAATCTGAACTGCTGAGGCTCAACTAAGTAAATAGTAAATACTGCAACAATGTGTGTGTGTGTGTGTGTGTGTATGTGTGTGTGCGTCTGTCAGTGTGCCCCAGGGCAGCTGTGGCTTTATCACCAGTTGTGTATGGACTGAAAGAATAATGACATGTGAAGCGTCTTTGAGTGTCCTGAAAAGCACTACATAAAACCTGATGCCTTATTATAATATTATTATTGTGTATACTGTATGTGTGCCTGTGTGTGTGTGTGTGTGTATCTGTGTACCGTCTGTGTATACATTTGTGTGCCCCTGTGTGTGTGTGTGTGTGTGAGAGAGAGAGTGTGTACTCCCTGCTGTTTAATCCCATTTGCAGTTCTATAATTATCTTTGTTCGTCCACAGAGACAGGGGAGAGAGAGTGCAGCTCAGAAGGACACACACATCACAACCTCGAGTGAAACTGAAGCTACTGCAGAAGAGAAACATTTTTCAAACCACAACAAATGAAATATGTAATTAAATCCCTCTAACTCGTTCCTTGCTCTCAAAACGCTCACTAGTTTTCACATGCATATATCTTTTGGCCTGTTACATTTTTAGAACAGCTTTTTCAGCTAATAGCCCAAAGATTCAAATAGTGTCTCACAGGATGCAAAATAATGTTTTCTGATTTGTTCAAAACAACAGCTTTCAATGGCGCTGGCACAAGCTGAAAGATTATTTGAAATAAAAAAAAAAAAAAAAAAAAACTAAAGACTTCACAGAGGTGATGGGAGAGTCTGTGAATATCTAAATATTATTGCTTGCTAATTAATAGAGACTGTTTTTCATGGAGCTTCAAATATGCTAACAAGTGCACTTTAAAACTGCCTTCAGAGGCATCAACTTGCAGTGAATAGAAATACCATCTAATACATTGGACTTTGGTCTGTAAATAGGCCGTATGTTCATGCCATTTTAGGCCTACGTGTTCCTTACATTGAAGCCATACGGTTCATTCTGCTATGTCATGTTTCCAAAGTCTATGTGTTTACATCATCTTTTAAGGCCTATATAAGCGCCATCCTCTGTGACAATCAGACTTTGGCAGAGCTGTAGAGACTTTCACAGAGTTATGTAGACTCTTGCTAGACTTCTGCAGGGGCGCCCATGGACCAGACTTTGGAACTGTCTAGGATCTTGCTTAAAACTGATAATAAATGCCAATTGAACAATGCAACCTGATGTCTCCTTGTCTCATGTCTAAGCTAAAATTAATTCACAAGTCCATCAGGAAGGGCGGGGGTGGGAGGACAGTGGTCTTTCTGAAGTCCACAATCATCTCCACTGTCCTTTGGGTATTCAGCTCCAGGTTGTTACCCATGCACCAGGACAGATAGTATCTTGTTTCCACAAGATACTAAAATAACATGAAGCAGTTTCTCTTGCTTATAATTAAAGTCCTGTTACCACCAGCCCTATTTAGCCCTACTCAGGTAGTTTTACAGTGCCTGCTTGGCCCTGCGTCTACCCAGGTCGAGCTGGTACTAAATTCTTCTGATAGTAGTAATCTTTATTTATATACCGCCTTTTCACTGCACATCGGTTTACAATTGTTTTTTTTTTTTGTGAGTGGAGTGGAGGCACATGCCAGACCTATTGTACATATTTTTAGTGGTAGGGGAAACCTACGCAGACACAGGGAGAACATGCAAACTCCACTCAGAAAGGCCCTGGTCCAACCGGGATTCGAACCCAGGACCTTCTTGCTGAGAGGCGAGCGTGCTATCCACTCAGCCACCGTGCCGCCCATAAACTTGCAGTGATTGGTTGGCTTTTCCATGTGGAGACGGGTTCAAGCAGCAATATTATAGATATATACTTTATTGATTCCCGTAGGAGAAATTCAGGTGTCCAGTAGCAGCAAAAAACTCATCCATTCACAAAACAAAACAAATAAATGTATTATTCTGAAAAGCTAGCAATAGTAATGATAAGAAACAGCACTTCAGGTCACAGCAGCAGAGGTGGGCCATCCGCTGG
Organism: Knipowitschia caucasica; assembly: GCA_964034765.1. NCBI lineage: Eukaryota > Metazoa > Chordata > Actinopteri > Gobiiformes > Gobiidae > Knipowitschia > Knipowitschia caucasica. The sequence continues at coordinate 9,929,116 of OZ035842.1, read as the reverse complement.
GGGTGGAGCAGGACAGGTAACAGCAATGAAGATGGTCTAGTAAAATGCTAAATGCTTTGTTAGAATTTTTCAAAAAGTTAGCCTTCCTCCAGTGGATTTTTGTCTCATTCGCTTGTTTTGGACCATGAATCCTCTCCGCTCCTGTCTGGACCAGTAAAAAACCATAAACACTGTACTGCAGTGTTCTACACATTTCAGGTAGAAAAAAAGCAAGAAAATAACAATTGCAAAGCACAAAAACAACAACTATTTCAGAGCTACTTAGCGCTTGCTGCCATTTCCAGCGCATTCAAAAGCATTATCCAGATTCTTGGGGCAGACGTGTTGGGGCAGACGTGTTGCTAACATGAATGAAGGCATTTGATTGATCAATCCTCATGTCTGGATATACAAAGACATGCTCAAAATGGTGAGTGAGAGTAACAGAAACGGTTACTGAGGTGGAGGAGCTTACTTTTCCATGTAACTTAATAGGAGAGTGAGTTAGAGCAACACTTTGTCCATGAGCATTTCCATATAGGGCTTCATTGAGTTAGCAGGTTAGCATTGTCCATATTTATACAGTTTATTATTTCAATACTGAACAAGGACACCAGGCACCAGTTACAAAGACCAAACTACAAAGAACCACAAAGAACCACAAAGAGCCACATACACAAAAGTCTCTACTATCATTTCCAGTTGGTGTACTTTCCATTTTTCATCGCCCCTGATTGTTCAAAGCGGTTCATTTTGACAGTTTTTCTCCACATTGTGAAGACGGCTTTAATCGTGAATCTAATCCACATTTATACTGTATTTTTCCGTCCTCCTGGAGCAGACATAGCTTTGATCAGCATCTGACAACTTTTCTTACATGTTTTCGTTTTCATTCATCATATTTTTTATTGGGTTATTGGGAGAACTGCAGGCAGGTATAAAAAAATATAATCCTTGTGAATGTCACTGATTATAAGTACATTTTCTTTATTTTGTTTATGTCTGGAATCAACATTACGGCAAATTTGGTTTGCTGTAAACTTATACAGTATAAGATAAGAGAACCTTAATTAGAAATGTTGACATTATGATGTTGCAGCGGGCATACAGAACAGTAGTAAGAGCATGCAAAGAGCACACAACAAATATAGAGATAAGGAGCTGTGAATGCTTCTTAACTGGCAGTAAATGCTTGAAAAAAGGGCCGAAAGTAAATACTTTTTAAAAACACACACACACACACACACACACTCACACCATTCACCCTCGCCGGACGGTTATCCCTCTCTAAGTTTAGGTCCTCTACCAGAGTTCTGGGAGCTTAAGGGTTCTGCGCAGTATCTTTGCTATTCCTAGCACTGCACATTTCTGTGATTCAACCAAACACTTATGTACTTATAAGAGTCCACTCTCTCAATGTCCCTTCCCTGGATGTTCTCTGGGACTGGAGCGGCAGAGTGACATCTGTGGAAATCCATCACCATATGGTCTTCCCCACGTTGATGAGGACATGGTTCCACTGACACCAGTCCACAAAGTCTTGTGTTCGTCACAAAGTCCTGTATTAGTCACAGTATGATAAATTGGCACAATCTGGAGAGTTAGCAAATGACATCATGAGACCCATAAAAACAGGAGCTCCCAGAGATGTGTAGTAAACAGCTGCACAACAATTACAGTCTTATTACAGTTACAATAAGAGCTGTGTCAAAAATCTAATGATGAAAGAGGTGTGTGCAGTAATGTGGTGTATTGTGGTGACACCATATACACTGTAAATATTAAAGGATGTAGTGATGCCTATTTCCTCTTTTGAAATGTATACGTGTCCAACATGCACAGATTTAATATGGCCTCGAGCAGCTCCTCCCGCAGGAAAATGTGAAAAAAAACGTTTGAGCCTGGACACATGCCATTCATTTATTGAGTAAAAAGTCCACAGCAGGTGAACTAGGCTGGTCCAAAAAAAACATCAGCATTGACACACATCTGGAAAGTAGCATTGAGCAAAGAACCGACTTTTGGACCAGGCTGTAAAGTTGTTTTTGAGGGGAAAAAAGGCCTCATTTCAATTCCTTCGATAATTCTGTTTCCGGGTATGCCACCACAGGCAAGGAGTCAGATTACAAGAATGTCAGCGCATGTGCTCATGGACCCTTTTGAGCCAGGACCCGCCCCCACTGGGAGACACCTGAATTAAAAGGTCAGACCGAAGAGGAGTTTCTGGGACCTGAAGACCATCTACGACTCTGATAAAGATATTTTGATAAAGAAAAGCAGTTGAAGACAAGCAACATATGTTTTTACGTCAATTCAGACTTGTGTTGTCTATCACAGTGAATAATTTAAATAATATATTTACCAATATCATGCCAATTCATAACAAATCTTAAAATTCAAAATTCTTCCCATATGTAGAAGGCATATAAGAAGGCCTAGCCTTTTTACATGTTTTTATTTATTTTTTTGTAGAGTAGGGCTTTTTGGAAACAGAGCTTCAGTCAGCTCCATTATGTTAGTATCCTAGGCCCAGCATATTAGCATGGATGGAACTAAAAATAGTATTGTATAATATGTGTAATAGAATAGAATCATATGTGACTTTTAAATGGCATTATTATAAAATGAAAACGATACAATAAAAACCAATGTGGGTGAATGTCAAGAGACAACAGCAGGTCAAAATATGTTTAAGTCAATATTTTGTGTTCTGTCGTCTGTTTCTTGAACATAAATAGGACAGTTACTGCTGTCCCTAGTCTAGCGGGAGCTCATTATCTGTGTCCAGGACATCCTCAAGAAGACGTCACATTCATTTAAGTTCAGATCGGAGAGGGTTTCCACCAGACTGTTTACAGATGAACAGTGCCAACCAGTTCATTGAAGACCAATAGGGAAGTGTTCATGAATGAAGTTTCGCCCCAACTGGCTCTGGCACCTTTTGACTTACAGTACATTGAATAGTAAACTCCTCATGTAAACTCCTCTAGCTCAGTAATCGTTTGTGTCACACTCACCATTTTAGGATACAAATATACAAGGCAAGCACTTGTAAAGAATGTAATTTTATTGGAGAAATTAATTTGTAGACAATACTTTTAAACAGCTCTATCCACTGAGGTTATAGTTTGAGCATTTGTGATGGCAAGTTCTTGATATCAACTAGATTGGATCTAAAAACAACTACAGGTCATAGACCACATATTAGGGGTGGACTGAACGAGTGCTGATGTCACCATTGTGTTAGCCTTAATTCGGAATAAGCCAATTTGAACATAAACTATAGCTTGAGCAAATTTCATTTGTTTGACAGGGTTAGAATTGCATAATAAGGGCAGGTGTGTTGGTAAGGCATCTGATTGGTCAATCCTCATATGGATATCCCAAAACAATAATACCGGGATCATATTTCAGAGATGTTTTAAACCAGAAATTAGTGTGAAACACTGAGCAAGGGAGATTACTTTTCAATGTAAGTCAATAGGAGCTAGAGCGAGTTGAAGCAACACTTCACCATGAGCACTTCACTATTAGGCTTGACGAAACAATAAATAACGCACAAAAGGCAATGTTGCTCATGTCAGTAATTTATGAAATGTCCCATAAAACTCAACGTAAACTAAAACAGATTGACCTCAGCTGACAGAGAACCTACAGCTTTCATAAATTATTCATCGTTTTTTTTTTATATAGCTCTTCCTTTGGATACTGCATTAAAGGTCGGATTTTTTGTGGGGATTTAAGTGTCCATTGTCATTCTGAACTTTTTTTCTTGCTAAATTCTTTAAATTCACACTTCAATGCAACAAACTCTACCTGTTTTTTCCCGCTCTGGCTCCGCTCTAACTCTGATCATCAGCTCTGATTGGTCAGAACGCGGTTGAGCCCCTCTGTGCGTTTACATGCCACACACGCGTATTTGGCGCAGCACATCATGGGAGCTTGGCTACGGCGCAGAACTGGGAGGACCAGACGATGCCCAAATATGGGCGAGTTTGGTACTGAGTACAAGCCATTCATTTGAATTGGACGCCGGGGCTTGGTTAAGGGCTGGAGCATGTTGGTTACATGGTTGCTAAGACAAGCTGGAATGAAGGCATCTGATTGGTCAATCCTTATATGACGCTTATCTGGATTTACAAAGACAATATAATAGATAGATAGATAGATAGGTACTCTTTTGATCCAAAAGGAAATTGTGCATTGCTCCCTTGCTCGCAATCATACAAACATAGGATAGAGTTAAAAGATAAAAACATTATTAAAAATGAATAATTTTAAAATAATAATAAATAATTAAAATACATTCAAATCATTCAAATCGTTAAAAATCATTAAAAAAGAGAAGTTAAGGCACTGCAAGACAATTCTAAAGACCTCTCCCTCCCTCCTCCTCCTCCCCCCCGATCCTCCCTGAAGTGGCTTTGTTATAGAGCCTGATGGCTGATGATATAAGGCGCTATTTAAATAAATATGACTTACTTGTTTATTTACTTGGGGACACAAATGGTTACTGAGCGAGAGGAGTATTCTTTTACATGTTAGTCAATAGGAGCAAGAGCAAATTGGAGCAAAGCTTTGTCACTGAGCACTTCCTTATTGGGATTCAATGCGCTAGCGGGTTAGCATAGTCCATCTATATACAGTCTATGGAATGAATGCGTTTTAACTGAAATTCAACAATAAACATGAAACAGGAAGCAAACACATTTCTATTTGTTTAACCAGATGTTGTCTGACACCACTCGGACAAGAATCCTGCTCATATTCTCCGCAGCTGCTTGTATCACACATTGTTTGAATCATCCACCGTTTCCCGATATCCACAGTTCAACAAAAGCCACAATCTCTTTACAATTTCTCATTCTTCACATTTTCATTTTTCCATCGTGTCCTTTTTAAAACGGTTTGTGAGGGATCTTTATGCGCAGGTCGTCAGGTCGATGGTAATCACAACACTCTCGACCCAAGTTGACCCCATTAATAAGACGCCTTTAAACCAGCGCTGCCACAAAACGGATTCTGATTTCTGAGCGTTGGGTTTTTGAATGAGGCGTGAAATTACATCAGATGAGCTGTGGAGCTGCTAACACGTGTCACAAAGAGAGTTTAGTTCTAGTAAAAGTGAAATTTGATTTATACTACGGCCATACTTCCGTGAAGGGATTAAATGTGTTTCAGGGCCCCAAAATGCCAGCTTCACAGTGACATGTAAATTTCTCCTGTGTGAGATCAATAAAGTCTATCTTATCTTATCCTACCACATGAAGGCTGTTTATTAACAGCTTTTAAAATCACTTTGAATTTGACCAAAACCATTATCTCAATCTCTACTCTGTTGTTTGGAATCTGATAGCTGGTGTTTCCTCGAGGACTAAATGCTGTCTGTATTTCTGTGGTATTTCGCACTGGGACCTTCAGTCTCCAGCGGGCTTCGTTTAACATGTCATTGATTTAATGCGGCTCCAACTGCAGGCTCTTAATTGTGTAAAGTGTAATTAAGAGCGAAAGGAGGTGGCCTCTCGGGTTCCAACGGCTTCGACGTCTTTTCAGAAGTGATCAGTCGCCGAATATTCTTCTGTGCTCGTCTTATCTTCAACATTCCGGTTATTGTCGCAGCAAACAAGACGCTTTCATAATGATGACAGACTGTCTCAAAGGAGAGATGGGTTTAATACATCAGAGATTCAAATGTTTGTGTGTTTCTTTCAATTAGTAAAGATTTTTTTAAAGCTTGTAAGGGTAGTTATGACAAGTAGGGTGAGGGTTAGACAAAATCCCAGTAATCTGGACCGAGGAGAGACCGCATAGACTGGAGAGACCAGCGCGGACCCGTATGGATCCATGGGAGAGACCAGCATGGACCCGTATGGATCCATGGGAGAGACCAGCGCGGACCCGTGTAGATCCATGGGAGAGACCAGAGGGTCATTGTTTTGTGGCCCGTGGATGGAGAAATGCCCCCTATAAAAAGTAAGGAGTCACTAATACACGACATGATTTTCAATGTATTTGATAAAGCATTGGCACATTTAATATAAAATGTTATTAAAAGTAGGCTAAATTACCATAAACAATGAAATAAATAAATACATACATGACTATGACAGACATATCTCTGTAATATTGTGTTTTATTGAACTTCACCAAAGACGTGTCTCAGACCGCTCCTGCTTCTGACTGCTTGCTATCTCCTGTTTTTGTCTTTTTCCTGGAGTTTTGCCACAGACAACTTTAACAAGAATGGAAATGATTAACTGGTCCCTCAACGCAATTGATTCTATCTTTTCAACACGTAAGCGAGGGTCAGGAGAGCCCGTGTGCCCGGATGGGACTTCACCTGCGGGGTATACTCTTGACAGCTGGAACAAGTGGCAGCCCCTCTGTCTGTCGACCCTGTCCATTGAAGATTCGGAAGACGTATATATCTTTGGCATTTTGGTGGTGGGGATCCTCCTGTTTGGGTTTGGAGCGGTTCTCTTCTACCGCAAATTCGGAGGCATGGCAGTTGGCAAGATTCACGAGCTGCTGGCCAACAAAATTGATGGGATGTACAATGAGCTAAGCCGCGTCGTGGTTGAGAGTGCCGTGTCTGGACAAAGGAGAGTGGTGTTAGTGGAACAGTTGATAAAAGACCTCGCAGCTCGTTCACTCGAACGGAATAAAACATTAAAACATTGGAGATGAGATTGAATGACATCGTGTGTCAGGCTTGAACTCTCTGACCCGGCATGGATTTGCCCCTGTTACGGAGGTCTGAGGGCGCCGCAATTCGGTTTAATTGGATTTAATAGAATATCTGCCTGCTTTTGACTGCTACATTGCATATAATATTGTCCCTCTCAGGCGATGTGTTTTTCTCCTGCTGTGTCTTCTCTCCACTCTTATCTCACATTCCTCGGCCAAGGCCATAATAACAAGGTCCCACAATCTACAACAACTCACACTATTCAGTCTCCAGCTCGGATCCCGCTCCCCCCGCCTCCCTCTACCTATCCATCTTGCTCCCTCCCTCCCCTCCACTCCTCATTGTGTTTCCGACTCACCCCCTCCCTGACCCTGCCCCCCTCTGACAGCCACATTGGGCCGGCAGTCGGAGGTGCTCATCCCGAGAAAAAAATCCGTGGTTTATACAAAGCACAATGTGTCTATCCAATTGTCTGTGAAACTGTATGTTATTGCTCTCTGCTGTTTATTCTACTGTTTGTCGCATGGCGCCGTAAAGATGGCGCCGTGGCAAGAGCTCTGGTGTGTGTTGTCTGGTGCACACTGGGGTAGTCTTGCACAGTTTTTCCAATGTGGTTTTACTGCAAATGGCAAATAAATGAATCTTAATCTGAATCTGAATCTGAATCTGAGAAGACAACAGCAGCGTGCCAACGTGTCGGCACTGAATGTGCGTAAGAGTGCTCCTGAGCACTCGTAGGATTTGTACTTACCCAAGAGAAATGTTGGTTACGAGAAAATTTCATGAATGCCACTATCTTCGTAAAATCTTCGTAAGTAGGATTTACGCACAAATTTGTTCTTAAGAACCGTTCGTGAATGAGGCCCATTGTCCTTGCAAAAACTATGTTTGGAAATGTCTTCATTGCTCCACGTGGATGAGGGACTTGCTGTAGTCAATTATAATGCAATTATCTCTGGTCTCTCTCTGGTCTCTCTCTCTGTTATCTCTGCTCTCTTTCTGGTCCTGGGTGCATTGCACTGTGTTAATTCAAGATTCATTTTGAAAGTTTGTTTTAACTCTGTTATTTTTGTACGTTCCTGCCTGCATGCTGACACAGGTTCAAACTACATGGTATAAGCCACTGTTCTCCTGGATTGTCACGTCATTTCAACACAGGTTAAAAATAATGCAAAAGATAACATTTTTAATAAAGATAAAGACATCATCTTGTGGTCTGATTTGTTCACAGAATAATAATTTTACGAGACTCTTTCTGTTGGGAAGACAGGTACGTACCCCAGCTTTAACTCTGGCTAAGGCCACTTCTCTTCCTAATTTACGAATGGTGAATTTAGTTACACGTGGTGAAAAAATCTAGAGACATGGGTAACAGCTTTGGATAGAAAGTTGAGACGTGGTCCTTAGACTCCTGAGCCTCAGGCAATCACATATTACGTACAACTTTCAATGAGGGATTACCACAGATCTGCAGATCCAGCTGTTGGTAGAATTGTCCGAAATAGCCACTTTTGTGTGAGCTGTCAGAGGTTTCTTCTGGCTCGTGTCATTTCAATAGACCATCCCTAGCCTTTTGTCATGTAAATACAACACCTCACTCAAAGGCTCTAGACTATTCTTGTCTTGTCAAACCAGGCCTGAAGAAAGAGACTGTATGGATATGTTTGATAAAGGCTATGGAATGTAAATTTAAACCAACATATACGTATAAGAGCATTGTTAGTTCAATTTTCATGTTTCATAAGACTGCAATGGTTGGAATGAAAACATGCAGCCACGCGGCCCTTTGAATACTGGTGTGACACCTCTCTAAAGTGTTCTAAAGTGTTCTAACTGACAGTGATTGCTGCTGGAAGCCATGGTTACCAATATATTTCCCCAGATATAGGTATGTTTTGGGTAGGGTCCGCACCAGATTCTAACACTAACACTAAAGATATGACAGATACTAAAAATGCATGTGAAAAAGCTTTGAAGAAACTCTTGAAGAAACTCTGGAAGAAACTCTGCAACAACTCCGCCTCAAGTCTCTGTCAATTTTGACACAATGTTTTGTGGTTTGAAAGTTTGGTACACCAATTTTAAATGAGACTAGCCCAGTTGTCCTCTCCTCCCTTGCTATAGTTGTGGCAAACAGATTTATTCCCTGAGCTGTGATAGCAGAAGGCCACATTCTCTCATGGGACGGCCTCTCAAGAAGCTCTGTCTATCAAAACACAGTGGGGAGGGGGGCCCTCTTCGCACATCAGGGGTCTCCCAGCCACAACACCAGGGGCTCACAGCGGGATTTCGAGCTCCTGAATCACCTTCGGCCATCGAGAGATGAGAATTTAAAACGCTTTTTGTCCCCATAGTAATATATACTGAGCTCATATTGACACATTTGATTAACATATTTAGCATTGATAAACTAGTATTATGATTACAGATGCACTGAAGCAATCTGTTTTCTGTATTTTCATAAGACGGGAATTACATAACATTTACATGTCACATTTGGCATAGATAGAATCACTGAAAAAGACAGAAGTGTGCAAGCATGTTAAGGTTAAAAATATAGTCCCTGCAGTATATAATTATGTACAATAAAAAGTGGCAATAAAATAAATAGCAATAGCAGTGCAGTTTTCTTTCAGTCCTAGCGCATTAGTGACTTAAAGTGACTTATTGTACAGTCTGACAGCGGTGGGGATAAAGGCCCTGCGGTAGCGCTCCTTCTTGCACTGTGGGTGCCTGAGTCTACAGTCCTGTGCAGTGGGTGGGATGTGTTGTCCATGATGGAGGTGACTTTGGCTAGCACCCTCCTGTCCCTCACTTCCTCCAAAGAGTCCAGGGAGCAGCCCAGAGTGGAGCTGGCCCTCCTGACCAGCTTGTTCAGTCTACTCCTGTCCCGCTCCGTGCTGCCCGGGGCCCAGCACACAGCGTAGTGTATGGCAGAAGCTACTACAGCGTCATAAAAGATCCTGAGCAGAGGCCTGCTCACTCCGAAGGACCTCAGCCTCCCCAGAAGGTGGAGGCAATTTTGGCCCTTCTTGTACAGGGGATTGGTGTCTTTTTGAAGTTTTAAACATGTTACAACATTCTTCTTATAGTAATAAAAAAAACTTTCACACTGCAGACCTACGTTTTTTGACCTGTGTTGAAATGCCTTGCTGACTCGGAACAACAGTGGGAAAGGTTGGCTGTTGTTTGGTCCCATGTCGGCTTTGAACGACAGGGAGAGAGGAACGGATCGAAAATAAATGGTCAATACAAAATTAAAAGTCTTCTAAAGTCACAGCACAGTGCACCCAGAGAGAGACCAGAGTGTTCACACCCCACGTTGAGTTGTTCTTACACACCCACCCATCTTTCTCAGTGTGTATGAGACTTATGATTTCTATTTTGTTCCGTCTGTAGCAGATATATTCACAAGAATGCATTGTATGTGATGAATTTCAGGTTAATTAAAACAGTTGTCAAAACTACGGCCACAGAAAGCAGGTCCACACCTCCCTTTAGATCATCACCAGTCGTTTGTATAAACAAACTCAGTTCAAAATCACGAGAATACAATTTACTTCCAATTATCCTCAAACATCAAACTGATGTATTCACGCTGGACAAACCTCCTCCTTGTTAACAGCAGACGAAGACGTGTTTTGATGACTTGGAGCTCAGATAAAAGAGAGTCATTAGAACCTGTGATGACAGATCTAAAGACAGGTCCACCACACGACAACAGCAGAGGGAGTTTCTACAAGTGAAATGATAATGAGGTTACACTAGAGCTGCATGTTTAGCACTTTACCTGCTGATCAAAGTGCTTTAGAACATAATAGATTACATTTGTTTTTAATTTCTCATGTATTGTTCACTTATTGCTATTTACACAGGAAGAGACTCCATGGGAATGCCAGACTCTCTTCAAATACACAAGTATTTTATTGCACATTGAGTGTCCTGCAGAAATATTGAGAACTACAAATTGTAAATATGCAAACTAAACTAACTCTAACTAACACTAATGATGTGTGTAAATGAGCAATTTTAGTTCTCCACCACACATAGCATTTTGCATTTCAGCAACAACAACAAAACATGGTCTCATCATACGGCCACAACGGCTTTGTATACTCGTCCATAAAGGCCAGATTTATGTACAGTAGCTCTTTCAGAGAAATCAAGTCTCTTGTCTGAATCTGTGATCAGTGTTGTCTTTGTTGGAGCTGTGAAATTGGGAAAACAGCCGTTTCTTGGTAGATTTTTAGTGGTGCCATACTCTTTTTAATCCAGTGTAATGGGTTAAACTGTGCTTTGTGAGTTCAAAACACCAACAATGTTTTCATACCCTCACCCTGCTTTGTGCGTATTGTGCGTCTGTATTGACAGAGCTGAAGTTGGCAGGATGAAACTGTGAAGTAGTATTTATAATCTAAATGGCTGAATCTCAATGACGTAGAGGGCCATGAAGGCCTCTATTTGGACATACCTCATCCAAGTGGTGTAAAATTAGTCCTATGTAAAAAGCTGTATCTGTTGGTGGTCCGGGTTTTTGGAGCAACAAAGAACAGTCACCCAAACATAGCCTGTATACAGACAATGCTAACTCGCTAACCAGTTGAAACCAATGCCATCCATCCATCCATCCATTTTCTTCCCCTTAATCCATTTCTGGGTCGGGGGGGTGGCAGTCAGAGCTGCACCCAGTCACAGAGCACCAGCCCCTCACTGATCCTCCTGCAGGTGGTGAGTCCACAGGAGCTGAGATCTTTCAGTGGGAGCTTCAGGCAAAGTGGGGTTAAGTGTCTTGCCCAAGGACACAACGACAGCAATCATCAGTGGGAGTTGTGAAGTGGGTCTTGTGGTGGGCTCGAACCCACAACCTTCGGGCTCAAAGGCCAATGCTCTACCAACTGAGCCACTGTCGCCCTGAAACCAATGCCCTTAAAAGGAAATGAGCTCCATCTATTTTAGTAGAATTCTCCTCCGTGTAGAACTCGAAGCACACGTTATCATTAGTTGATCCACCTCCATTGTTGTTTACGTTTGTTCTCAGCTACTGTGCATGTCCAAAGGAACGAGGAGGTGGGGAGCTCATACAGTAGCGGCGCCAGGTTTGCAATTTTGGGTAGGCCTGCAGATTAGTAAGTAGGCCAAATTCGCTTGCAAACTACAAAGGCTAACTGGAATTGGGGTTTCAAAGAATATGGTTCAAACGCACACACGCACGCACACGCACTCACGCGCGCACATACACACAAGCTCATTTATGAAACTTGCGTAGAAAAAGTACATTTTGGGTGTATATTCCATTTACGCAAAATCCAACGTCGGATTTATGAACATGTGAGATCCGCCCAGTTCTGAGCGAACGCAGCTGCGGGTGTTGATAAATCGGCTGAATACGAACGTATTTAGTCACGCCTAGAATTATGCAGCAATCGCGTGTTTCACGCCACGTCTTCGTGACAGGTCAGCAGGAAGCCGGCCAAAAAGACTGTTTGGAAGCCTCAAAAGGCACGTTTGTTTGTTCATGTTTATGTAATAATAAATATGCGCTATATATTCAGCTGCGTTTTGAACAAATTTGCCAAAATGTTTTGATACATTAGAAAAATCCTTCTTGACATGTAGAAGTGAATAAATATAGATTGATTGAATGAATGCATTAATTCATATATATTATGCAGCGGTGGCTCTGAATGAAGCGTCTGCAGCGTCTTGGACGCAGCCTGGCTCGGGGTAGAAGTGCGCATTGAGGCGCTGTACACTTCAGAGAGCGTTTGCGGTCCAGATTTCACAAAGAAACTCTGGAGCCAAAACTTCTGCACATGTGGCGCGACCTCTCACGGCACTCGCTGCGCCCTCTGGACAGGGCAGTGAGACATTTGTGAGTGAGCAATACCATCGATGCGTTATTGGGGTGTGTGTCTGTGTGAGGGTTACACAAAGCTAATGAAATAACACATTGCTTTACCAGATGTGAATGAGGAATACAAATAGCCGTGCGTAATTACGCAGCGCAGAGCCTGCCACAGCAATAGATGGGTCACACATCCCTGTTGCGTAAAGTGTATTTATATAGAGCCTTTCACTGTCCAGGATCACAAAGCGCTTCACATTTTAAAAACATACAGATCAAAATAATACACACACAAGTCAGATTTAATAGAGGGTCCTCATCATGAGCTGTGATTTATTCGAAGTTTGCGTGTTTCCATTAGACTTTTTCTGATGCGCAAATTCAAATTTTGAAACATGATCCTCAATGAAAACACAGCATATAATTTTGCCAGAGGGAATATGTTTATTGTTGTACATATCTTGAATTTCATGCGTGTTTTGACGTGTTGTGCCGAAGGTTGAGATCAGCGTATAGATTTACACCACCTCCAAAACTGGCGTATATTTTTTGCGTATTGTACGCTCACGTCCAGATAGATAAATGCGGAAAAGTGTAATATTTTGCGTACGCCTCATTTACACCCTGATTTGGCCGTACGCAGGTTTCATACATGAGGCCCACAGTGTGTTTCACACAGGCCTAGAGTTTACCTCATTAGTGCGAGGCCAGCCTGGCCTGACCCTCCTCCTCTGGGACCTACGGGCCCGGGCCTCTGGCTACTCTACCTCACAAAGTTCACGCTGAACTTTCTTAAAATTAAAATGAAAAAGGCTGCTCTGTTGTGAATGCTTTGAGAGCGTTGTCAATCTTTAAGACGAGGAATAGCTGGTTGTTCTCGCTTCACGCTGTGTGATATGATATTGGACAAAATTGTTCAGCCAATAAACAGGACTATATTTGAAGCAACGTAGGAACGTGATGACGCTCAGGGGGTTATATTTTCTTAAAACATTAGAACGCAATATTTAGGCATTATCAATAATTTGTGTTTAAAAATAACAATATTTAAATTATGACTTTTAATAAAAAAGGCTAATGACTTGAGAGGCGAAGAACAAATTTGAGTAGGCCAAGAAAAAAACTGGTAGGCACCGGCCTACCCAGGCCTACCCCTGGCGCCGCGGCTGAGCTCATAGCAGGCAGAGAATTCACTATTTGTTTTCACGCGGCTGTGAAACAGTCCCCCACCAAGCAGTGTATCTGTTCTGCTCCACTCTGGAGGCTGTTTCTCAACGCTTGCGTTTTCACCCCCCTTAAACACAGTCTTCATGTAAACGAAAGGCCAATCCGATGCCCAACTCAAACCTTTTACCGTCGCAGCGTCCTTGATAGCACCTAAGATAGGCTTTATTGATCTCACGATGGACATTTGGCATTAATAGTATCACTCAGGTTGTGCAAAAGACAGGAAATGTGCAAACATGTTCAAAAAGTGAAAGATATGATACAATATGCAACTATAGCAGTGAGAGTTTTTCTAGTCCAAGATGCAGGTCGTTAAAGTGACTTATTGTACAGTCTGACAGCGGTGGGGATGAACGCCCTGCACTAGTGCTTCTTCTTGCACCGAGGGTGCCTCGGTCTTCCACTGAAGACCTCTATAAGGTGGAGGCGACCTTGGCCCTTTTTGCACAGGGAATCCACCAGCTCAATGTCCTCCCCCTGGATGTTCAGCCGATTGTGTGGTAGTGTTAGGGTCGTTCACCATCTCCTTGGTCTTAATGGTGTTCGAGCACAAGTGGTTGCGCTCACACCAGTCTACAAAGTCCATGATAACCGACCGGTACTCCAGTCTGTTCCTCTCAGACACACATCCCACAATGGCGGAGTCGTCTTAGAAATTCTTCAGGTGGCAGCTGTGTGTTTGGTTGTGAAGTGTAGATGGTGAAGAAAAACGGTGAGAGAACAGTGCCCTGGGGTGCCCCAGTCATGCAGACTACCACCTCAGACTCACAGCTGAGCAGCCGCACCTACTGTGCTCAGTCCGAGAGGTAGTCGATGGCTATACATGGCTATACTCGGTTCTAAAAGCAATAGCACACCTGAGATCTGTCCCAAAATATTAACAATTTCTTTTACATATTACACCTCTTAAACCACATGAAAGTCACCTTAATATTAAAACAGCGTAAATATTCTCACTGACGTTTGTTTCAGAGTGGAGGGAGCCAGGATGACGATGTCCAGAGTGTGGCTGATTCTTCGGTCATGGTACGGTCTCTGGCTTTGCTCGTGTGTGTGAGTAGAACCAGCGATATGGAGAGATCCTATTTTTGTTATTTTGTAATCTAAAGGGCTGCAGTTTGGACAACTATATAAATACATTTTTTACAATATGCTTCTAAAGTAAGCGTGCGGTTACATTTGAATAAAATAAAAAAAAACAGTAGATTACACTGCAAAAAATTATAAAGTACAAGGCAATACAAGCTTGTTTAAAACAATCAAAACGTTTTCGCAAGTCAAGCCATGAATGACTTCAATAAAAGTGCAGTACATTGTTTCCCATATTTTAATGGAGATAAAGATAACATTTTGCAAGTTTAAAAAAAGAAATTTTATCTATATTATAATGTCCCCAACACACCGCAAGCACAGAAGCATGCATACACACATCAGCAGCGAACGCAGACAGCAGCTACTGCTGCTCCTGCAGCTACTGCGGGTACTGCTAAAGCTGCACATTTAGTGTCAAAGATAATTTGGACGAGCCAGATAAATACACTTGGTGGCCTGTGGTGTGCGGGCTCCAGGCTTCTGCAAAGGGCGCATCTCTATAATCAGCTCCACGGCACCCTGCGTGAGCCGCCGTGTGGACCTTCCCGCTCCAAAAGACACACCGTGGTATGTGCGAGACGTAACCAACATATTTTCAGTAATAAGACATAATAACACATAATGATAAAACATGATAACAGGTTGTTCTTTGATGTAGAAGTATTTTAAATGGTTATTCGAAGAACTTTATTGAGGTAAAAGACACTTGTTCCATTGGCAAATATTAATTTTAGTCAAAGTATACGAAAGAGTGTATTATTTCTTGACTTCTTATCCAGTTTTTTTGCAGTGAGCAGTCTTTAAGAGTTGGTTATAGCGGGCACTAAAATAGCAATTTCGCTTTGATCGCAGCCCAAGCTTCGATGTCAGCGGTATGAAATAACACTATAGCAGTGTTTCCCAAAGTGGGGGTCTGGGGACACTAGCTGGGTGTTACGAGATCCTTTCCATTTATACAGTACATTACAGAATGTTTTTACAATATGGTTACATCAAATAGCACAATACATTGATGAAATAAACAACATTCACAAGTTTATTATGTTTGGATGCTTCAGATTATAGCTATCTTAAATTACTGTATATATTGTAAATTGTATTTGTGGGGGTTTTGAGTATGTTTGAGGGGATTGTGGTCTGAAAGATGACAATACAACCAGTAATGGATGAGATTCATGTCAAAACTATTCATGCACATGTAAAACATGTGTTTAGTATTTATATTGGTCTGCAATATTGTTGTCGCACCAGTCCCTGCTCCAGCGAGTGCATCTCAGCCCTCTGGTGAAGGACTGGGTGAGGAGCTGTGCCTCTGGGAACGCTTCTGACCAGAGAGTCCTACTGCAGCTGGAGCCTAACCTGGTCCACAAGAAGGTGAACGTCTACAGCGCCCTAACACTACTTTAATACACTGGTCTAAAGCAGGGGTGCCCAAAATCTCTGACTCACAAGGCCAAAAAGAATCGGAATCAGATTTGTTTGTTTTTGCTATTGTAAGTAGCAGGAAGTTACAAACTAGGAATTTGCTTTGGCTCATGGTCAAACAAGTTATACATGTAAAATAGATCATCATAAATGCACTTAAGCAGTGTTTAAAGCATGAGGTCATTGGGGTCTCAAACTCATTTTGGTCAAGGTTTGTTTTATTTTTTTTTATAGCTGCTCTTTATTTTTTCTCTAATTTTCAGTGGAAGCTCGTAATTTGTATATGTGGCTACTATTATTTATTTATTTAATTATATAATTTACATGATGGAGGTATTTTGAGTTTGTATTTTTTTTATTTCTGGCACCTTTTTCATGTTATAAGACATGTTTGGATTGAATCAAAAACAAGAAAGGTAAAACAAATTCTTGTGGGGAGAATCAAGTAGACAAAGGGGTTGAGCCTTAGTAAGTAATCTTTATTTATATAGCGCCTTTCACAAACCAGAGCCATAAAGGTCTTTACAATTGTTTCCCACTCCACACAGAGATGGGAGCGGCCATACAGGAGGCGCATGCCAGACCCATTGTACATGTTTTTAGTAGTAGGGAAAACCGGAGCACCCTGAGGAAGCCTACACAGACACGGGGAGAACATGCAAACTACACACAGAAAGACACAGAAAGACCTGTGTTCCTGGAGGTGGAACCGAACCCTATTATTCGATTCATCTGCGCCACTGTGCTGCCCACGCTTTAGTAATAGTATTAATACGCCTCTACATAAATGACCAAAATAGAGTCTGCAGACATTATGTGAAAGTATGATATCGATTGCTGTTGTACATTAAAAGTGTGTTTATGATTCGCGTTTAGACCCCGACAGAGCGCAGGGACGAATGCAGAAGGGGAAATGAAAATAGAGAATATGAGATAAAATCCCCCGAGGCCTAGACCCTGGTGGAAGGAGCTAAGAGAAGGATTAAAGAGCTGTTCTGGCAGATGAGGCGGTGATGGGAGGAGAGGAGGAATTAAAACTTTCTGCACAATAACAGAAAAGCTTGATTCAGGGCAGTGTTTAAATGTTGCCAGCTGAGAACGATTGCTGTTGCGGGTCCGCAGCAGGGGGATGACTAAGAACAGTGAACATACTTTAGCTTCTGCATACGTAGTTTCTCTAGTCTTCCAGTTTGGCTTCATTGTTTAGAATAAACTAAACCATTTGGTTGATTTTTTGAGAAAATAATATTTGGGTTCCCAATTTGGACACCCCTGGTCTGAAATGACACTTTGATCCGATTTATGAGTTAATAATTGTGTGTTTTGGCTTCTAAAGGATTTCATCACTGTAAGTACTATAACTTTTATATATAATGATGATACAAGGAAATGCGGTAAGAGGAAAACCCAAAATATGAAATCAACTCCCCCTCCTGACTGGTATCAAAAGGTATACTTTGCTGTAAACAAATGATTGTGTTGTGTCATATACATTCAGTTGCAACAGTGTCAATGTTGTGCCCACAAATGATTTGATTTGAAACACCTCAATAAAGTAAAAGACAGCTGTGAATGCAAAATGAAACATGGTTTTGTTATGTTTTGCGGTTCCCTTTTGCTGCAATTACAACACTTCACATAACAACACACAAGTCTTTTTAGGTATGACTCTACAAGCTCAGGACATCTAGAGACAGCTGTCAGATTGGATGGAGAGTTCCATTCTAACACATGAATATCCACTCCAGCTACTCTCCCTCCGCCTTCCCAACACCCCTCACACTCTTCCCTGTTCCTGCAGAAAAAATAAATAAACCCACACCATGATGCTTACCACCCCATTCCTGACACTGTGCATTGTTTGAGAAGAGTGATGATAGTTTTTCCATCCATTTGGTCTCATCTGACAGCCCCTTTTTCCTTAAGTTGGCAATGTCCCCCATTTTTGCTTTTTGTGGCTTTATTTCAACACTGATTTATATTTATCACTCGTCCAGACTATTTCCCCCAGAGTAACCATGGGCCTCGTGTGTGCATCTGTGATCAGTGTTGTCCTTGATCGAGCTGTAAGTTTGGGCAGACAGCCAAGTCTTGATAGAGTACACACATATTTAATAGTTAAATAGTAAAAGTATTCAGCCTCTCCAGAGAAGTAGGAACTGATTACTTTTACAAACCCCACTTGAAATCATGTATCATTGTGCTCTCACTTTACACTTGTCCGTCATGGCCTTGAGCACAGAGTTGAGCTATAAACCCTGCATAATCGAGACAACTTTGTCACCTTCACACAGAGTTTAACTCTCTGCTTTCTCTTGTTTTGTTGCTGCTGACCTGTCGCCTGCACAAAAAGGGGGTGAGCTGTCTCCTCCGGTAGTAAACAGTTCCTCTCCCATAAGCTCCGCTGCTTAATGTGTCTTTGAAGGAGCAGACGTGTTGTTCTAAATCTGCCGTATATGCTAATGATATTCAGATGTGTGTCGTGTTTTGTGGCGTATATGTCTGCTCTCGTTTAAATGGAAGGCATTTCAAACTCACCAACATATATATTTATTCTGTTTAACACTTTAGAAGAGCGATGAACCATGTCACAACATGTTTCTCATCTAAAACAGACCTGAAGTTGTTTAAAGACGTATATAGATGGACAATGCTAACCCGCTAGCTCAATGGAGCCCCATAGGGATTTCTCATGGACGAAACTCCAGCTTGCCTTAGCAACAATAAGACTACCCCAATTATTTTTGGATAAACATTGGTCTTTTTCAGCCAAAATCCTTGTTTTCCTTGTCCATTTGCTGACCATGCGAAAAACCTAAACTGCTTTGTCAGATTTTGGCTTTGAGATTTTGCCATAAAAACACAGTTTTTTTGTCATTTATCGGCAGAAATCACCTTCTCACCTTCTGTCCGCGGCGTCCGGTCTCGTGAGCTAAAATTAAGGGCGAGCACAAACAACAGCGCGGTTGGATTCACACTCAGCGGGAGAAAAGAAAGACACTCCAGCTGGTTTAGAGAAGTGTGAAGAACAAGCGGAGGTCACGGCAGAACAAAGATCAGAGAGGCTACAGCTGTTTTTTCTTCTCACAAATTTCGGTCTACTGTATGTACAGTACTGTGCGGACATAGTCAACTTTTAAAAGACAATGGTTGGATTTGGACAAAATGGCGGAACGCTAGTTGAACAGCAATGGCAGGAAATGGCGTCTCAAAATCTAAATTCTTACCCAAAAACGCCATCATCAACAGGGGCTACTAAATATTCCGGAGGACAGAATTCTTGTGATTCTGCAGGACTGAATGCAAAGAATACCGGGTTGGAGGAGAAGCAGTCTAAGCAGAGACGCCCAGACTTTCCTCTCCACACGCACTTCCTTATTCTGGGGAATCCCAAGGTGTTACCAAGCCAGAGACAAAGTCCCTCCAACATATCCTGGGGGTTCCCCTAGTCCCCTCCTTCGCCCGGAACACTTACCCAAACAGATGCCTCAGCCACCTCAACTGCCTCTTTTTCATGTACATGAGCAGTGGCTCTACTCCGAGCTCCTCCGGTGTGACCATGCTCCTAGGGTGCGCCCAGCCACTCTGCGGAACTCATGTGGACCACTTGTATCTCATCTCATCCTTTTGGTCATTACCCAAAGCTTAGGACCAGAGGTGAGGGACAGGGTCAGGTAAACTGAGCGGCATATTTTCGGCTCTGACTGTAGGCGCTGCTCCCTCTTCACCACAACAGTCCGACACAGCATATCGGACAGACTATCTCACTCATCTCTCTTGTAAAGGACACCGGATGTTGATGTTTTCTCTGCTGATGCGTAGAGAGGAGGCGATTCTAATCTCAAAAGGATGTTTCTAAAGAGTGAATCGCTTTTCTAATGTCATGGAGAAAACACACTTCTGAGGAAGGAACCTCGCTCCAATCCAACCACCCACTGTAATAGAATATAAATATTCTGCATTATTTTTGTTCATTAACAATCATAAAGAGACTATTCACTTTGTCATTTCCTGTTTTAGAACAAGAGACAATATCTTCAGTAGAAAGTATATGTCGAAACAAGTATGAAGGGTAAACAATTTTTTCTGCCTGTAACTCCCTATGCTGAAGGAGGTGTAACCTATTACTGGCTGCAGACACACGTAATTGAAAAGAACGTTCTTTCACCTTAGAAGTGACCAATACTACAGGCAGAACAAAACTACTCTGAGTGTGATGTCATGATATTATACTATTAACATAAAGGAGCTTTTAGATAGAAGAAGCAGAGTTATATTTTTGTGCCAGAGGTGCATGGATGGATCTAAAAACAACTCCAGGTCTGATACTGCGGAACAATTTTGTAACTTTTTGGCATCGTGTCTCCTTTAAAGTAGCAGTATGTAATATTTGCATGTCAAGTCATCATTAAATGGCCCCCATATTTCAAAAGGCGTTATTAAATCATGCTCTTTTCGTATACATCTTTAACATTAGTTCAGCCGAGATATTTGATTATCAAAATTACTTTTACGACCCGTAAAAGTTGTTATTGTTTTGATTTTGATGTCCTGCCCTCCGCCGTTTCGCCAATCAGGAAGTGTCATGTAAGTCTGTGATCGGGTTGCCAGAACTCCGCGCGGCTCACTAATCTCAGTGGCAAAATAACATGTGGCCGAAGAACTAAAAAAGGTCTTGTTATGACTCTCAAATAATTAATGACAAAACAAAGACTAAAACGAGGATTTATATCGGGATGCCTTTGAACAATTGAGACAGCTGATAAAAGTTTACGTGTGATGCAAAATTTGCTGGTTTGGGTCCGTTCTTCAGAGATGTGTGACCCGTGTGAATTAGTGGCCCAGTGGTTAAAACTACGTGCTCACAATGCAGTAACTCGGGGTTCAATTCCGGGTAGAGTCTTTTTGTATTTAATTGCATGTTATCACATTCTATGACAGATTGCTCTAAAACGGTAAAAGACGAAGGTCAAGACGTTTTTTTGCAGATTATAGCTTAATTGTAAAAATAATCATGACCACATGTACCCAATTAAAATAATGTCTGTCTCTTTTTGATGTGGGACTTATACATGTTTGTCTAAAAAAATAGGGAATAAATAGAATTGAAAGGTGATATCCTCTTGAGCAAACCCTGATTTTGATACGCTGAAGAAATACGTTCCAACATCCATTCTTCCCACTCCTATTTTGGACATCAATTGCTTATTTATTTTGGATAATCTATAATTACATTTTGTTTTGTGTTTTTTTATCTCAAATGTCCAAATAAAAAAATTAAAAATAAACATTCATTCAACATTATCACGGCTCATGGCAATGTGAGAGACAGACAAACAACTGATACAATAATTCCATGTGTTTGCTGCTGGATTTGGTGCGTATCTGGCAACCTGAGTCAGGGAGAGTGGGAGAGGACTACAAAATATTGACGGTGACTGCAGTACCACTTTTGCCCAGATTTTTACATACTGTTCCTTTAATATCATTGTCTTTTGTCTTTATGCTGCTTTCGTCTAATGGGACACAGTTTGTAAGTCTTGTGTCTGTCTTGTAATAGCAATAGTAGAAGAAGTGTTCCATCAGATCATAATGGATAATTCTTCTATCTTCTTGAGAAGATATTTATACTGTACATGTATAGATATATAGTAGATATTCTAGTGTGGAATGATGAATTGGGGAGAATATGTCGCTGTTGAGTAAAGAAAAGGATTAGGGATATGCGACCAAAGGAAAAGATCTTGACATGGTTCATAGGGCTTTATACTTACGTTAGTACTACTTTAGATCTGCTTTAGTACTGTTTTAGTCCTGCTTAAGTCTCTGTTTTTGTCTCTGCATTAACCCTGCTTTAGTCCCTACTATAGATCTGCTCTAGACCTGCTTTAGACCTTGTTTAATGTAGTTCTCGTGTTGATCCCGGTCTGCAGTGGAATGCATAATCCACGCGTTAGTTTTGTCCATGGTTTCCTGGTCTAGTTTCAAGTCTGACCTGGTGAAATCTTAGCTCTGGATCAGTCTCACTGGTCAAAGTACAGTAATGATATTTGGACCAATAGTGAAAGGGTGATTTATTTTTTATTTTTATGTTGGCGTTTTAGACCGGTCTGCACTGGGCTGCAAAACTGGGCCTTCATGAGATCGGTGAGAGAAAATGAACATTCTAACTTTTCAGAATGGTGACAATAAAAACGGATATTTTAAAGGCTATTTCAATGTGTCTTCTCTCACTGGGGACATTTTTTTTTTTTTTTTTTCAAGTTAAAGATTTGCCACAAACAGATCAGAGAATCAAACAATTTCAACATGGGATATACAATAATAAACACATGTACAGTAGCCATTGGTCGATAGGGAATGGGATGATCACTGTCCATAAACGTTAATACTGTAAATGTCGGCAGGGAACAACAACAAAAAAATAAAACACTTGCACCATAGATTACAAGCATTGCTTGTTACAGAACACAGCTTTAAAGGTGTCTTAAAAAATAAATACAAATCCCCCAGTTACTTTTTCCCTTATTTTTACTTCCCAAGAAAAGACAGAGACAAGAGAGAGAGCAGACAGAGACCTGAGAGAGACCAGTAAAAGAGACCAGATAGATCATTCTAAAATGCTAACAATAGTAATAATAAGCAACAGCCGGTCAGGTCACAGCAGCAGAGGTGGAGTAGCCTCTGGGTGGAGCAGGACAGGTCACAAGTTGGAGTAGCCGCTTCGAACCATTTTAAAAAAGTAAGCCTTCCACCTGTGGATTTTCGCCTGATCCGCTTGGTTTGTACCCTGACTCCTCTCTGCTCCGGCCTGGACCAGTGCAAAACCATGAACACTGTATTGCAGCAACATCTCAGCTAGAAAAAACCAATAGATATAAAAATTGTAAAGCACAAAACAACAATTGTTTCAGAGCTACTTAGGACTGCCATTTCCAGCGCATTCAAAAGTAAACCTTGGAGAGAGACTTGAGAGAGAAACCTGTGAGACCAGAAAGAGAGACCACAGAGAGAAACCAGAGACAGACCAGAAAGAGATAAATTAATACTTATTACTTGTTATGATGATGTTACTTGAGGACAATCCAAAGACGCTCACTTCGAGATATCGTACAGAAACCTCTCCTCTGTGAGAATCTCTAGAATCCTAAAAATGTGTTTCAAATGCCCCTCCTCTTTGGTTTTTGAGAGCGCGTGAACTGTGCCATCTATAATTGCTTAATTAACATTGTCTCCAATCGTTAGTGGCGTAACGGCTGAAGTAAAGACTCTGCGTTTCGCTGATCAAAAATCAATCAGCCATAGAAACGCATTACACACATACACAGCGCCTTTCAACAGAGGGTTTAGGTAAAGAATTGAACGTCTTTCTTGATTAGTAAAGTAAATGGGAAAAAAATCCTTATTTTTTGTTATTTGGAAAAGAGTAAAACAGGAAGTATGGTGTTTATAGTCAATACTGATTTACTTGTGTAAGGTCCAAAATGGAATGGATATACAGTATAGATTGCTTCTGAAGTATCAATTCAAAGTTGTAACTTGAAAAGTATTATACCTGGCCATTAATAAAGCTAATAACACTATTTACCTCATAATCTCCACAGACATATTAAAAGTGAACACACACACACACGCGTGCATACACCACACACACAACGTGTTGTAACTTTCCCTTTTGTCTATGAATGCTTGTAAAACCAGAGTGTGTGATGTTGTTTTGCTGCTCTTCCGCTGTTGGCAGGTTTAAGTGTGAGGTCACAAATCCTTCCTTTAAACCAACAAAATCATGCATATCTTTATTTTTAACCTGTTTCTCTGCTCTGTCTTGTGCCTGCCCTGTCCGTCACCGCCGCAGCACGTGAGCTTCTGTTTGAACTCCAAGGACTTGTATTGTGATGCCAAAATGTTTATAAAGACGTTAACTTACGCTTGACAGGTTTTGTGTGGCTGTTTTTAGCCTGATTTAACTTCGAAAATGATGCTCCAGTTTGTTCCTTTTATTTTTCATGACCTGTGAAATACTGTAAATGGATTGGATACGTCTCTGTAGGGGGTGAGTGCTCATATTTACTTATATAGAACAAATATTTAATACTTTAATACTAATTTGTGTTTTATTAACAACTTTATTAAATATTTGAGTTATATATGAGTGTGTGTCTCCCATCCCAGTACATCACAGTACTAACCAGATCCTGTCCTGCTTAGCTTCTGAGGTTTTGCAGGAGTTTTGATGTGGACCTAAATTCTGCTCGATGTACTTTTAAATCTGTGAAATCATGCGACCATTACAAACATCAGCTGATGGAGGAGATGTGTGAAAAGTATTTATCCTGGAGGAAATGTGAGTGTAAACAGCAGCATTTTCACATTCGGGACAGCAGTGGTGGTTAGAGTGTTGTTGAGAGAAACTCGTGAGAGAGACCAGAGAGAGACTAGAGAGAGACTAGAGAGAGAGAGAAGATAGAGAGAGAGAGACCAGGGAGAGTGACCAGAGAGAGACCAGAGAGAGTGATGAGAGAGAGATCCGTGAGAGATCAGAGAGAGAGACAAGAGAGAGAGACAAGAGAGAGAGACCGTAGAGAGATATCATAGCAAAAGACCAGAGAGAAACGCATTATAATGGACTTTGGTCACATGGAGCAATAAACCAATTTTCCAATATTTTTTTACAAACACAATTTTATAAAGGAAAGAACAGCACATCCATGACATGCACACTGTCATTATGCAAGGTATTGTCCCTTCTGTTTAGAACTTTTTTTACCTGACCCACATGTGAACATTTTACTGCTGTCTAAATTGCAGACAAAAAGACTAGTCGCAAGGCAGTTAAATGCAGAGTCTCTGATCAAGCCCGTGTCTCTCACTGTGGAAGGAAGAAGCTGCACATGATGTCTTGCAGCAGTGTAGAGCTGTGAGTGTAATAGCTGCAGCTGTAAACATATATATATAAATATATATATATAATTGTCCCTTTGGCTCAGACCTCCTGCTGCTCTCGGCCTTTACCTGAAGCTCAAAGTCAATATGAACATTAAACAGAATAACCTTTCTCTAAATGTCAGCACACCTTATGTTTACACCACAAATCCTCTCATTCATCTGAGCGTTTCTCCACGTTCCCTGATTATGATCTAAAGTCCTTTTGAATTTCATAATGTGATGGTTCCAGACAGAGAAGAAGACTCAATGGGGTATTTTAACACGATTTGTTCAGTTATTTATACAAGCAATTAGTTGTAATGACACATGTCTGCAAAGATTTCAAACATAAAAAAGCCTCAATTCTTAACATTTTGCTGACAAATTTAACAATATAAAAGAATTAGAAATACAATTGTCGATTAACGAGTAGCAAATTAGAAAATCAAACAATTAGAACATATTGTGGCTTATCCTGTGGCTTATGGAGCTATTATTGTTTCAATAATATTTGTGTGTGCGTAAAAATATTTGTGCGTGCGTAACCAGATTTGTGTGTGCGTACCCAGATTTGTGTGTGCGTAACCAGATTTGTGCGTGCGTAACCAGATTTGTGTGTGTGTAAAAGAAATATTTGTGCGTGTCTAAATAGATTTGTATGTACGTATCAAGATTTGTGTGTGCGTAAAAAGATTTGTGTGTGCGTAAAAAGATTTGTGTGTGCGTAGAAAGATTTGTGTGTGTGTAAAGAAAAAAAAAAGTACGTTTTACACACAAGTTTTTTTTTTTACACACGAATCTTTTGACGCAGTCCTGCCTTTGCAGATTCGCAAGTGTAACTTGGACTGTGTGCGTGCGTAAACAGATTTGTGTGTGTGTAATTTGACATTTGTATCTGTAGCAGAACAATCTGTGTGTAAATAACCGCGTTGTACAAAGAGAAGAACGAAAAAAGCCTAAGTGCTACGCACAGGCTCTGTTTTACACACGAATCTCTTTTTGACACACCTCTGCCGCCAAGCGTGTGTCAAAAAGATTTGTAAGTGTAATGTGGTTGTTCTAGCAGTACACCAGCAGATGGTGCTGTTGTAGCTGGTTATTACCTACACGCAAGCAAACCAACAAGTGTAGATAGAGAAAACCGAAGGACAAGAAGAAAAGTTCAGGATGACAAGGAACACTAAAATTCCCACAAAATCCGACCTTTATGAAAGCTGTAGGTTATCTGTCAGCTGTTTTAGTTTACTTTGAGTTCTATGGGGAAAATTTCTGTGTAGCCAACGTGAATTTAGTCTGCAGTACGTGAGAATCCTTCAGCTCCAAGCTAGTAACACCCTATCCAGTTATTATAATACATCCATGTATCATACAGTGGTGTGAATGACAGGATTTTGAAAATAGGAAAAAAATATCATAAACAGCTGCGGTAGTGTGTCTTGTCAAGGCAGTGGTTTTGGTTTGCTTGCGTGTAGGTAATAACCAGCTACAACAGCACCATCTGCTGGTGTACTGCTAGAACAACCACATTACACTTACAAATCTTTTTGACACACGCTTGGCGGCAGAGGTGTGTCAAAAAGAGATTCGTGTGTAAAACAGAGCCTGTGCGTAGCACTTAGGCTTTTTTCGTTCTTCTCTTTGTACAACGCGGTTATTTACACACAGATTGTTCTGCTACAGATACAAATGTCAAATTACACACACACAAATCTGTTTACGCACGCACACAGTCCAAGTTACACTTGCGAATCTGCAAAGGCAGGACTGCGTCAAAAGATTCGTGTGTAAAAAAAAAACTTGTGTGTAAAACGTACTTTTTTTTTTCTTTACACACACACAAATCTTTCTACGCACACACAAATCTTTTTACGCACACACAAATCTTTTTACGCACACACAAATCTTGATACGTACATACAAATCTATTTAGACACGCACAAATATTTCTTTTACACACACACAAATCTGGTTACGCACGCACAAATCTGGTTACGCACACACAAATCTGGTTACGCACGCACAAATCTTTTTACGCACACACAAATATTATTGAAACAATAATAGCTCCATAGTGGCTGCAGTTGGCTCTCTGCTCCTTGTACAGGCGGCTCCTTGGATGGCGCTTCGTCAGCCAGCTACTCCAGTACCCAGCTCTATATCTAATGAATTTGCCATTTAGATGTTGTTGCAGCAGACAATTCAGTTTTATTACATGTTTATTTTTTGTTATACAGTTAGTCTAATGCACATCATCTCTTTCATCAATCTGGATGATTGCAACCGTGTTTATGTCTCAGAAAATCAAATTTGTGTTTGATGCTCAAATGCTGTTATCTGCTAACGATCATTTTAAACTATTAAATGTACACTTTATCCCCACTCCACGTCTCTGTTGCGGTAAAAACGCTCATCATGAAGCTCTGCATTTTGACATTTGTGATTATGTATTATCTTCGTTCCTGAGCTGACAGGACTCCAGGATCACTCGGTCCCTTGGGTCCATTGTATCTCGGCAGTGAAACCAGAAACAAAGACAGCTTTTCAGACGTGGCACAAGTCTTAATCAGAAATTACGACAAACGAAGTCAATTTGGAGACTTCTAACAATAGTAAAACAATATTTACACAGACACATGTGTATAGACACATGTCTATATCTCTATACTACATACTATAAGACTGTAATACCCATGTTTCTAACTTATTCCCTACTGTTTTCTTTTGGGGATTTTTTTTTGAGTGGTTAGTTGCCAATGCAGGAGGGTCTAAGGACAGTGAAGTTTAAAAAAAAAAATCTTTTATGTTTTCAGGGGTACACTGCTCTACATCTGGCTTCTATTCACGGGCATTGTCAGATTGTCCTGTCTCTGGTCAACAGCTACAGTCAGTAGTCACTCATGTGTGTCTGTTTGTGTGTCTATCAAAGACTGTATATTAGAGTGTGCGTCATAGACTTTTTGCAATTCTCTTCAATTTCAATTTCAGTTTTATTATTGTTCTGAATGTATTGAAGTCTAGTTAGACCTCTAGTATTTTTGAGGGTCAGAGTTTGTGTCCGGTCTCTGTATCTCTCCCACTCCTTGACCTTCATCCTTCTCTTTAATGAGCTTGGTCTCCAGTGCAGCTTCCTGCTGAACCTGAATGAGACCACTCTCATGGACGGACTCATGATGGACGGAACGGAATCCATACAAGCTCCATGTGAGAGAAGGGAACATGATATTGGGTCTGTTTCGATGAGGAACAATGTTGGATAAGTGGTTAAAAGCTCAAAAATTAAACACATTAGCATCTATCCAGGACTGCCTTGAAAAAGAAGTTCTGGGGCTTTCCTAGTTAAATAAAGGTTAAATAAATATATCCCTTTTTAGGTCGACATTTGTCTTACATCTATGTAGGTGTTTTGTTATTAAAAATGTATAAATAAATATTTAACCAAAAATCTATGGCACACAATTAATGGAATCCTATCTGGAGCACAGGGACTGGCCTTTTGCTGGGACTCTGAGGAGCACAGGGACTAGGACAACCCATGGGGAGGCAGCGTTTGAGATTCATGCATCTAAAATCTGGAACCATCTTCCTGACAATGTGAGACAGGCTTCTACTCTGGCAATGTTCAAATCCAGTCTAAAACCAGTCTCTTTCGCTGTGCATACAACTGACAACTCTTTTTAATGCACTGTATTATTCATGATTTGTGCCTTGTATGATTGTTTCTATCCTGTTTTGAGCACATTGTGTTGCCTTGTGTATGTACTGTGCTATAAAATTTAACTTGCTTTGCCAGATAAAGTTTCAGAATATAGCGGGCAATTCTTTACTTGATGGTATAGGATATTCGCATAGGGTGTTTATGTCACCATAGGGAAATGTGTTATTTGACTCATCCTACAAATGGCACTAGAGCCTATGTCAGGAGCAGTGGTCTGGGACTGGATCAGTAAAGGATGTAATGGTAGGAGAAAGAGGAGACCCTCGCACTTTACAATGTACTAACTCCACTCAGAAAGGCCCTGCTCTAACTGGATCGAACGCAGGACATTCTTACTGAGAAGTGAGAGCGTTAACCACTCAGCCACCATAACTCCTACACAGAAATCTTGTTTTACAGATAATATTAAAACACAACTGACGTGATAATGTGTTTGTATTCTGTCAAAATAAACTGATCCATGTGATTTTTCCCTTTTGTTTTTCTGCAGGTGCAAAGACACACCTCAGGGATTACCACGGAAAGATGGCGGCTCAGTACTGGAGCGAGAGTGAGGACGTCTTCCATCATGCCAGCTCTCAAACAGGTGAAAATATACATGGGTCTTTAAAGGGCAGAGTGGCTGCAGATTTCCAGTCCAACCAAGCAGTGTAGCACACAAGACTCCATCCCTTTCCTCAAATTTTCAGGTTAAAATCTAAGATTAGGATTAAGATAAAGAGATCCTTTATTCATCCCAGTGTGGAAATTTCAGTGTTGCATCACAAGTTATAGAACAGTTGGAAGGAGGAGCACACAGCACAAGTGAACAATAGCTATACTAATTAAAACAAAACAAATTCTCTAACTCTAGCATCAGATAACAAGTATAAAAAACTCAATCTTGAAAATAATAATATAAAAAGGAGTGTAAAAGTTTTACATTTGGCAAAATAAGAGGCAAGTACTGTGTCTTCTAGTGCAAGCAAAGGTCCCATATATAGAACTTACATCTGACTTTCAAGACAATGTTCACTTTAAAGTTTAAATTCAACAAAGACAATTGTGGATCTGTCCAGGAATAATAATAATAATGCATCAGTTTAATACAGCGCTTTTTGGACAGTCAAACACGCTTCACAGCATTATTCATTCACTCCAGACAAGGTTGTGTTAAACAACCGTGTCTGGAGTGAATTCACACACACACACCAGACTCATTCTAGGCAATGTGGGTGAAGTGTCTTGTTTTGTCTGCCCAGAGGTCTCCCATCACAGTGCTAACAAGTCCCTGTCCTGCTTAGTTTCAGAGGTCTGACTGGATTGGGCTTTAACCTACATTGAACTATATAACGAAAACAAACTAGTTCATGGCTTTAAAACAGTTTTTGTCTATCACTAGTTTTCACAGTCATGAGTTTTTGGCCTCTGTCCCAACTTTGGATCAGCTTTTTCAGACAGAAAAGTGAAAAAAAGAGGACCACCTTCAGCCAATCATCTCTTAGTCCAACCAGTCAAATAGTGACCGTCAAGATGACATGTTTTCTCTTGAGATGTTAAGACAGCATGTTGTGGTTTGTTTTGTTTACAAAATGTCACTTAAACAAAACTCTTTAAAGAAAAGAAAAAAGTAGAGTTTTTATGAAACAAACACAAATGTTAGGTATCTCAGGTTCAAAGACATGACATGTGATGATGGTGCATTACTTTTGTCCCTAATCTCCGCTCTCTTCTCCAGCAGTTGCAGATTTTGTCCAGCGGAGGCGCACTCAACGGTACAGTACAAGCTCCCGGCTCGGCTCCTGTCCCACTCCAGGAGCCACGAGAACCTCCAGCTGGACCTCAGTCTAGGGAGAATTGGATTCAAATGTTTGAGTTTGAGCTTCAGGAACGCCCCAGACCTGAATATGAAGATATGATGTGTGATGGGACAAGCACAACAGGTGCTGGAAAACCTCCCGTTCACTCCTGGTGAAAAATATCAAGGGTAAAAATAACTTTCTGCCTGTTACTCCCTATGCTGCCACCTCGAGGGAGGGGAGAATTTGTTTTACTTCTTCCCAAATTTGAAAGTTGCCGGCAATAACGGCCATGGGATTGTACAACCCCCACTGGTGGCTGAGTGGATAGCACTCTCGCCTCTCAGCAAGAAGGTCCTGGGTTCGAATCCCGGTCGGACCAGGGCCTTTCTGAGTGGAGTTTGCATGTTCTCCCCGTGTCTGCGTAGGTTTCCTCCGGGTACTCCGGTTTCCCCTACCACTAAAAATATGTCCAATAGTTCTAGCATGCGCCTCCTGTACTGGCGACCCCGCTCCCATCTCTGTGTGGAGTGAGAGACAAATGCCCAAAAATTGTAACAATTGTAAACCGCTTTGAGACTCAGATCTGCAGTGAAAAGGCGGTATATAAATAAAGATTACTACTACTACTACTACTACTACAACACAACGTCTTATTAGAAAACATGTTATCTTTTCCGTTCTTGTAAAAAGGATCCCTGTGAGTTACGATCTGACTCTTTGGGTCAGGAGTCTTTTTTTGGTCTTTGTAAATTACAGTTTGGGCATTTTCTACACTTTAATACGCTTGAATGAAAAACAAAGGCAAGGCAAGTTTATTTGCATAGCACAGTTCATACACAAGGCAACTCAAAGTGCTTAACAAATCAAGAAAAGACACATTCAAATCTCAGTACATTAAAAATAGTGAGAGCACATCCCACTTCTGTTGTATGCACAGCTAAACAAAACTTTTTAACCTGGATTTTAACATTGTATTAGAAGCCTATCTCACATTTCTGAAATTCTGCAAAAATGCTGTTAATGTCAAAATAAAATATATGTGAATGAGTCCACTGTTTTTTGTGTTTTGGATTATTTTTTCAAATGTGGAAAAATGCTTGTGCTAACATATAACATGGAGAAAATAGGCAGCAGCATTGGCTTCTCTGGGGCTATAGAAAATATTTATCTGGAACAAATTGCTCAGAAAACCACTGTGTGTGCATGATCAAAGACCAGTGTTTCCCCATTCCACTCATCGAACTCTGGTGATGCCCAAAACGCCATTAACAGGGTCTATATATACACACATGTCTGGAGGGACGGAGTGGTGGAGGACACACTTCCATTACAGAAAAACACGGGGGACTTGTATCTTCTTGCGTTCTTAAAGCTGTCACCTCTAATTGTTCTCCTCAGCCCGAGAATGGAAACACAAATAGTAAAGCAAAGGTGCGTAACTTTGTGTTGGCGGCAGGTAACAACTTGTGTTATTTTTCAAGTCTCTCCATTGCCTCGCACCAAAGTATATCTGTGTCATGTTAGTGCCATATGTACCAACTCAGACTCTTAGGGCATGGTCACATAGGTCACATAGGCTGCACTACAGCCTTAGAGTCTGAGTAGGCAACGCTTCCCTTTGGCTCTGGAGCGACACACTCCCCTGCGCCCCTCGACCACAGTTCGGGGACTCACATAAAAGGGACTGGCCTTCTGCAAGGACTCTGAAGAGCACAAGGACTGGCATCCTGCTGCCTTCTTTTAGTGCCCAGAGTCAGGACTAAACATGGGGAGGCAGCGTTTCAGATTTATGCTGCTACAATCTGGAACAGTCTTCCTGAAAATATGAGACTCTGACAATGTTCAAAGCCAGGTTAAAACAGTTCTGTTAAACTGTGCAGAAAAAGGTGCATTTTCATTAATCCCCGTAGAGATATTCATCCTCTGCATTTGACTTATCCTGATGCCGCTACGGAGCATCAGCGTCAGGATACGTCAGGAGCAGAGGTCGCCGTAATACAGCGCCCAGGAACCCATCTCCCGGTGTTGATGCTCGGCTTGGTCAGGACTACTGGAGCTGGAGGATTTTACCCAGTGTGCACGTTTTTAATGGTAGGGGAAACCGGAACACCCGGAGGAAACCTACGCAGGCGCGGGGAGAACATGCAAACTCCACTCAGAAAGACCCTGTCCCGACCAGGATTCGAACCCAGGATCTTCTTGCAAAGAAGCAAGAGTGCTATCCACTCAGCCACCGTGCGGCCCTAGAAAAATATTACAGATTGATAGAGCTGAAGTTGGCTGAATGATAAATGCTTTCTTTCTTATATGCCATAATCCGACGGTTTATAGATTGCAAGCACCACAAGACAAAAATGCCAAAGCTATCAGACATCATGGTGGTGGACAAATGCATCCATCACTCCAGAGTTCAACTGCAACATTGTGTCAGCTAAGGCAAAATACTCTTATAAATCAATGTAATATAATTGTATATCGCCCAAAATCCCAACAGCAGTTGTCAAAGAAATGCTAAATTGCAGAAAATCAACAGATTAAAAAATAATTGGTACGGGAGGCCCGGTGGCGCAGCAGTTAGAGCTTGTGTTTCCAAGCCTTTCTAAAAACATTCTAAAAACAATAGGTATGAATGTAATGAGTGAGTGAATGAAGGGTGGTGGTTGGTGGCTTTGATGCGCCTGTGTGTTAGGCGTCCCGCTTCCGTCTTCAGCCATGTGTGGCGAGAATGGAAAAATATCTAAACTCTCAACAATTGTAAAGCGCTTTGGGTGACCTTGGTCTGTAAATGTGCTATATGAATTAACATTACTTACTTACTTACATAAAGAGAAACAGATTCAATCAGTGTTCAAATCATTTCCAGGAGCATCCCAGTCCGATATTAATCTGCAAGTAAAAAGAGTTGAGTATGTAAAACATTTTGCGTGACCCAAAACTCAGGTTCCAAGTCTGCTTTGGAAGGGAGGCTGTGTTGTAACATCAAAACTACAGAGGATATAGAAGAGAGTCTGGGCTGTGCACCATCCATTTTACCATAAGGGTCTTACAGTTTTTTCCTGTTGCCTGAACACATTTTGCAAAATTTCGCTCATAGTCCCAAAACTCTAAACACAAGATGACCTGACACAACACTGGGAGATAAACCATACACATCTGTCTCAAAATCAAACTCCTTTATCAAAACTCAAACTCTGTTCTCAAAATTCAAACTCTGTTCTCAAAAATAAACAATCATTTGTCAAAATGAAACTCTGAGGACAAAATGACACACACATGCATCATGTGAACACACTTTCAGATTGGAAGCAACACACTGCAGTACTTTATATAAAACACTACAGTACTTTATATAAAACACTAGTCTTTCATTTTCCACTGTTTTTATTCTGTTTCTCAGTTAACTTTAAGCTCAAAGTTCTTGTTCCCAACAAAGGTTTACTAACAAACAAAAATGAAAGTACTGAGAGGTTACAAAATACTAACTCAATATTGTACATCATAGTATACTTTACAGTACAGTAAAATGCAGTAAACAAAATATAAATAAAAATGTAAAACTATAGGCAATAGTGCGTGGGTGGCATTATGGATCCCGGCGTCTGTCTGGGTCTGGCCACAGGATCTCATCCACATCGCAAGCGATATGTTCTCCTGCTAAGCAACGGGGGAAGAAACTCCTTGTGTGTCGAATCCATCCATGGATGGACGTTACCTCAATGTCTCTGCATGCCTCTTCCATCGCCTGAAGCAGAGGCATCCGAGCGTGGGGTTGGCGGTCATACACGCGCCATCTCCAAGCGGAAAAAAAATCCTCAATAGGGTTCAGGAATGGTGAGTAAGGAGGCAAGTAAACAACTTGGAATTGAGCATGGTGGGCGAACCAGTTGTGGACCAGAGCAGCCCGGTGGAAACTAACATTATCCCAGACAATCACAAACCTGGGCTGCTCTGGTCTGTCCCGTTCAAGTGCATCATGAAGTGCATCTAGAAATGCTAGTATTTGCTGTGTATTGTAGGGGCCTAGGTTGGCATGATGATGTAGTAACCCTCGAAGGCTTATGGCGGCACACAATGTGATGTTTCCCCCGCGTTGCCCTGGGACATGCACAATTGCCCTTTGACCAATTATGTTACGACCCCGTCGTCTAGTTTTGTTGAGGTTGAAACCAGCTTCATCAATGTAGATTAATTCATGTAGTTGTACAGCTCCATCCATGTCCAAGATTCTCTGCAACAACAAAATACATAGCATGAATGGCTGGCATTACTCAAAACACAGTACTACACACACAGAGTCACACCCCTCCCTACAACACAAACACACCAGTGCCTTTTTCCCTCTTTGCATGTATGTGGTACTGGTACAATGGCACAGCTATTACTGTAATGAATTACATAAATTGCAATACAGTAAAAGACTGCAAAACTTACTTGTACATATTCTTGTCGAAGTCTTATGACCCTGACACTGTTCCTCTCAAACGGGACCCTGTACAACTGCTTCATTGTCAGTTGGTGCTTTGCCAAGACACGTCCAATCGTGGTGAGGCTTACTTCATTGATGTTTACAAATACTTGCCCATCTGCAATAATCTTTTGTTGTAGCTGGCGGAGAGAGATTGCGTTGTTTTCTCTGACAATTTCTACAATGGCAAGTTCCTGCAGTTGAGTTAACATGTGTTGCCGACCCCCTCCAAAAGGTCCTCTAGTCATTCTGTAGAAATATGCAACCACAAATTGTTACTACGGGTTTAGTTATTTTTTACAGCACTGTATACTGTTCACAGTACTGTGACATCTCAATGGTACAGTGCTATGTACCAAGCCAACTTGAAATACAGTACATGTGATACGGTAAAGTACTGTAAATACTGTAGATGCTGTAAATACAGTAAAGAGTTGGAGACATACCTGTTTTCCAGTCTGAAGGTCCTTATGATGGATGCAACTGTGAACCGGCTCAGGTGTGGGTGGACTCTCTGGCCAGCTTCCCTCATTGTGAGGCCATGATTGATGACATGATCAACCAATGTTGCTCTAATATCATCAGATATAATGTTTCGTACATGGCCTCTTCGACCACGTCCTCCTCCTCTTGCTCCTTGTCTTCCTCTTCCTCTACCTCTACCTCTTGCTCTTCCTGCCTCCTCCATACTTGCAAAGTTCTAAAGAAGGCTGAAATGAGGCCCATTTATGTCTGACTGATGTGTGTCACGTTTTGTAAGTAAGTGTTTTCAGGTGTGTGTCTGAGTGTTTTCAATCACACAGTGTGTTTGGTATTTTGAATAGATGATAAACACAGGATTGCATTTATGAACAAAGTGTCTTATGTATGACACAGTGTGTAGTGAGCATGAGAAAGTGTGTTGCAGAAAGAGAAAGTGTGTTGCAGAAAGAGAAAGTGTGTTCCAAAAGGAGAAAGTGTGTTGTAGAAATGAAAGTAGAGTGCAAAGCAGTACTTTTGTTTAAGCAATGGTCAGTCTGTGTTTTAGGTTTAGAACAAAAGTTTCAGGTTCTGTAACTTTGGTCTAATATGTCTGTCTATAGTGTTCAAGCAGTAGGAAAAAACTGTAAACTACATTGATGGTTTAAAGCCATAACTAAAGCTCTGCGTCCGGCAGGTGATGCGGGCGTCAGTAATTGCATGTTGTGGTCCCATATGGTGCCGTCCCAGAGAGATGGTCCCTGCACCGGCCGGTAATCAGCGCTGTCTGTCAGAGAGCTCCCCGCGGTTCCGAGAGGAGGAGAGAGAGAGTGTGTGTGTGTGTGTGTGTGTGTGTGTGTGTGTGTGTGTGTGTGTGTGTGTGTGTGTGTGTGTGTGTGTGTGTGTGTGTGTGTGTGTGTGTGTGTGTGTGTGTGTGTGTGTGGTGTGTGTGTGTGTGTGTGTGTGTGTGTGTGTGTGTGTGTGTGTGTGTGTGTGTGTGTGTGTGTGTGTGTGTGTGTGTGTGTGTGTGTGTGTGTGTGTGTGTGTGTGTGTGTGTGTGTGTGTGTGTGTGTGTGTGTGTGTGTGTGTGTGTGTGTGTGTGTGTGTGTGTGTGTGTGTGTGTGTGTGTGTGTGTGTGTGTGTGTAATTGTGCGTGTGTGCGCGCGCGTGTGTGTGTGTGCGTAAGATCCCGCTGTGAGCACCTTTTCCATGGGACAATAGCACAGCCAGGATCTGAGAGCAACTGTCAGTCACACTGTACTGGAAGAAGAGGGAGGAAAGAGTTGGAAAATGATACAGGGAAATCTGGGGAAACCAAAGAGAGACTAGCACTAAATCTGTATTCAACATTGTTCAACAGTATATAGCCACAAACTTCTGTATATTATTTTAGGCTACCAAACTAGGTTGCAATCTTGTTGTAGTCACCAAATAAATCCTGTTGTATTCCCAGATTATTGTTTGATAGTGATTAGATTCACAAAGCTGCCATAGACAAGAGAGAGACCAGAGAGAGACCAGAAAGAGACTAGAGAGAGAGCAGAGTAAGACGAGAGAGACAGACCAGAGAAAAAATAATGAGACCATAGTTGATGTGTGCTGACAAAGAAGATGTGACACTTTGGGACCATTTTTGTTTCATGTGGATTGTTCCAAGGTTTACAGCAAAATTAGTTCTAAATTGGTAGTCCTCTCTTTTTCACTCTTCTGTCTGAAAACGCAGATTTAAGAGTTGGCATAGGCCAAAAACACTTGCATGGATTATTACATTTACTGGTTTCAAAACTAGCTAAAGTATCTATTCTAGCTTTAACGATGATTATTGATTTTGATCCTGACTCTGTATCTAAAATAATATCTATAATTCATAGCTACTTATGCAGAATATATTGTACTTTGAACATGTTTTTAAAGGCACTCCCGAGTCCTCAGCTCACTCTGCATCTCTACTTTCTGTCATCTTCCTTTGAAATGTAAATCTGCCAAAACGACAATCCTGCAGCTGTACTGTATTTGTATACTGTATACTGTATTTGCAGCTGACAAATACTTCCAGTTTTTGAATAACTTTCTGTTCGCCTACTCTATAGTCTTCATGATTCTCCACTTTTCTCTGTGTCTGAAATGTCTCCAATCTTCCCCCTTTAATCCTTGATGAGATCTGACAGGACAAATGAAGCAGCTTGGGGCCCCAATGGAAAAACAATCACAGGTCTATTATTGCTCTGCGGAATCGAGAGCGAATTGCAGACTGAAGTCCTGCATAAATATGTATGTTTAAACATCTGTAGGCTAATGCTAATACAGTCTCAGTGGAATAGAGAGGCAATGGATTTTAGTTGAGTTTTGAGCAAACACAAAGATAAGAGCATTGTGTTTGAGAAACAATTGTTCAAGGAGAGCTCTACAATTAATGACCTTTTCCATAATGTTTAGAGACAATTTGTGTGTCCAAGTACATGTAGGGGCAACGGCAAGTTTATTTGTGTTGCACAGTTCATACACGAGGCAACTCAAAAGCCCTGTTTCCACCAGCCCTGCTTGACTCTACTCTCCTCTACTCTGCTCTCCTTGGATCTACTATCCTCCCGATTGGGAGAGTTTCTAGTTCTGGTTTCAGGTGCTTCTTCAGTCCCTCTTGGCCCTGGTTCACACAATGAATGAACTACATACATTATAATACCTGATGAAACAATCCTTTTTATTAGACCCACTAACAGTCTAACAGACCCTCCTGCATCAGCAAGAAAAAAAACTCTAAAATTGAAACTAATTCATAGCTCTCAGAATAAGTTGGCACCTCAGAATTTTTTTGACATAATTTTTGGTTTGATATCTCTTTTCAGCGGTAGGAAACATACCCCATCCCCACAAATGCTCCTCTTAATTACACGCGGCTTTGTCTTAAGTAAACACAGATTTGCGCTAAATCTCCCGTTCGCTGGTCTGCTGCAGGACTTATCCCCAGATCACGTACGCTTCTGTCCCGCTCTGATCCGGCTGCTCAAAAATGTAATTAAACTATTAACTGGTCGTGTAGTTCACCGTGAGGAGCTCTGGGAGAGGCTTCGGTGTCGGTAGAAGGGAAAGCCTCTGTGCAGACTGCAGTGAGAGTGCATGGACTCCAGGATTATGGTCTTATTGGTTTAGTGGTCTTTATGCCATCAGACAGAACCCATAGGACATGTGGAGAGAGATGCAATGCAAATGTTGTATCACCCTCCAAAGTTGTGCCAACAGAAAGAGTCTTGCAAAAGTAACATGAACAAATCAGACCACAACATTCTGTCTTGACAAGTCTCATAATGACAAGGAGCCAGTGGAGCTGTGTTTGGGTGAGTGAAGCTCTCATGTCAGTGTTTGGGCTGTTGCATGTGCTGCTCTTTCCTTTATAAAGTTGTCCTTGTGGAAATTAATATCAGTATTTCAGAAGTATTGCTGTAGTCTATTTTAATGCAATTCTCTTTGGTCTCTCTAGATCAGGGGTCTCCAACCTTATTCAATCGGAGAGCTACTTTTATACAAAATAAGAGGCAGAGAGCTACTCATAATAATGATCTATGCAAGAATTATGACAAAACATGGATAATACATACCATGATACTGTATAAACCTATTTATACTTAATGTAATTACTCAAAATGTATTCATTCAAGATCATTTATTCAATTCTAAATCCTTTGGCGAGCTACCTGAAAGGGGCTGGCGAGCTACTGGTAGCTCCCGAGCCACAGGTGGGAGACCCCTGCTCTAGATTTTCTCTCTGGTCTCTTTCTTGTCTCTCCTGGTCTCTGGCCTCTCTGGCCCTGGGTGCACTAAGTTGTGACGTTAGAAGAATTATTTTGAAAGTCTGAAATTTGTTATGACATGTTTATTTTGACAGAAGGCTTCTGGTTGGTCAGTTGTTCGTGCTCATATCTGGATTTACAAAGATAATATCACTGTATAAACACCAGGATCACAGAGACCACTAAACTAGGTTATTATTTTTTTATTGGTGAGTGTGACACAAATGGCTACTGAGTAATAGAAGTTCACTTTTCAATATAAGTCAATATGAGCCAGAGCGAGTTGAAGCAAAACACATCCCTTTTGTTCTTCATTGAGCAAGCCTGTTAGCATTGTCCATCTATATACAGGCTATCACTGTAAGCCATAATCATCAACGTAAAAAAACAAAGGCATATGTCACTTCCCCTGTAATGATTCTGTATCACTAATGTGGTGTTCCAGAGGGTGTGGTGGATATTATTTAACTGGATCCACATTACATTTAAAATAAAGGACGTAGGTCCGTTGTGATAACACAGAGGCTGATACAGGTTACAAAAATATGTACATTTATTAACAAGTTTGTTCAGGTCACTGTAACATGATTCTGGTCACTGGAATCTGGGTAAGGCAAGGCGGCGACAGTGCACCGCATGGCTCCATGGCATCAATCTAAAAGTACATGTATCTAAATAATTATAATGACTCAAATTGTTCTATAACCTATAAGTTCTGCTACAAACCTGGGTTAGCGCGGTAGCCGCTCACACACATGAGCTGGATTGACAGCCAGCACCGCGGGCGGTAATTACACGGCAACACAAGTGGACCCATGGCAGCAGCACTGAACCACAATATTTAACACTCAGTGCTTCATAAAACAAATATCTCACATTTAACTTTCAGATACTACCTGAGAGCGGGAACAGCGACGTAAACACCGCAACCGGAAGCAGGAGAGTGAGGTCAGAGGACGAGTGAAAGAAGACGCGTACCTTTTATTGGGTGATTGACGGGACGAACAACCAATAGAAAATGAGGACGAGAGAAAGTGGCATAGAGCCCGCCTGCAGGCTGTAATGCCACACTAATAAGTTCACGTTTTAAGTTGAATTACAGAAATAAAGAACTATTTTCCGAGTTTCATCTGTGGACCATTTTGTATTATCTACAGTTCCTCCTTCACAATTCACTTGTTTTGATATTTCCTGTGATATTTCCCTCATGCATAAAGTCCAGGCCTGCAGTCTGTGAATAATCATCACTTAAAATCTGCACATTTCTTGTTTTGTTCTCACTAAACCCATTACCTCTGTTTGATATCTTAATTGGCTCTTTTCCCTTTGTCCACCGAGCGCTGATCCAACACGCACACTTAGACACGCACCAGAACACTACCCCCTCCAGGTGACTAACAGCTGTATTTGCATGAGATCAAACGGTCGAATATATGCGGCGCTTGTTCCTGGTCCTGAAGCCATGGCCACTGACCTCGGGACTGGTCTAACATGGTCACGGACAGCAAGATTACAGCCAAACACGCTGAACCCGACACTTTGGGAGATTCTTACACAGATTTGGCTAATCGCGTTATCAAGCGCAGACACTGGAATGGCCACCAGCAGCTCAGGAAATCAAATGAACCTTAGTGAATATGGTGGACATGATAACAGACGGAATTATGGTAATAGTGGTAAAAGGGTGTTTTTATGTGGGAGAAAGAGTATATTACACAGCATGTTAAAGTGATAGTCTGTAACTCTAAATGAATTACAAATTTTAGGAAATGTGTTAAATTGACATCCTGGCCTTAAATGTTGATATAAAATAAGTCATTTTATAATTCTAATATTACAGGTAAGTCCCGCCTTCCCTTCTCTTAGCTATAGCTCAGAATCCACGGTGCCGTCGAGGTTAACCAATCGAGTCATGCCAATGGCTGTCAATCATCGGCGCTGATGCTCGTAGCTACGCTCATGCTCAGTTGTTTGTTTTCGCGGAGCCTCCAAATCAAGCCTCTATTAGGCTCTGGAACAACATAAAAACTGAACAAAGAATTCTGAACATCCGCGCTGAGGTACTTATGTATATACTGAACCTATATCCATAACCAGATCCTCTGCAGATGTGTCCTATAATGTGCAGTTCATGATAGTAGCTTGTTCCGGGTTTGCCGCGATCGCTTTTTTGTGCATAAAAACATTATTTTTTTCATTAAAACGTTAACAAATAATTCTGAAAACCTCTGTGCATGTGTATTAATAATGTATATGTATAATGTGTTCTCTAATTAACATTTAAAAGTGTTGCGGGAACGTAGGTGTAGACCAATCAGAAAGGAAGGGGGAGGGAGCTTGCGTCGTTTTTTTCAAATCAAGTACCTCTCTCTCTCTCTTTCTGACAAACTCCAGGCAATCACTTTAAAGTAGTACTAGAATTCTCTGGGCTGGATTTAGAAACATGCCCATTGTAGAAGCTTTGTCCATGTGGAGACAGGTTTAAGCTGCAATACTCAATCCTCCATCATGTACCATATCGATGTAGCAAACATGTTGGTCACATGGTTGCTAAGACAAGGTGGAGTTTCTCCCATGAATGAAAGTATCTTATTGATAAATTCTTATATGGCTCATATCTGGATTTACAAAAACAATATAGTAGTTTAA
This sequence comes from Knipowitschia caucasica, assembly GCA_964034765.1. Taxonomy (NCBI): domain Eukaryota; kingdom Metazoa; phylum Chordata; class Actinopteri; order Gobiiformes; family Gobiidae; genus Knipowitschia; species Knipowitschia caucasica. The sequence continues at coordinate 9,887,078 of OZ035842.1, read as the reverse complement.
GCCCAAATTGGCGAGTGTGACACAAACGGTTGCTGAGCTAGGGAATTTACTTTTATTGTAAATATGTGCAATTGTGATTGGAGCTACTCCTTTTTGAGTACTGTTTTCAGTACAATCATTGTGTTTATCATGTATTTGCATGGGGCAAAGGGGTTTATGGTCGGAGTGATTGGGGCCTGTGTCATGTTTCTGTTTATTGTATGTTGTGTTGTGTGGTGTGAGTGGGGGGTTGGAATCGAATAAGTGAAAGCTTCCTCCATCCCCTTTTCAAGTCACTTGATTGTGAAGTGTAATTGACTGTGAATGTTATTTTTTCTTTACTTGAAATAAATAAACAAACAAATGTAAGTAAAAAAATGCCAGAGTGAGTCGGAGCAAAACTTCCTTAGACTTTGAGAGACTTCATTGATCCACAAGGGAAAATGTAGCTCTCATAGTATTTCACAATAAAAATAACATTAAAGTAACAGTCCAAAAATAAGAATAATAGTAAGATAATATTATTTACAGCAGTGATACTCAAAGTGTGATACGCGCATCACTGAAATTAAATACAAATATAAAAACATTTTTTAACCAGGAAATTCCCATTGAGATTAAGAACCTCTTTGTCAAGGGAGTCCTGGAAAAAAAGTTACATACGATTACAGATTATAAAACAGTCACATACAATTTCATAAAATTATGGATTATAAAAAACAGTTTCAATGAGGATGTCTCAAGTGCTCTCAATCTGGATCTAAAAGCATTCAAAGAAAAAAGTTCAGATAATTTCCAGTCAACAGAAGGAGAAGGAGCAGTATATACAAAAGCTTTTTTCCAGTTCTGTGCAAAAGGAACAGAAAGCAACAAAAGATCATTTGATTCAAACCATATGAACCAACATCTCTCTGTGTGAGTAAATGGCAGATGAAAACCTTCAGGTGGACAAAGAAGGCCAACCCACTCCAGAATATAATTCACAGTGGTGAGTCAAGGCTTTGCAGTTTGTAATGAATTTAACATTTTAATTGAATCATCATAAATGTTTTAGTTTTTTTCCTATATTTAAGTCTTACTGTTGAAACTGTGTCAAAGGTTACAATGGCTGAGAATATTAAATATACTTCTTTAGGAATGAAACCTCTGCCTTGTTTTTGATGAATACTTTGGCTTACTACGCTACTGTGTAGTGTTGGTCATTTGTGGTGGTACTTGGCAAGTATTTTCTGAGGTGGTACTTTGTGTAAAAAATTTGAGAACCACTGATTTACAGTATAAAATACAGAGATAATAGGATACTAAACATCTGTTAATACACAACATATACAAGGACAAAGCAGATAAACTTGAAGTGTGTTTGTGTGTTTTCTGTCACAGAGTGGTGACTTGTTGTACAGTAGTATGGGTGTGTCATGGACGTGCTCTTGTACCACTCACTGTGGCGGCGGGGCTTTAGGAGTCTGTTTGAGGACGAGCTCCTTTGCCACTCTATAATCCGGTGGAGTGGATGTGCCGGATTGTCCATGATGGAGAGCAGTCTTGATGGTGATGGGTCCACTGGCGTCCTCTTCCTCCTGAAGTCAACAACCAGCTCTTTGGTCTTGTCCACATTCAGGAGCAGATGGTAAGCTTCGGACCATTCAACAAAGTCGGAATCAGTGTCCTGTACTCCAGCTCCTGTCCATCTCGGATACACCCCACCACCGCAGTCATTTGCAGGTGGCAGGACCCGGAGTCCCTATTGGACTTCATTGTTCTAGTGCAGTGTCTCCCAAAGTGGGGTCCGCGGCCCCCTGGTGGGCCGCGAGGGTACTGCAGGGGGGCCGCGGGAGGTCATAAAAAAAATTATATCATTATTTAATGTTAAATTTTGTTTGTAATATTAAAATATTTGTGTTCATTATTTGACTTGAATAATCCACTGTAATCATTTTTGTATTACAATGTTTGTAGCAGAGGCTATTTCCCCAAAATAAAATAACCAGAAGAGCCTATTCTTAATGTTGTCTTCTTGGTTATTATTTTGGGGGGCCACGCAGACCCGTCAGATTTTTAAGGGGGCCTCGGTGTTACTGAGTTTGGGAATGGCTGTTCTAGTGGATTAGCATTGTCCATCTATGTACAGGCTATGGGCTCCACCTAAAAATTACACTATCTTCCTCCTCTGTGTAAACATGTCTTATTCAGTCTTGGTGCTTCTGCTGAGTTCCTGTCACTCACAGCTACTCTCCGTTGTCTGTTTAACCCTGTGTGATCACATGCATTTGCTCTCACCGCGGCGCACAGATGTCTCCTGCTCCTAAATGCCTCGCGGTGAGTTCAGGGACCGCAGTGTAATGATGCGTAAGGAGAACGTATGGCGCAGACTCTTGATGATGGGGTTTTTACTCCATCACAAGTCTTTGTTCTAATTGCTGACAGTAGAAAGTACATATTTACTGCTCAATGATTCATTCTCTAATGTTAATAAATCATTTCAAGCTGGTGTACTTTCATTTGAATTTCTGTGATAGTATCTGTCACTAATCTCTCACTTTCAAAACAGTTTGCTCATTCTTAATCATCATATTTATTAGCACAAAATGAGGATGAAAAAACAGGCTGCATGAGGTCGAGTCTAGATGAGGCAAGGCCGCATTAAGGGGTATGTTTATCATGTGTTTGCGTGTGTCCAAAATATATGTTATATATACAATACTGTACATGACATTGGAGCCAACAGATCTATGCACATGCAAAGATATATACTTATACCACTATAACTGTGCAAGCTATTTACTGTCCACGTAGTTTAGCTCCTAGATTGATTAAAGATATCCATATTTTCAAATAGCACCATCTTTTTATTCTTTAACACTAGTTAAGAGGGTCAATGTCCCTCTCTACAATTAGTGTTAAAGAATGAGAACAAGTGTCTCAAGTCTTTCAATCTGGATCTAAAAGCATTCAATGAAATAAATTCAGATGATTTCCAGTCTTTTTGCAACACGTTCCATGTAGAAGAAGCAGCAAATACAAAAGCTTTTTTTCCCAGTTCTGTGCGGGCAAAAGAGAGCAACAAGACATAATTTGATCCAAACCATATGAACCAACACCTTTTTGTGTGAGTAAATGGCAGATGCAAGAGGGCAGCAGACCAAGCATAGCCTTATAAACAAAAGTGCACCAGTGTCCACTTTGTGGTGAGTCAATAGGCTTTGCAGTTTGTAATGAATTGAACATTTTAATTGAATCATTATTTAAGTACAGTTTTTAGTTTTTTTTTCCTATATTTAATTGCAGTCTTACTGTTGAAACTGTGTAAAATTTTACAATAGCTGACAATATTAAATATACCTCTGCCTTGTTTTTGATGAATACTGATGGTGCTTTCACACCGGATCATGCGTTGCGTCAACTTTCAATGCAAAGTCAATGGTGACGCGCGGCCAAGCGTCGAACTGCATGTGCGCCTCGGAATGCACGCAGCGGTAGAGACGCACGGACTGCGCGGCAAAGGCACGGCAGAGGAGTGGAAAATCAACGCACTCAGGAGATAAATATTGCTGAACGTTTCCTCGGGACGCTCGTGCAGCGACCAATCAGAGAGCCGCAAAGTGGTCACAGGGACATTAGTGGTCTGAGCCAGCAGACTGAACATACTCGTAAACAGCCAAAACAGGAGCTACACCAGGACTAAGCCAGGGTTGACAATGGGGGACATAGTGCTTGTGAACATATGCATTCTCATGCTCCTGTGACTTTATGCAACTGCTTCGAGCGTGTTCGCCGATGCGGAAGTACTGTTTAATAATAAAATAAACGTATGGCGTACCTCCGTGAACACATACGTGCGTAGGTTTCCTCCGTGTACTCCGGTTTCCCCTACCACTAAAAATATGTACAATAGGTCTGGCATGCGCCTCCTGTACTGGCGACCCCGCTCCCATCTCTGTGTGGAGTGAGTGGACAAATGCCCTAAAATAACAATTGTAAACCGCTTTGTGACTCTGGTCTGTGAAAGGCGGTATTTAAATAAACATTACTTACTTACTTACATACGACTGTTATATAAAGTCTCTCTGAATACAGAGACGCTGCAGAGCTGCATTATTGAAGAAGAGCAAAAAGGCGCTAGCTTAACTCCGTTAGCATCAAAGTCGGCCCGCTACTTAGTAGTAGGACTTCTGGTCCGAAGACCCCCTGACGCCTCTGCGTTCCAGCGTCGACGGTGTGAAAGCACCTTTAGGCTTACCTCGCTAATGTATAGTGTTGGTCATTTGTGGTGGTACTTTCTGAGGTGGTAATTGGTGTAAAAGTTTGAGAACCACTGATGTTGGTTTTTCAAGAAAATAATGACTTGTAATGAATATGAGTATGGGCAATTTGTTTATATATTTCTATGAACAAAATTAGTTAAGCAGCTTGTAATTAAACAAAACTGGACCAAAGGCCAGTTTATTGTATTTAGGGTTCAATGTTTATGGCAGTATAAACGTGGTGTGGTTTATATTATTTCAAATTAGGGTCATAGAGTGCCCAGAGTCTGGGCACTGATAGGCCAGTTTGTGTTTTGTTTTAATAGCTCTCTTGTCCTCATCCAACACAAACAAACATAGGCTCTGCTGCACACGGCTGTCACTTCATCCTCCCGTAATTAATTCTGCTGATGGGTAATTAAACACACATTAGTCCTGTGTCCGGATCAGAGCTTCCCAAACAGTGCATTGGTCGGGGCTTCAGTGTGGATAACAGCCCCGTCTCCTCATGCTGTCTCCAATCAAACATCACGGACCCTTTATTCCTTTATCTTATTCACAATGATTACACAGCACCACTCCCCAAGGCACTTACAAAGAGGAGGAATCACCATAAAAACTGTATCAAATGAGTACAGGAGATCCATTATAATCCATTATAATGCGGAGACTGGTTTGAGGGTGGCTGGTTTCATCTAAAAAGTATTGCACTCAATAGAATGTTCCCTTATTACAAAATGTCCTGTAATTTTTGGCTCAATTTAAGGACAGTGGCCCCTGTTTATCGCGGGGGCTACGTTCTAAAAATAACCCGTACTAAGTGAAATCCTTGAAGTAGCAAACTGAAAAACCCCTCACCACACTTTATACCTGTAGGTTACCTGTAGGTTGTAGATCTGAGCACCGCTGCAGCTGTCAAAAGCCATGCATACGGGGGATTGTGGACCCAAGCTCGAGGGCGGGCTGGTCGTAACACTGCCGATCCCTCTCACCTGCACATGGACTATAGGCTGCATATATGGAAAAAAACCACCTAACCGCAAAAAAATTATAACAAAAGGTTTCTCAGATGTTTTTTGTAGTATTAGGTGTCCTTAATAACATAACGTTTGACCACTAGAAAAGTGCAATTTTCAAGATGGCGTCCAAGATGGGCATCAAGCCCTTAACATATCGTAACTCGTTCATTATTTGACCTAGCCAAGTAATCTTGTCTAGGTCTAACCCCATGTTTTCTGTGTCTATGAATCCATTGGACTTGTCTAAATTGCACTGAGATTATTACATACTTTTGGAATACATGATTTTGTGATATTACTGCAAGGTTTTATCTTTGGGGTGAACCATTCTGAAGTCCTTAAAGTAATTTATAAACATGCCCCATTTAAAAGGACGGCATCTTTGATGGACTAGCTCTGACTTCATTAATCTTTTTAAACGTCGAGACCAAGCTTGGACTAAATACAGCGAGTCTAAGGACCCTAACGACTGGGAGATCTATAGACAACTCAGGAATCAATCCAAAACCCAAACTAGGAATGCCAAGTCCAATTACTATAAAGAAGCCCTCTGTCTGAACTACAATAATCCTAAACAATTTTGGAAACACCTGGACCAGATTCTGGGTAGGTCCAAAAGAAACTCAACCAATGTTGATTTCATTTCATTTCATTTTCAACCCCTTTGTCTATTTCTGGGTCAGGGGGGTGGCAATGAGAGCTGCCACCCAACGCTCATAGCACCAGTCCCTCGCTGATCTTCTGCAGGTGGTGAGTCCACTGGAAGATGGCCGCTCCATCAATTGTGAAACAGCCTTGATCTTTCAGCGGGGGGCTTCAGGCAACGCGGGGTTAAGTGTCTTGCCCAAGGACACGACGACAGCAGTCATCAGTGGGACCAATGTTAATTGTTACTGTTAATTAAGCTCTGAATGCTTTAATGAATATTTATCCTCCATAAGTAGTAAGTAAGTAAGTACTTACTTACTTACATAAGTAGTTTTTTAATCAGATTTCACATTTGGATGCAATACAAGCTATAAACGAGCTTAAAACTAACAGTGCAGCTGGTCCGGACGGCTTAGAAATAAAATACCTTTTGTTGGCATCCAGTGTGCTTATCTATCCACTAACCGACCTGTTTAACCTGTCACCAAGCACGTGCTCTGTCTCTCTCATCTGGAAAACTGCAAGGGTTACTGCCATCTTTAAAGGTGGAGACCACTCCGATGCAAGTACCTATCGGCCCATCTCTATTATATGCACTATCACTAAAATAATGGGAAAGATAATTTTCCGCCAACTGTAACTTTAACATCTTATCTCCCCATCAGTCAGGCTTCCAGTCTGGCTACTCAACTTCTAAGGCACTACTTAAATATACAAATGATGTTTTCCCGTCCATCCATCCATCCATTTTCGTCCGCTTCATCCGTTGCCGGGTTGGCAGTAGTCTAAGCAGAGATGCCCAGACTTCCCTCTCCACAGACACTTCCTACAGCTCGTCTGGAGGGACACCAAGGCGTTCCGAGGCCAGCTGAGAGACATAGTACCTCCAGAGTGTCCTGGGTCTTCCCAGGGGCCTCCTCGCGGTGGGACGCGCCCGGAACACCGCCCTAGGGAGGCGTCCAGGAGGCATCCGGAACAGGTGCCCGAGCCACCTCAACTGGTTCCTCTTGATGTGGAGAAGCAGCGGCTCTACTCCGAGCTCCTCCCGTGTGACTGAGCTCCTCTATCTCTAAGGGAGCGCCCAGCCGCTCTGCAGAGGAAGCTCATTTCGACCGCTTGTTTCCGCGATCACTTTCTTTCGGTCATTACCAAAAGCTCATGACCATAGGTGAGGGAGGGAACGAAGATTGACCGGTAAATCAAGAGCTTTGCCTTTTGGCTCAGCTCCCTCTTTACAGCGACCGCATTACAGCGCACGCTGCACCAATCCGCCTGTCAATCTCACGCTCCATCCTTCCCTCACTCGTGAACAACACCCCGAGATACTTGAACTCCTCCACTTGAGGAAGGACTGCTCCACCCACCTGCAGAGGGCACGGCACCTTTTTCCGGTCGAGCACCATGACCTCGGATTTGGAGATGCTGATTCTCATCCCAGCCGTTTCACACTCGGCTGCAAACCGTCCCAGTGCGCGTTGCAGGTCCTGGTTCGTTGGAGCCAACAGGACAACATCGTCTGCAAACAGCAGGGATGAAATCCTGTGGTCTCTGAACCGGACCCCCTCCGACTCCTGGCTGCGCCTAGATATTCTGTCCATAAAGACAGTGAACAGAACCGGTGACAAAGGGCAACCTTGGCGGAGGCCAACATGCACCGGGAACAGGTCTGACTTACTGCTGATGCAAACACAGCTCTGGCTTCGGTCATAGAGGGACCGGACGGCCCTCAGCAGAGGACCCCGGAGTACTCCCGGAGAACCCCCCAAAGGACACCCCGGGGAACACGGTCGAACACCTTCTCCAAATCCACAGAGCACATGTAGACTGGTTGGGCGAACTCCCATGAACCCTCGAGTATCCAATGGAGAGTATAGAGCTGGTACAGTGTTCCGCGGCCGGGACCAAAACCACACTGCTCCTCCTGAATCCGAGATTCGACCATCGGTCGTTGCCTCCTCTCCAGTACCTTGGAGTAGACCTTACCAGGGAGGCTGAGGAGTGTGATCCCACAATAATTGGAACACACCCTCTGGTCCCCCTTTTTGTGGAGAAGGACCACCACCCCGGTCTGCCACTCTATTGGTACCGCCCCCGAGCGCCACGCGATGTTGCAGAGACGTGTCAGCCAACACAATCCTACAACATCCAGAGACTTTAGATTGTCAGGACGGATCTCATCCACTCCCGGAGCCTTGCCACCAGGGAGGCTGCCAACCACCTTTGTGACTTCAGCCAGGGAGATGGAGGTATCCGCCCCAACATCTTCAGGATCATCTAAGGATGTTGTCCCTTCCTTTTACATTCTTTTGATAATAACCAGTACACAGGTGGAATTTTTCTTGAGCTCTCCAAGGCTTTTGATCTAGTAGACCACTATTTACTTTTGGACAAACTTTTCTCTTTAGGTCTCAGTCGAAATGCTCTTTTATGGTTCAAAGCTTATCTTCATAATAGTTTTTAATGGTTTTCAAACTGTTCTCTCTAGCATGGAAAAAGGAGTACCACAGGGCTCAACACTTGGACCTCTTTTATTTTCTATCTTCATCAATGACCTACCCCAAGTGTGTAGGGGGTAGGTCATCTCATGCTCATCTATGTGAGCTGATCTATACGCTGATTTCGTCTGTCAGGTGCAAACTTACCACAACTGCAAATGTATCTACCTAAATCTATCTAAATGTATCGGACTTTTGTTCAATTCAAAAGTGGCTCAACAAATATGCTAAAACTAAACATTAAAAAATCTGCCCACATGCTCTTTGAATAAGAGGAAACAACGGAAGAAAATAGAAAAAGATATTTATAAATAAGATAATAATATACATAAAAAAAAAAACACATTATAAAATAAATAAAAATATTTATATTAAAAAAACACAAGGGGTTAGCAGTACTGAGCCTTCACGCCGCAGCCCTGTTTTGACTAATTTTACAGTACCACACAGTTCTAATGAATTTATTCTTTATTGGAACCAAAATAATGGTTATGAACCACAGAAACCACCAACACTAGGAAAAACGATATGATAAAAGAGAAATATGGAATTACTTTAAGGGAAATTGTACTTCTTTTTTGCATACATATGCTTATAACCAATTGCTTTAATATACCAGTTACCAGTATACCAGTATTACTGGTCTAGGAAAAATACAAATGAGTAATGGTCATTTTGAAGACCTGATGGCCGCCATTTTGAAAATGGGGCCTATTTCGGAGTCAAACTTTGGTAAACTTTTAATATGTTTTTAAGTGCATCTGATACTACTGTAAACCATTGAGAAACCTTTTGTTAGAATTGTTTTGGGGTCAAGTCATATTTGCAGCTTACTACTATTCCAAACACTCTCCTCGAGTAGGAGTTTCTTCCCCTCTGCAGTCGGACCCCTGCTCTTGACTGTAACTTTATACTACTGTCAGTTTAACTGTACTGCTTATGTCTATTGTGTGTACTTAACATTTCTGAAGATTTTTTTTTTTGCATACCTTTACTTACTCACACAACTTGTTTGCACCTTGAGGCAAAACAAATTCCTAGTTTTTTACCTCTTGTTATATACAACGGCAATAATAATAATTTTGATTCTGATATACAGCTGCAGAGGACACTGTCCTGAGGATCAGGAGCAGGACTGAGGGCTACGGGAAGACCGTGGTAGTCTTCTGAACTAACACACCTCCCTGAGATAGACAAACTCTGGGTCAAACATAACCGTCTGGCAATAGTGATATTATCATCTCACTTATGCGGAGGCTATAGTGTTAGAATACTTAATGGCATTGACTTTTCACTAGGTGGTCGGTCATTTTTCAGCTCCACAATCATTGGGATCAACTCTTGTGTTTGTCCTACATCGATAAAAAAAACACTCATTGATTGACTGCGGAACCTTCCGCAGTCAACCATTGGTTTTGTATTTCTTTATTCCGTCATTTTTTTTGACACGTTTCACAGCTTTCACATTTTCAACAATTTCCACAAGTTATACATCAAAACGTTCCACATGTTTGGGAGATTATTGCTATTACTTTTGGGACTTCAGCGATTTCCGGTTTTTCCGCAATCGGACAAAAATCTGCATTGAGAATTCTGCAATGCATTTTAATAGGCCCATGCATTTTAATAGGACTTCAGCTCTTTCAGACATTTCTACAGTTTCAATGATTCAACAGTTTCAAGGATTCAACAGTTTCAAGGATTCAACAGTTTCAAGGATTTCAGCAGTTTCAAGATTTCAAGAGTTTCAAGGACTTCAACAGTTTCAAGGACTTCAGCAGTTTCAAGGACTTCAGCAGTTTCAAGGACTTCAGCAGTTTCAAGGACTTCAGTGTAATCATGCAACCTAATAGGGATTTTTCCATGTAAACCAGTATAATGCAACTTAATAGGGATTTTTCCATGTAAACCAGTATAATGCAACTTAATAGGGTTTTTTCATGTAAACCAGTATAATGCAACTTAATAGGGTTTTTTTTCATGTAAACCAGTATAATGCAACTTAATGGGGATTTTTCCATGTAAACCAGTATAATGCAACTTAATAGGGGTTTTTACATGTAAACCAGTATAATGCAACTTAATAGGGTTTTTTCCATGTAAACCAGTATAATGCAACTTAATAGGGTTTTTTCCATGTAAACCAGTATAATGCAACTTAATAGGGTTTTTTCCATGTAAACCAGTACAATGCAACTTAATAGGGATTTTTCCATGTAAACCAGTATAATGCAACTTAATAGGGTTTTTTACATGTAAACCAGTATAATGCAACTTAATGGGGATTTTTCCATGTAAACCAGTTTAATGCAACTTAATAGGGTTTTTTCCATGTAAACCAGTATAATGCAACTTAATAGGGTTTTTTCCATGTAAACCAGTATAATGCAACTTAATAGGGTTTTTTCCATGTAAACCAGTATAATGCAACTTAATGGGGATTTTTCCATGTAAACCAGTATAATGCAACTTAATAGGGGTTTTTACATGTAAACCAGTATAATGCAACTTAATAGGGTTTTTTCATGTAAACCAGTATAATGCAACTTAATAGGGTTTTTTCCATGTAAACCAGTATAATGCAACTTAATAGGGTTTTTTCCATGTAAACCAGTACAATGCAACTTAATAGGGATTTTTCCATGTAAACCAGTATAATGCAACTTAATAGGGTTTTTTACATGTAAACCAGTATAATGCAACTTAATGGGGATTTTTCCATGTAAACCAGTATTATGCAACTTAATAGGGATTTTTCCATGTAAACCAGTATAATGCAACTTAATAGGGTTTTTTCATGTAAACCAGTATAATGCAACTTAATAGGGTTTTTTTTCATGTAAACCAGTATAATGCAACTTAATGGGGATTTTTCCATGTAAACCAGTATAATGCAACTTAATAGGGGTTTTTACATGTAAACCAGTATAATGCAACTTAATAGGGTTTTTTTCCATGTAAACCAGTATAATGCAACTTAATAGGGTTTTTTCCATGTAAACCAGTATAATGCAACTTAATAGGGTTTTTTCCATGTAAACCAGTACAATGCAACTTAATAGGGATTTTTCCATGTAAACCAGTATAATGCAACTTAATAGGGTTTTTTACATGTAAACCAGTATAATGCAACTTAATGGGGATTTTTCCATGTAAACCAGTATTATGCAACTTAATAGGGATTTTTCCATGTAAACCAGTATAATGCAACTTAATAGGGATTTTTCCTTGTAAACCAGTATAATGCAACTTAATAGGGTTTTTTCCATGTAAACCAGTATAATGCAACTTAATAGGGTTTTTTCCATGTAAACCAGTATAATGCAACTTAATAGGGTTTTTTCCATGTAAACCAGTACAATGCAACTTAATAGGGATTTTTCCATGTAAACCAGTATAATGCAACTTAATAGGGTTTTTTACATGTAAACCAGTATAATGCAACTTAATGGGGATTTTTCCATGTAAACCAGTATTATGCAACTTAATAGGGATTTTTCCATGTAAACCAGTATAATGCAACTTAATAGGGATTTTTCCTTGTAAACCAGTATAATGCAACTTAATAGGGTTTTTTTTCATGTAAACCAGTATAATGCAACTTAATGGGGATTTTTTCCATGTAAACCAGTATTATGCAACTTAATAGGGATTTTTCCATGTAAACCAGTATAATGCAACTTAATAGGGTTTTTTACATGTAAACCAGTATAATGGAACTTAATAGGGGTTTTTACATGTAAACCAGTATAATGGAACTTAATAGGGGTTTTTACATGTAAACCAGTATAATGGAACTTAATAGGGTTTTTTACATGTAAACCAGTATAATGGAACTTAATAGGGGTTTTTACATGTAAACCAGTATAATGGAACTTAATAGGGGTTTTTACATGTAAACCAGTATAATGCAACTTAATAGGGATTTTTACATGTAAACCAGTATAATGCAACTTAATAGGGATTTTTCCATGTAAACCAGTATAATGCAACTTAATAGGGTTTTTTACATGTAAACCAGTATAATGCAACTTAATGGGGATTTTTCCATGTAAACCAGTATAATGCAACTTAATAGGGGTTTTTACATGTAAACCAGTATAAAGGATAACAGTTTAAAGGATATCAAGAGCTTCAAATACTTCAGGAGTTTCAAAGATGTTTAAAGTATTTTAACAGTTTCAAGGATTTCAAGGATTTTTCAGCTAAATTCCACATTAGATCTGTTCCGCAGTCAATCGCAATGGCTTCAGCCATTGCAAGTTTCTAGTTAACTTTGCTGTTGTCAGGCTAGCGGTGGCTAACGATGCTGACAGCGTGCCGACAGAGGGACGCGGAGGCCGCCAGGAGCGGCGCGTGGCTAACGTGAGCTGACAGCGCTCTGAAGACGGCACAAGTAAGAGCAAAAGAAGTCCTCAATGTCGGGTTTGTGGGAATGGATTGGATGGAAAGGAGGTGGGGGGAGACTGAGGGTTACTGGGCCTGATGCAGTTTAATGAAGCTGTTGGAGAAATGGGAAAAGGTGTGATTATTGTTCGGCTGTGTCTGACTGCCGGACTGCAACAATAAAGTGGTCACGGGGACATTAGCTGTCTGAATGAGCAGACTGAAAAAACAGCCAAAACAGAGCTAAATGAGCTAAATGTGAAGATAAGTCTGGGTGTAATATCTCCCTTCGAAGTCTACTAAATGGAGCTTGTACGTATTCATAAGGTTTAACATAACTGCAGATGCTGTGGCAAACAGTTGATCTTTACGCTAACCTCTAAAGGTTCAGATACAAATGAGCAATTTTTATTCATTTTTATTTAAACTTTAAGTAAACTCATACACACACTGACACATGATCTGTAGATATATTAAGAATAAAAGAGCAGTATAAAGAGCTAACAATTGCATATTTACAACCGTTCATCCATTGCTTATCAGTATTGTCTCTCGTCTATTATAAAGGTTGCGCAAGATTCTGTCTGGAGAAATACAGTTGAGCACCACAAAACGAGAAACCATTATTCAATATTTTGTTTTTTCGCCACACCATGTTAAATAACAATGACAATTTCACAGTAAATAAATCATTTGATGAGACAATTCCTTGTTAGGTTGAATAAGATGAAAAATTATTCCAAACAAAGGATCTTTCCACGTGCAGATACCATTAAAGTCGCCAAAATCACAGACACTATATAAGAAATATAGATGAATCATTTATAGACATATAAAGATTGCCAGTAACCTCAAAATGTTCAGCTCAAAATTACCAATGATAAATAGCGTTGGATCGGGACTCAAAATCGGATCGGATTTGAAGTTTAACAATTGGATCGAGATCGGAGGCAAAAAATAGTGATGGGCTTATCCCCAGAGCTGAATATTATAGAAAATGTGTGGTGTTATTTAAAACCGGCTGTCCATGCTAAGAAGCAAACCTGACTGAACTCGAGATGATTGGTGTATACCTTCGGTCAGAAGTTATAGGAAGCATCTGGAGCATAGACTGTAAATATTAGCGGACGTAGTCACGCCTATCTCTGCCGTTGAAACTAATGTGCCACGACTTTCGCCATCTATGGGCAGTTTCAAAATTGCAGCGGGGGCTGAAAATGTGAAAAAACGCATTTGCACATGTGTCAGTTGGCACGAGCCCCATTCATTTGACGAGTGCCTTCAAAATTCCACAACGACTAAACTAGACTGGTTCGAAAAAATACACTCCCTTCAGCATTGCCACACATGTGGAACGTAGCTTTGGACCAAGAACTTTTGGACCATCCTTTTTATCCCGTATTTGAGAGGTAAGAAGATGCTATACATTAGCATTGGATAATTCTTATTCCGGGTCCACACCCATCGGCCAGTGGTGGTATTCCAAGCATATCAGCGCACGTCATTTTGGAAATTTTTTAGCCGGGACCCGCCCGACTGGTTTAGAAGCTATTATTTCTGCAAAAGGAGGATGAACAAAATTCTGAGTTCAAATATCTTTTGTGGTTCCTAAATTTATCCATATGCCAAATTTGGTTTAAATCATTCTTTCACACTTTATGTAAATTAAACAAACTTTATTTAACTTCTCAAATACAACTGGGCTTGTCTCCTACATGATATATTTAACTGAAATGTCTTATCCAAACAAAAAAGGATTTATAAAGGAAAATCATAAAAAAGTATAGGGGTGCCCAAACCTTTGAACATCACTGTATACAGTACATTTTTGAAACCTTGCTAATGCTAATGCTAATAGATTTTGCTTTTTTATGTCCTGTTTAAATGAGAAAAACAGCAGTCACATCATTACACCAATGGATTACCGCCAAAACAGAAATGTATCTGTACCAAATCTGTCCACTAATCCTGATTCGCTTGTTTTGATTCTCGCTGTCAACAACATGTTCATTATTACCTTTTTACAAATTGTCCAGATGAGGATTTAGACTTTTACGCAGTATTAGAACTGCGGCTGCTGCCAAAAAGAACAAAATTAAACTCAAATGTTTAGGCTGCAGGGGTTTTACAGCTCAGGAACCAAGTCTATTCACACTATTCACTCTAGTCTATTTTCTTTTTACATGGACAGTCAATTTCAATATTTACCTAACTTTATAACCACAAATCGGAACTATGTATTAAAGCCCTGGTTCTCTCAAAAACAGTTTTTGGTCTCTCTCTCACTGATCTCTTTATGGTCTTTCTCTGGTTTCTCTCTCTTTCTCTGGTCTCTCTTTGCTCGTTTTCTCCCTGAGGGTTAGGGTTAGGGTTAGGGTTAGCTCTCAGCTCAGAAGTGACTAATTTAAACTTATCAGATTGAAAAAATATCAAAAATGTCCACTATTTCTGCAGCTCCAACTGGTCCATGTCTCTTATACCCAGATGTCTTGATGTTCTGTCTCTGGTTTGCACTAATAAGATGATGATTTAAGGAGCAGTGAGAGGAGCGTCCATTTGATTAAGAGGATTATGGACTGTTTAATTTTCCCATTCACTGCTCTGGGTCTAAGTAGGAGAAGAAAGGATTTGAGAGGAGGAGGAGACAGGAGGAGAGAGGTGGAAGGGGAAAGGAGGAAGGAGGAGGGGACAGGAGAATGGAGGAGGAGGCTGTTTACAACTGCGAAAACACTGGGGCACTATTTATTTTTTTGTCACATGTTCCAACAGCAAGACCCTAACCCAACATACAGTCTTCATCATGTAAAAAAAGATGTTTTCTGTTGTTGTGTGAAAAGGGCCATGTGAGTCTAGAGCTTCATACCCACTGAGCAAAACAGAATATTTAGAGTTTAAAAATCCAGGTTGCCTCTTCCCTCCACACTGAGCACCTGCAACGACTCTAATGCTGAAGGTCCTGGTTGGTTAGAGCCAACAGGACAACATTGTCTGCAAACAGCAGAGATATAATACTGTGGTCCCACAACTGGACCCCCTCCGGCCCCTGGCTGTGTCTTGAAATTCCGTACAAAAAGACAGTGAACAGAACTGGAGACAAAGGGCAGCCCTGGAGGAGGCCAACATGCACCTCTAACAGGTCTGACTTACTGCCAGCGATGCAAACACAGCTCTGGATCTGCTCATACAACTGACAGCACTCAGCAAAGGACCCCAGACCCCGTACTCTCAGAAAACCCCCCAAAGGACACCTCTGAATCCACAAAGTACTGTACATATGTACAGGTTGGGCAAACTCCCTTGATGCCTCGAGTATCCGATGGAGAGTACGGAGCTGGTCCAGTGTTCCGCTGCCGGGACAATACTGTTTCTCCTGGATCTGAGATTACAATTACTTGCACAAAACGACTCAGGTTTTAACCCGCCTTGTGACTTTGTCTTCATGCAGAGACTGAAACAAAACCACTCTTTACACATGATGTGCCTTTTTGACCTATAGCCAACCAACTGTGTATGGTTTAAGAGCTATTATCAGATCCCTGCGATTGAAACAACCACAATATGGACTGGGACAACAGCAGAATTATCAACCAAGAGACCGAGCACTGGATCAAAGAAGAAACAGAAATTAGGAAATTAATTAATGATGAGAGAGCATTCCAACTATCCTGAATATGGGACACGGCCACTACCGGGCACAGGGCGCAGTCAGGCCAGAAACCATATAGATGCCGGCAGGGGGCACAGTTAGCCATGTATACCACATACACTAGGTTGGCTGGGCTGACTGCACCTGGGAAGATGCAAGACGGAAGCTACCGTCGAACATGTTAAGGTAAAATTGTTGTTAATCTTTGTTTTTCTGATAGGGAAGAACAAAATGGTGAGTGTGACACATACAGTTACAGTGCAAAACTTCTCTATTGGGCCTCATTGAGCTAGCGGTTAGCATTGTCCGTCTGTATAGCAGTTCCACGTGTTGAAGTTAATACATTGTTTTAAGCCTTGTTCCTGCCTCCTCTGGGGTCAGAGGTCGTCTCAATTCAAACTTCAAACTCTCCATTGTTTTTGTTTAGCATCAGCTCCAACTTTCCACTGGATAATTGCACCTGTCTTCTCCCTCCTTTTAGCTGTCATCCTCGGACACGTCCTCAGCGCAATTTCAAATAATGAAGTGACAATTCCCGCCGTAAATAAACATTCTTGTCTCTGCCGCGCCTCAGATCACGCGTCCGCTTCGACAGCCGTTCAGCGGGGAGCATTTTCCACATCTCAGAGTTTAAACGCAGCCATTTTGAAGTTTTTCTCTTTTAATTGACATTTCCGCACAGTTAAAACGCTGATCCCAGGAGACACTTTTGCTTTGAAACAATATGAAAAGTAACCCGCTGGCCACATCTACGACTGGAGAAAAGCAGTGTATTTTTTAGTGTCTGTCATTGTGACTTTAGATTAGCAAAGATTCTCAATACTTTCAGTTTGTTAAAACTGGTTTAGCCCTCATTTAATCGAGTTTCTATCTATCGAAGTGAAGAAAATTAATGTATGTAGACATCTATCCTGTCTTCATGAAATAGGATTTTGTCGATCCTTGCTGATGATGCATGTGGGTCTAAGGAGTGTGAGGATCTGGGACATTTATGAACATTTCTTTACATTCATGGACAGTGGTCATCCCGCTCCCTGTTTGATTCTCTGATCTGTTGTTGGTGAAGTACTCTGAGACGACTGCTAGTGTGATTTAGGGCTTTACACAAATAATTGGATTGAATTGATTTCAGACCGCTTTTCTTTTTTTTCTTTTTCTTTTATTTTGAGGCCATGGTATTAATGTTTTTTTTTTTCTTAAATTATACATGTTCTCTGTCCCGGATAAAGACAAGATGCTCGCTCTCAGTTTGGTTATACCAGTAGCTTTCATATATTTTTGGCTCCATATTGTTCAGCACCGTTGAACATTTTAGAATGTTTTGGCCAGAGTGCTTTCTGCGGATGCTGTTTTTTGTGGGTAGGTTTTTGGGATATATTACTAGATACAAAAGCATAGTACAGTAGAGTAGAACACAGAAGGGTTAGTGGTAACAGGGCTTTACATCTATCTATGTCGTAAATTTAACCTGAGCCAGGAACCCTTTGGGAATCACTGTAAATGCCAAGACCCTTATTGTTTCTCAAAGTTGATTATTCTATCCCATAATCCGTTTCTGCCTCCCCGGGTTTCTGTCTCTAATCTGGTCCTGTTGTTAGCCCGCTCCATTAGCCCGTCATTAACAAACCAATGGAGACTGTCAATAAGCTAAACCCATGGTGGGCCTACAAACGCAGCAGCCGACACTCAAGCACTAAGGAGTTTACAGTCTTGTTTTTATTTGCCACATCTCACATCTGGGGATTATTATGATTTAAACACCTATTTCGGATTCCAAAAAATCTTAGCTGGTGTTTAGTTGGACATAGTTGTCCATCTAAGGTCGATGGATAAAATTGTTCAATTTCTTTGATCAGAAACATCAAAAGAACATTCTAATGTAAAGGTTACATTTTTTACCTCTATTTGCGGTGTGCTATTTTGCTGTAATCAGGTTAGCTTAATTTTGGTAGAAAAGAGCAAATTATCAGCATGTTTTGAAATGACCTTAAACTCAGATGACATGTAATCGGATTGTAAAAAATCCAAGAAACATCTGGTTTCACCAGACGTTCTCAAGCTGCCAGAGAAACAACTTTTTTCATTACACAGACACAACATGTTTAATTTGGGTCAAAAGAGAAGATTTAACAATGAGATAAATAAAAAAATATTCAGGGAAACCAAACTTAAGGTGTTAAATTCTGATTCATGCACCTAATATTTGGAACAATCTTCCTGAAAATGAAATACATGCAGTTAAACACAGCTAAATGGTTTGATCCAGTTACACCACATAGACAAGTCTTGTTTTGAATTAAATTGTAGGAGAGTGCTTTGTGAATGTACTAACTGGTTAAATGATAATGTTTTTGTTTCCCAAAACATTTTATCTAACACAAAGACCATTTAGTGACATGTTTGTTTCAGCATTGAATATACAATACATAAAATCAACGGTTTACTTGGGTTCACACAAGGTCCTGGTTATAGATCTGATCCTGGGTCGGTTACGGTCTGGTAGTTCCTACAGTATATTATTCCCAAATCTGATGTAAGGCAGTCTCAGGAGCACTGCTGAGACTGAATCAATGATGGTCAATACTGAGCCCTCAGTCGCTCCTCTTTAACCACTGTAATGAAATATTTACAACAACTGGGGCTAACACTTCAAATCACATGGAAATTATGTGTGTCAAAACATTCAGGAGTGGGTGAGGTTCAGGCAGATGGCACCTTCCAATCAACCCACCAACGATCAAGCCCTAGCCCAAGCCTCAGCCTCAGCTCCAACATTAACATAGTATCTTTCCACTCCATCTTGTATGTCAACAAAAACTCTGCAGAGTCCGGACTCAAACTAACCCTGGTCTCAGGTCTATATCCTGAAGGACTCCCACATTAGTCCTGATTTCAGGTCTATATGTCCTCAAGTCCTCTCTCATTAGTCCTGGTCTCAGGTCTCTGAAGTCTTCTCACAACAGGAAAGGTGATTTTAAAGGGGTAAACCTCCTTAAAATAGGTCTTTAAAGCCTCAGCGCTGTGCACCCAGGACCACAGCCCAAACTGATGGGGAGAGCATCACTCTTGTTATTGCTCTCTCTGTCATTATTGATTGTCTAAATATGTATTGTCCCTGTTTTAAAGTGTGTTCTAATGGTTTTATTGTTTTGAAATAGCGTATTGTTTGTGCTTTATAATAGGTGTTTTTAATGTGATGCAGTTTTGTATAGATTAGATGGTTTAAAGGGAAGGTTCCAGACTCTGATGGGGTCAGGACAGGTTAAACTGGGGCGATGCAACAATGAGCATGTTTTATTTTGAAAAGCTGTCTCTCTGTCTGTCTGTCAAACCATCCTTCACACTCACCACACAATGGAAACTCATCTGAATTTATAATGACTGTGCTGAAGAAGTAAAAACCACATCAAGCCTCTGTCAGTGTCAAATGTCAATCCAGCAGTATGAATATATGTTAAAATGTAAGAAAGTCTTTTCTGACCTGATTGACCTCTGTTTTAACTTTAATGATTACATTAACAGTATTAAGGGTTCTTGAACTGATGACATTAGTTTGTCATAATATACTACAAGCTATTCTAAAGGTTTTACTTTGTTAAATCAAAGTATATTCTTATTATTTTTTTAGATATTGCTGTTATTATATACATTTTGTATCTGCACATTGGATGAGTTATCAGTCAGTTTGGTCGGCAACATCCCACTGGTGATGTAATTATTTAAACCATGAATTTCTTACAAAATGTTTTTATTATCATCATTCTTAGATATACTCATCTTGAACAGGGGTGTTAAAGTATTTTTCGGCGGGGGCTGAATTGAAAAAGCTTTTTTTTTGGCCATAGCTATGTGCAAAACCACAGATTTTTACAGCCCAAAATTACTGAGCAAGAGTGAGTTGGAGTAAAACGTTGAATTTTTTTCCAAATATACTATTATTAAATATATTTGATTTCCAAATATAAAATTATTATATTGTTTTACCTTTCTAGCCAGCATTTCTGAACATAATTAGCGCAGAAATGTTTGGTCTTGATCAAATTTAAGCAGACTGATTTGTATACTTTTAAGGAAACTATAACTAACAATTTGAGTTCAATAAAATATTATGAATACATGTTTGTCTCACCTGAAAGAGTCTTGTAAAAGTAAAATGTTGTGAGCAAACCAGACCACAACATGCTGTCTTGTTTGAAAACCTGTTATCTTTTGTGTAGGAAAGAGCCTTGTGAGTCACTATTTGACTCTTTGAGATGAGAGTGTGGGTGGTCCTTGCAGTTCTCAACGTTTCAGCCTGAAAAAGCTGATTTTACATGCATGTGAAAACTAGTGATATAAGCCAACTGTTTTGAAAGTGAGGAACCGGTGGCATGGGTTGTACTTGCTGTAGTTGTTTATGCTTTGAATGTTGCATATGCCTGCTTTAACTTCAAACTTTTTCAAATCAGTTTAACCATGCCATATAACCCACACATACTGTATCTCCTCTCTGTCATAACCCAATGATGAATGCGTTCTTTCAAATACCACCTCTCTGTGTATCTCCAGATAACACTGACTGTGATATACTAGCTTCCCTTTCAAAGCATATTTGACATTTTTGACACTTCCCTGCCCGGTAACAGGACCCAGAGCCGCTGACCCTGTGGCCCCGCAGTCTCTCATTTGAATAGACTGAATAAAGAAGGCGAAGACAGGCTGGAAATCTGCTTATAATAAAATGCGAGAGGTCCCATGATGTGTTTGACAGTTTGGATGTGAGAAGGGGCCACGGATGGACGCACAAGCACTTTACAAAGGAGCAGAGAGACAGCAGAGGAGCGGCGATTATGCAAACAGAGGGATATGAGGGGCCCCTGTCATCATAATTACACTATAGACAATAGAACCTTGGAAAAATTAATATTATATATTGGAACGATTCATGTTGAGGTGCAGTCTTTTTTTTAGAGCTGGGTGATTTGGGCAAAGTATTTAATCTTGATCTAGTAATCCCTCTAAATCATATATCAATTGCGATTTACAATCTTGTTACAATGTTTTAAACATAATCAAATAAATTAAAAACACATTACACATTGGAAACACACATTACTTAAAGGTACATTGCGTTATCTACACTAATAGTGCAAAGTTTTGTCTCAGAACTTTCCTCCTGTGACATATGTAGCTCCTAAACTCTGATGACTAATGCAATGCACCTTCTGGGGTTTAGCTAGAAACAGTGTAAACTCTGTGTTACGTATTTGACAATTGTATATATCTATCTTATAAAATGTAGCTAGATATATACAATCCCTCAGGTTTATGCACAGCGAAATTGAACTGTTTTAATCTGGATTTGAACATTGTCAGAGTAGAGGCCTGTCTCACATTTTTATTAAGACTGTTACGATTTAAGCTGCATGTTTAGACCTCACTCTAGGCATCACTCGAGGCATCACCCAGGCCAGTGTGCTCTTCAATAGTCCCAGAAGGAGCCCAGTCCCTCCTTCTGGGAGAGGGATCTGCTCCTTCTCATGCTGCAGATCCAGGACTGAGGCTGTAGACCCAGGACTGAGGCTGATCCAGAACTGAACTTTTTTACCACTTTATTACTTGTCTGCACCATATATCAAAGCAAACTCCTATTTGAGATTTCCTGTTACAATGTCAATAAAATTGTTCTGAATTTACCTCCTTTATACATTTAAACACATTTTGAAGTATCAGTAAACCCGTGACTGACTCTGGACACTGCGTAAATATAATCTGATATCTAGCGCCACCTGCTGGTATGTAGAGGGTTGACCACTTCCATTTAGAGACGACCAGACGATCACAACGCGTTAAGATGTAAGTATGATATTAATAGATGTAATGTAAAATTATTTTATTTTTTTATTTATTCTTAAGGATAACCCCTTGAGATGAACCATCTCTTTTTCAAGGGGGTCCTGGAAAATAATAGTGTAATGAATTAATTTGATTGTAGCGCTGATAATAGAAAGAGATAAAGAAGATAGTGAGACACATGTTAAATTATTCTCAAAACTATTATTATTTAATTATTTATGCTTTGATCTTTTTTCGTTAACCATTTTTCAGTTGCCCTGTGAATAAATTGAGCTATATCAATAAAATTGCCTTGCTTTTTATAGATCAGTAATGTAGGTTGTGTTTGTTTGGTAGTTGGAGAGAAAGATACCACTCTATGAGGAATACATATTTTTTTAATTAAATGTTTCAAAGAAAACGGTTCCCGGATCATATATTGTCGGTGATCAGATTCACAACATTCTTTTAGGATATCTGAAAGTATTCTGTACAGCACCACTTCTAGACTCCTTCATGAGATAATAATGGGACCATAGTTGTTAAAGAGACCAGAGGGAGAGGGACCACAGAGAGAGAGTCCAAAGAGAGACCAGAGACAGAGACCAGAGAGAGAGACCATGAGAGAGACCAGAGAGACCAAAGAGAGACCAAAGAGAGACCAGAGAGAGACCAGAAAGACCAAAGAGAGACCAGTGAGAGACTTATAGTATGAACTTTGTGACCGTTTTTGTTTTATGTGGATGGTTCCATGGGATTACACAGAAATTAGCACTAAACTAAAACGAGAATTTGACCTTTGACAGTAACTTTAGCTATACAGGGACGGATTTTTCTGCTACCCTCCTCCTCCACATTGTGAAACCATAGGCTCTTCGGAATGCTGTGCGTTACCTACATACTTGGGGCTACCTGATATAGTCCTTTATTTCTAGATGAAATTTCTCAAAATGGTGATGTTAAAAAATAAAACGTTCAAATCAATTCAATGCATTTTACACAGCCCTAAATCGCTAAAGCAGTCATTTATGGGGGCTTTACAATGTTGTGGATTCACCAATAACAGGGTCTCAAACAGCTCAAACACAGGAAATGTAATACTAACAAACACATAAAATCCATTGGTCCAAATGTTACTATATTTCCTTAGATGTCCTGGATCATCACTGTCCTTAAACAGGACTCTTGACCCTCCAGGAACCTGTGGTAAAAAAGGAGATCCGCTTCCACAGCAGGACATAGATCCAGTACAACAAACATTCTTCTGTTGTATTTTTTATAGACTGAATAACTTCACCAATCTACAGCGAATATGTCTTTAATTGGCTATCTGCTCTCCTAATCAGTTAATGTTTCCTATTCTGTCTCCCTTCCTCTGTGCTTGCCTGTGTCTCCAGTGGCCTCAGCGAAACGTCAGCCTGGATGGACTGTGTGCAGGGATGCAGAGATCCACAGCCCAGTGAACCTGCTCCGTCCAAACGCTCTCATGTCCAACGCTAAACGAGGTCCAGTCACCAAGTCTGACATCTGACAGCTGTGAGGGGAACTCTGTGCAGTGTGCATCTGAATGAGGCCTCACTGTAAAGCCAGGTCTCTGATTGGTCAATTGCCATTTGTCTTATTGTCTTATTAATCTTATTTCATATGCTCATTTTAAGACAGACCCTGTTCTCTTTGAAAAGGTACAATATGGTTTTAAATTGTCTGGAAATTCTCTTCTTTTACTTTTTCTTCATATTTTTTCTGTTATTTATTTTATTACCATTATTTATTTATTTTATCCATTCATTTTCTTCCCCTTAATCCATTTTTGGATCAGGAGGGGGCCATGTGAGAGCTGCACCCAGTACACACAGCACCAGCCCCTCACTGATCCTCCTGCAGGTGATGAGTCCACAGGAGCCTTGATTATTCAGCAGGGGCTTTAGGCAAAGTGGGGTTAAGTGTCTTGCCCAAGGACAAAACGACAGCAGACATCAGTGGGAGTCTCGAACCCATAACCTTCAGGCCCAAAGGCCAATGCTCAACAAACACACAGTATAAACACAACTTTTTTGTTTTTGCTCCCATTTTCCAGGAGATGGACTTAAATATCTAAAATGAATTCCAGATACACAATACTACCATTTTATCTCAAACATTGTTTACAAATCTGTCTGAATGTGTGATAGTGAGCACTTCTGCTACTTCTCCATCCCACCTCACAGGTGTGCCACATCAAGATACTGATCTGACATCATGATTAGTGCACAGGTGTGCTTTAGATTGTCCACAATAAAAGGCCACTCTGAAATGTGCATTATTTTGCTTTATTGGGGGTCTGGGGACTCAGAACCAGTCAGTATCTGATGTGACCACTATTTGCCTCATGCAGTGCAACACATCTTCTTCGCATAGACTTTATCAGATTGTCAATTGTGGCCTGTGGAATGTTGGTCCACTCCTCTTCAAGGGCTGTGTGAAGTTGCTGGATATCAGCGGGAACTGGTGCACACTGTCGTATAAGCCGGTCAAGCACATCCCAAACATGCTCAATGGGTGACATGTTCGGTGAGTATGTTGGCCATGCAAGAACTGAGACATTTTCCGCTTCCAAGAATTGTGTACAGATCCTTGCAACATGGGGCCATGCATTATCTTGCTGAAACATAAGGTGATGCTCATGGATGTATGGCACAACAATTGGCCTCAGGATCTCATCACAGTATCTCTGTGCATTCACAATGCCATCAATAAAATGCACTTGTGTTCTTCGACCATAACAGATGCCTGCCCATACCATAACCCCACCACCATGGGCACAACATTGACATCAGCAAAGCGCTCACCCACACGACGCCACACACGCTGTCTGCAATCTGCCCTGAACAATTCAAACCAAGATTCATCCGTGAAGACAACACCTCTCCAACGTGCCAGAATCAAATGTGAGCATTTGCCCACTCAAGTCTGTTTCGGCGACGAGCTGGAGTCAGGTCAAGACCCCGATGAGGAACACGAGCATGCAGTTGAGCTTCCCTCAGAGGGTTTCTGCAGAAATTGTTTGGTTATGCAAACCAATTGTTTCAGCAACTGTCTCAGTGGCTGGTCTCAGACAATCTTGGAGGAGAAATTAAGATTAACAGAGATCCTTTATTCGTCCCACAGTGGAGAAATTTCAGTGTTGCATCACAAGTTATAGAACAGTAGGAAAGAGGAGCACACAGCACAAGATAAGTGAACAATACCTATACTAATTAATGTAAAACAAAACTCTAGCATCAGTAAAAAGTATAAATTCTTTATCTTGAAAATAATAATAAAAAACGAAGTATAAGGTTTTACATTTGGCAAAATAAGAGGCAAGTATAAAGTACTGCGTATTCTAGTGCAAGCAATGTGTAGTCATATGTTAGGATCTGCACATTAGCAGCAGTATGTTTACCTCTGTACATTAGCAACATGAGGCTCTAGGACACAGTGACTCAGTCACGTGACAGCGACATGCAGTTATTGTAAATTCTGATTTAAGTTAAGGATATTGCAACGACACGTGGGATCAAGTTGGCAGTGTTCATTAGTACTCATTGTTGTACAGTCTGACAGCAGCAGGAAGGAAAAACCTGCGGAACCTCTCCTTCAAATATCGAGGATGAATAAGTCTGTCACTGAAGCTGTTCTCCAGAGCAGACGGCGTGTCCTGCAGGGTGTGACAATCATGGTGCAACATAGATGTTAGTTTGTCCAGGACCCTCCTGTCCCCCACCTGCTGTACTGTGTCCAGGGAACAGCCCAGGACTGAGCTGGACTTACTGATGACTTTGTCCAGCTTCTTCCTGTCCCTCTCTGTGATGCTGCTGCTCCAGCAGACCACACCGTACAAGATGGCTGATGCCACCACAGTACACCCCTACACTCCAAAAGAGCTGAGCCTCCTCAGCAGTAGTCGGCTCTGGCCTTTCTTCAAGAGGGCGTTTGTGTTATGAGTCCAGTCCAGTTTGTGGTTCAGATGAAAATCGCTGCACGCGGGAAATAAACTTTGCTGAACTTTTCCTCGGGACTCTCATGCAGCAACCAGAGAGCCGCAAAGTGGTCACGGGGACATAAGCGGTCTGAGCGAGCAGACTGAAAATACTAAATACCAAAACAGGAGCTAAACCAGGGTTGACAATGGGGGACACTGTGCTTGTGAACATATGCGTTTTCATGCTCCCGTGACTGTATACAACTGCTTTGAGCATGTTCGCCAATGCGGAAGTATGGCGGAACTTATAGCACACCTCAGTGAACACGTACTGCTGTTGTATAAAGTCTCTGGAAGGTCTCTTGGCACAGAGACACTGAAGAGCTGCATTATTGGAGAAGAACTTTACACAAAAAGCCGCTAGCTTAACTCTATTAGTTTCAAAGTCCAGCCGCTACTTCAGCCACTTCCCGTGGGCGCCACCGCAGGCCAGGACTTCAGGTCTGAACACCCCTGCGTCTAAAAATTAGAGAATGTGCGTCTGGTGCGCGAGGCACCAGACCATAAGAAAACCATGTTCTGCATCTGAAGAGAAGGCTGTGGAGAAGTCTTTCATATAGACTGCAAAAGTCCCTGGGAAGTTTCCCTGCCTGGCCTGCATTAAGGCCTCACCAGATGACCTTCGACATCGGACATGGAGTGGCAAAAAATAGAATCACTGCATTTCGAGGAAAGCAAATCAATAATAAAGGTCTCTAATCCTGTAAAAGATTTGTCTGTTTTGTATTGACTGTTTTGGAATGTTTTGTAATACTCTCAGTAAAAAAGATCAGAGTGCAGAGTAATTCTAAAGTGACCCCAGTATTGCCAAAAATACAGCAAGATTTTAGGAGTTAAAACCATGTCCGTGAGTCCCATATGGAATGGCCCTGTCATAGGGACCCACCGGGTAACTTTTTTTGTTCCAATACCTGTTATGAGCTGGGGTGAACTGTGTGTGGAGAGGGAAGTCTGGGCGTGTCTTTGATTGCTACCTCAGCAACCTGGCAACGGATGAAGCAAAAGAAAAGGGATGGATGGTTGGATCTTTGAAACCACAAAAATGTAATACAATCAATGTCACAGTTCCTGTTTTCAAAGTTTTTGGTGTAACCCAATCTTTAAGAGTTGTTTGAGTCGATAACACAAACACAAATATGGTTAATTATGTACAAAGTATATAATAGTTTTCTGCCCTATAATTTCATTCTAATTCATAAACTACATTTCCCAGCATCCCTTGGTCTTTTGACGCATGCGTGCCTTACCCTAACAACCCGGGCGGATGTTTTCTGTAGCAACCGTTCATATCACGTTTTCAAAGATGTATATGATGTTTCAACTCTATAATGTTGTTACATATTAGTTCTTATAAACACCACACAGTTCTGGAGTGTTGCTGGGACCTGTTCTCAGCGCAGAGGTGAGAAAAAGCAGCAGCAGTTTGGTTCTTTCGTGATGGCGGACATGAGCTAACGATGCTAATGCTAATAACAACCCAAAACTTGCGTGCTTTTTCACAGTTTAATTGTTTTACTCCCTCTCATGTTCAAAACTAGAGGACTATCGCAAATTATACTGATGAAATACCATGCGTAGTTAGAGCTAGTTGTTGTAGTGTGTCTTTCATATAGCGTTAGATACATAAGTTATTTTAACGTTACGTTTATTCAGATGGTTTAACTAACTTTTTTATTTCCTCAATAATTCTTTGTTTGTCCCAACAGGGAGATTCTTTTGAAAAGTAAAATGTTGTGAGTCAGACCACAACAAGCTGTCTTAATCTTATTAAAAAAACATGTTATATTTTTCATACATCAGGGTGATCCTCTTTTCTCTCGTCTGAATGTAGCGTTAATAGCTTATCTAAAGCTGATCCCCTCTCCAGTCGTATTCATGAACACATAACCCATCACTTAACCCTGCCCTTTACAACCCCCACCTTTCTGTCACTTAAACCTGCACTGTTAAATCTCATTGTGTGTACTTACTGTGATTTTAAGAAATTCTGTGAAGATTTTTTAATTCATGCCATATCCATGTTTAGATAAGTCAACTTCCTTGTTTGTGAAATAATTAGTAATTATTAGAAAACTAGTTTTAGAAGCAAACTGTTTTGACTTGAGTTTATCATTTAGTATTATTATTAAAATCACGTATAAAAGTATGAGTGTTCTAATGCTTTGTTCTGTTTTAGGTTGAACCATGTCGTTTCTGGACGACACAGCTACAGATGTTCCGGTCAGAGACTTAAGTCCTAATGTTCCCAGACTAACTTTAGGTTTGTAATGCTCAAACACACAATAAGGGGTGACACAACCATAAGAGCATTGAATATGACTCATCAGGGACAAAATGTCTTATGAATAAATAATCCATAAATTTACAGGGCTTTCTTTAAACATCCCATATTTCGCTCTTCATTGTATTGTTAAAAGCCCATCCTGTGATAATAATGTGGGTGATACACCATACAATTACATTACTTTTGAATGCGCTGGATAACGGCAGCAAGTCCTAAGTAGCTCTGAAACAGTTGTTGTTTTGTGCTTTACAATTTTTATTTTTATTGCTTATTTCTGCCTGAGATGTTGCTGCAGAACAGTGTGCATAGTTTTGCACTGGTCCAGACCGGAGCGGAGAGGATTCATGGCTCGATTCAAGCGTATCAGCCGAAAATCCACTGGAGGAATGCTAACTTTTTGAAAAATGCTAATGAATTGTTTGGACTAGAGCAGAGAAAACGTAACCTGGTAAGAGCCAGATTGATGATTGTTTAGAACTCTAATGCGTTCTCCACGAGTGTTTGTGAACTCACAAATACTGCGAGAATTCAGCTTGCAGGCAAGGTTAGAGAAAACGGTCCGAACCAAGCGGCTACTCCACCTTTTGACCTGTCCGGCTCCACCCAGAGGCTACTCCACCCCTACCGTCCTGACCCGTCCTGCTCCACCCAGCGGCTACTCCACTTCTGCTGCTCTGACCCGTCCTACTCCACCCAGCAGCTACTCCACTTCTGCTGCTCTGACCCGTCCTGCTCCACCCAGAGGCTACTCCATCTGTGCTGCTGCGACCCGTCCTGCTCCACCCAGTGGCTACTCCATCTGTGCTGCTGCGACCCGTCCTGCTCCACCCAGAAGCTACTCCATCTGTGCTGCTGCGACCCGTCATGCTCCACCCAGAGGCTACTCCATCTGTGCTGCTGTGACCTGAAGGGCCGTTGCTGATTATTACTTTATTACTTACTTTGATTTATTTATTTTGCTGCTACTGGACACCTGAATTTCTCCTACAGGTCACCCGCGTGGTGACCTAGCCTCACGCAGACTTTGAGGCAAACACACAGCATGTGACACGGGTACATAGTAATTTCAGACCTGAGAATGAACTATTCCCCACCATGGCGATTCGTCACGTAGAGCCATAATTATTTAGTTTACAGTCTCTGTGTTAGTGTCTTATATTGTGGGAATCTGCCTTTGTAAGTTCAGTTTCATTGCAACCATAGTTCTGGAACAGTCTTTGGTGAAGTGTCGCTTGCAGAAAAACAGATATGTTGCAAATTTCAGAGGCAGACCCCTGTGAATAAAGTCCATCCACATTTGCCTCATTCTTTGTCTTCGGGCATGTCAATTAGTGTCATCACATATTTACACCCAAAAACACATTTTCTTCAAGTTGACAAAATGCTAATACTTTGAGTCAGTGACAATAGCAGAAAAAAAAACTGCAGAGATTGATATGAAGCGAACACAAACTGAACTGGGGAGCGTGGCTGCATGTGCTGATTTGAGATGCTGCATCTACAGCGTGTGCTGCATCATCAAAGTAGTGCCGCTTCATAAATTTAAACCGAGGCGTTTTACTGCCTCTAAAGAATGAAAGAGAATGATTGCTCTCTAACTAAAGCTTGAGGGAATCAACAAAAAAAACACTTTAGGCATGTATATGAAGTCCAAAATGCACTTTAATGGTGTGCAAAGCATAGAAAATTCAAATACTGTAATATAGGACCTTTAAATTTAGATTACAATATACATTTATTTGTAAAGCCTTATTCAATTAGGTAAACACCCATTGAGATTGAAAGCACTCATTCAAGGGGGACCTGGCCAAAAGGTCAGCATACGTCAAGAGCAACACATTAACATAGCATACATCATAAATAGAGGTCTCTACATAAAATGGGGTTAGAGGCACCTGTATACATTACAGGATTAGTGGCCATTGTGTAATAATATAAACCTTCACAAATAATTCAAGCGCAGGTAGATGCCTGTATTTCTTCACTATTTTTAATGCAGCTTGATTATTTATTATAGACCTTGTTTATTTTCTTGTATATGGACAAATACAAAACAAATACAACAAAGCTTGCCTTGCTTATTTGTCCTTATCCTCCCATATTGTCACATTTTTCTCGATCACATGTTCTATGAAGTGGATGAAGACCGGTGTACTGCATGTTGGCTAACGGGACTTTGTTTTCTGATCTTATCACCAACAGACACTTCCAGTGGGGCGAACACTCGAGTGCGTCAGGATGTGCAGCGAATGTCCCGAGAGGAGCTGGAGGACAAGTTCCTGCGCCTCAACGACGAGAATCTCAACCTCAAACAGCACATCAATAACCAGGATGACAAAATCAAGAAGTCAGTCTCATTACAGATATGCACCTTTTATTATTTCCTCATAGCTTTTATCCACACCCTATGAAAATGATTGGGTTGTCAAATGTAGTTTTGAGGTAAAGCTTCTAAACAAAAATTACATTACTTGGATTATTTTGTATGCAGTATGGGACAAGGAGCCAGTGGAGTTCGTTCCTCACTCTCAAAACAGTTTTGTTACAGATGATTTTCAAATCCATATATATTTATATATAATTTTCAGGATTCTGTCACGTATTTCCATCAACTTTTTTAGTCAGAAAAGTGGAGAAGAGAGGACCACCCTCACTCAGCCTAAATCAGTGTTTTTGTCGAAAAATAGTTAGAAAACCACTTGGAGTATTATAAGAAATAGTTTGTAAGTGAGTTACACCTGTTTTAGAAAGTGACATTTCTTAAAATTATTGTTGTGGCATCACATTCTGTCCATTCATTAGTTATATGAATGTTGTATTGTCTATGTTGTGAAGTTGAGCTTTGCACTCTAACAAGCCTGCTACATAATTTTAATTCCAAATCCTGTTCAGACTGGCCACAAAGCTGATGCGTTTGGTAAAGGATCGCAGTCGCCTGGAGAAGCTGTCCATGGGAGCCCCCCCGCACCTCGGGGCCAGAGTGCGGGATGTGGGCATGGAGGAGCTGATTGAGGAGCTCCAGGAAAACATCCGCAGTCTGCAGAACGAGAACGAAGGCCTGAAACAGCGTCTTCGTGTGGCCAAGCAGCAGATCATCCAGCAGCAGGGCAGAAGGGCCGCCCCATACAGCCACATCCACTCACGCATCAACTCTGGAATGAGGAAGCTCAGAGACTCACCCTCACCCCCGCCCCTGAGACCCAAAAGTGAGTCCTGCCAAATTTTCCACTATTCTATTGGCATACACAAACAGTAGAGCATGAAAAGGACGTCCCTGTCTCCAGCCCTTGAGGATTTAGTATGTTTAAGATAAGATAAGATAAGATACGAGTTCCTTTATTCGTCCCACAGTGGAGGAGGTATATTAGACACATATTGGTTGCATTATCAACTTTTTGCATCTTCTGTTCTAATGCGATATACCAGGGTTCTCAGCATGGATCTATTATAATATCTCTGGATAGGGTATTACTGCCTTGGAGCTGAAGGACCCATGTGCTCGGGAGATTCTCGCGCTACTACAGACTAAATTCATGTGGGCTTTCCCTATAGAACTCAACGTAAACTAAAACAGCTCGACCTCAGCTGTCAGAGAACCTACAGCTTTCATTTAGGTTGGATTTTGTGAGGATTGGTGGCACTGTGCCACTGAGCACAATCCAATTATTTGAATAGGGCGCCATCTTGGTTCACCGGGGCTTGGTTCTCAGTCACCAGGATTTCTTAGCAGTGTCCTTGAGTGTACAAAACAATTTATATAAAACCAATGCATTATTTTTATTATTATTTTTAGTACAAAGTGTTGTTATTCACTGTATGGCTCTCACACTAGGTATACATGACCACAAACTTCTTTGAATCTTTGTAGGCGCAAGGAGTTTGGAGGGAGCAGGGAGACCTCCGACCGGTCAGCTGCCCCGATACGGACACAGTCTATTGGAGGAGGCGAGGGCCGAGATACGCAACCTGTGAGTGCCGCTTACTTGGTCTTCTTATGTGTACAGTGATATGGAAACATATACAGTGGGGCAAAAAAGTATTTAGTCAGCCCTCAATTGTGCAAGTTCTCCCACTCGCAAAAAGATGAGGGAGGCCTGTAATTTTCATCATAGGTATACCTCAACAATGAGAGAAAGAATGAGGGAAAAAAATGTAGAAAATCACAAGAATTTGTTTACAAATTATGGTGGAAAATTTGGTCAGCTACAAACAGGCAAGATTACTGTCTCTCACAGACCTGTAACTCCTTCAAGAGGCTCCTCTGTCCTCCACGTGTTACCTGTATTGATGGCACCTGTTTGAACTCATTATCGGTATGAAAGAAACCTGTCCACAACCTCAAACAGTCGCACTCCAAACTCCACTAAGGCCAGGACCAAAGAGCTGTCCTAGAATCAAAATTGTAGACCTGTACCAGGCTGGGAAGACTGAATCTGCAATAGGTAAGCAGAGTTGTGTGAAGAAATCAACTGTGGGAGAAAATATTTTGAATACATCAATGTTCTATTTATTATGGAAAATGGAAGACATACAAGCCCATGGATAATCTTCCTCAATCTTGGGCTCCACGCAAGATCTCACCCGTGGGGTCAAAATGATCACAACAACGGTGAGCAATAATCCCAGAACCACATGGGGGGGGACTTCGTGAATGATCTGCAGAGAGCTGGGACCAAAGTAACAAAGGCTACCATCAGTAACACACATCAGTCTGGCCAGGGCCAGACGTGTCCCCCTACTTCAGCCAGTACATGTCATCTGAAGTTTGCTAGAGAGCATTTGGATGATCCAGAAGAGGATTGGGAGACTGCCACGTGATCAGATGAAACCAAAATAGAACTTTTTGGTGAAAACGCGATGTTCTTTTGGAGAGTTGCATCCAAAAGAACACCGTGCCTACTGTGAAGCATGGGGATGGAAACATAATGCTTTGGGGCTGTTTTTCTTCTGCAAAGGCACCAGGATCCAACTGATTTGTGTAAAGGAAAGAATTATTTGGGCCATGCATGTGAGATTTTCAATGAAAACCTCCCTCCATCAGCAAGGGCATTGAAGATTATTATTTGCTCTATGCGAGAAGGGACAGGTACAGAAAACATGGATAAACTGTCATACAGTAGTCTGATGCATGCATCATGGTGCTTATAGCCACAGCTAATACACAGCACTTGTCCCTAGATTTTGACAAACAGTAGAGAATGAAAAAACTCAGCATGACTATGATCTCAAACACACCGCCCAGGCAATAAAGGAGTGGCTTGGTAAGAAGCATTTTAAGGTCTTGGAGATCTGGACTAGGGCTGAAACAACTAATCAATTAATCGACGACTAATCGATTATTGAAATAGTCGACAACTATTATAGTAATCGATTAATCGTTTTCTGGTTCACACGGACTCAAACAGAGCAAAAATGACATGAAAATGTAGTATTTTTGATTAAAACAGACTTTGTTTTTATAATTTCATGAATATCTGTCTGTCTCATCCAATCAGATAGCAGAATTAGCACAAAGAGCCTGTTACAAACATTTACTTTAAGTTTACGCCATCAATACGTCCTCGAGTGTTGCCGCTTTAGCTTTTTGTGATGAAAAAATATTTTTTACAATTTTTTTACACAATTCACAGCCAAGCGATTACTCGATTAATCGTAAAAATAATCGATAGATTAATTGATTACAAAATAATCGTTAGTTGCAGCTCTAATCTGGACCCCATAGAAAATCTTTGGAGGGAGTTGAAAGTCGGTGTTGCCCAGGAACAGATCCAAAACAACACTGCTCTAGAGAAGCTCTAGCCTGGTCGTACCATACCATAGTACAAATTACGTTTCGTACTATGGTCTGGAGGCGCTCCATTGAGCTCCGTTAACAGGTGGGAAGGCTTAGCTGCTTTTGCAGATTGAAACGATTGGATCTGAGTTTACTGTGACGTATGTAGTGCGCCCGAGTGAGTCGTTAGCATTTAGCATTTAGCCTAACCATCTCCTTTGCCGCTAACAGAGCCCGTGGGGAGTAGCGCCACAATTTCTTCCAGCTAAACATTCCTATTTCTCCGGCTTCAATTTCTTGATAGAACCAGACCGGATTACTTTACTATCGCATTTTTGCCATTGCCAAAATACAACCTTCCCGTTCGACGCAAACTCTTGACGTCACCCACAACTAACTACAACACCCGCCTTCCGCGCTCGCTGATTCGTCAGTCGAAATTCAAGCGATTGTAATTGCTAACCAGTGGGGGAGGGTCCCAGCTCAAAAATGGCCAAAATGACGTGCGCTGACATGCTTGCAATACCAAAAGTTGGCTCTTGGCCCAAAGCTCCGTTCCACATGTGTGTCAATGCTGAAGGGGGTGGATTTTTTTTGGTCCACTCTAGTTTACTTGCTGTGAATTTTTTAAGTCTCTCGTTCAAATGAATGGAGTTGCGCCGGCTGACGCATGCGCAGATGCGTTTTTTCACAATTTTCTTGTGGGCGGGACCACTTGCGGCCATTTTGGATTGCTCCAGTAGAGCACATTTTTTGGCCCATTAGTTAGAACGGCGGAGATAGGCGTGACTCTGTCCATTAATATATACAGTCTATGGTGCTAACATGGGGACAAGACCCAGACGTTACATCCAGTGAAAGGATGATTGAGCGGAGTGTACGGATGGCTAAGGCCAGGCTAGAATACCTGCAACTGTGTTTTAAAGATTTGAGCTCAAAGTCATTGCCCACAAAGGGTATATAACAAAGTATCGAGATGAACTTTTGTTATTGACCAAATACTTCTTTGCCACCATAATTTGTAAATAATAAAACAAATCTGACAATGTGGTGTTCTGGATTATTTTTCTCATTCTGTCTCTCATAGCTGAGGTATATCTATGATGAAAATTACAGGCCTCCCTCATCTTTTTAAGTGGAAGAACTTGTACAATTGGTGGCTGACTAAATACTTTTTTCCCCATTGTAGCTCATTCAATTTGCCTATAAACGTGATCTTAATAATATTTACTTCAATTTAGTGGAATGGACAAGTATTATGACTAGAATGACCTCCATCTAGTGGTAGAAGTAGGAATTTATGTACTTTTTGTTTTAAACTTCAGAAAACTGCACTGTCCGTATGTCACTGAGTCCTAAATGAGTGATAGTTGTTTGTACTTTAGAGAGAATGTGATCGAGTCACAGAGAAGCCACATAGAGGAGCTGCAGGAAGACGTTCAGCTGCTCAGAGATGAACGGAAGAAGAATGAGGCGGAGTTTGAGGAGAGACTTTTGGAGGCGAGACAGCAGCAGGCGTCCAGCCTCCGGTAAAACTATAGAGGAGTGGACTGACAGTGACGCCACAACAGTGTTAATGTGAAAGAGGCTGATTTGAATACACACACAGAGACACGCACAAACACAGAGACGTACTCATTCATACGCACACCCGCACACAGGCACACGCATAGACATATACAAACACTCACACACACATTAACACACAAAGATAAACACACATATGCACACACAGAAACAACACCACACTGAGGCCAACGTACACACATATTTATTCATTTTAATTGGACACATTATTCAATAATACAAGTCTAGCCAAATAAACTTCCAGTTTGTATTACAGTAAAAGTACAAATTTGAGCCAAACACACGGAGTAATTACTAGAATACTTATATTTTTGAGGATTCTGTTTCCACACGTATTTGCAGCCTGCTTCTCGTTAAACACAAACTTCCACACACTGACCCCCTTTTAGCAGCACTGCTATCGATTGTTTTCCGTCGGGCCTCTTCATTAAATTTAACCGGCTTTTCCACACTTTGCTTGTGCATGGGCGCTGACGGTGGGTTCTGTTTGTTTATGTTTGGTCTCAGCACGCACGTTGGCAGCAACGTGAACATGATCAAACTGCAGAAGCAACTGTCGGAGCGCGCCAACGTCGTCACAGAGCTGGAGGGGAGGTTCCTGCAGCTGAAAGAGGTGAAGCAGAAATGGGCAGAGGCTTGGGGAGAGTAAGGATTTTCTCAGAGCTTCTTTTGCTGAATTAAAAAAAATAGCCTCACAGCATACTGAGATAATGGAGTGATTACAAGGGCTGTTCTGTTGTAATTTTTAGTGGTAGTAGAAACCTATGCAGACACTGGGAGAACATACAAACTTCACACAAAAAGGTCCTGTCTGGCCCAGGAATTAAACTCTGTGTGTGTTTTTGTGTGTGTGTCTTTGTGTGTCTCTATCTGTACATATGTATGTGCGTGTGTCCAGAGTCAGCAGAGGTTGAAGGCCAGTCATGACTCGGCTCTTTCCAAAGTGGAGTCTGTGTCTGTGGAGCTGAAGCAGGAGCGACTCCGGAGTATGGAGCTGGAGGAGAAGCTCCGTAGCTCAGCTGTGGCCAGTAGCACTCTGCGCCAGGTCCGTCCCAACAGCACCTTACTGTCTATGAAGCTGGTAACATCACAAGTGGATTTCATTTCAGAAGCCACACCTATGAATATTTACCAGGAGTTCTGTTCCACCAAGAAATGTTCCCTACCCCATTTCTAAATATGTCCCACTTTCAATACCATCGAATACAATGTTGCAACAATTACCGTGTGGTAAATTGGCTGTTATTAGAAAAGGGTACTTTTTTCTGTTTGTCAGCTGCAAGAACAGATCTCCGAGCTCGAACAGGAAAAGGACCTTCTGAAGGAGAACAACAACAAACTTCTCAACAGGTCTCTACTGCTTTTTAATAGTACTACACTTTTCTTTTCTATTATTTTCATTGATGACGTCACGCTGTGTTGTGTCCAGTGCCTTTGATGTGTCGCAGCAGCAGAGATGGCAGATCCAGGAGCGGAAGTTACAGCTGCAGATCTCACAGCTGGAGACAGCGCTTCAGGCCGACCTTGTGGACAAGAACCAGATCCTGGACAAAGTCAAAGCCGAGAGAGGTCTTTCTTCAACTCGAACAATGACAAACTATGCAAATCTATAGGTCTTTGAGAGATTGATAGTTTCTACTGCTCCTATATTAGAAACCAACGAGAAGCTGATGGAGGAGAATCAAAAACTGCACGTTCAGTTCTTGGAGCAGAAGCAGCAGCTGGACGAGATGAAAGACAAACTGAAAGTGTACAGCAAAGTGAGGTCTTTTTAGTGAAAAATTGTTTCCTAATTAATGCTGTGTGTTCTCATTTTTTGCCCTGTTTCCACCAGACCTAGTTGGCCCTATTCTATTCTACCTCATGGAATTTTTATTACGCTTTGGCGTCTGGAACCGTATCCTAGCAACATACCCACAACAAACTGGTATCTAGGGAAATTCCTTGGTAACCCTGGCTCTCAGCAGCAGTCTGGCCACCCACTGTCAGTTAGAACACTTAAAGACCTTATGCCGGGTTTGATTTATTTAGAAATACAGTTTTAATACCATTTTATATTAGAAGAGAACTACTAAAGGTTTCAAAATCAGTTGTTGTTTTTATTGTCTGATCCCCCCAAATCGAAATAACCCCATAGCAACGCCCTTAGAGACGAAAAAACTTCACAGCCCTTGGTGACGTCAGAGTGGGTACGTTTCAACGCTGTAAGTTGTTTACAATTTGGTATTCGTTCTTTTTTCGCGGATATTCAAGATGACAAGGCCGTGTACAGCGAGTCTGAGATTGCTACTAGATTGTAACCTTTTGTTGGCACAGAAATAGTCTAGTGGTTGTGTCGATGCACTGCCAATCCAGATATTGGGGTTCAAATCCCACTTCAGACACATTTTCACTCTCAAAACGGCAATTTATGTGTAGTGAGCAATTGTCACCTGTAGAGTGCAGTATTGTGTTGGGCATCAGTCGAGAGAAGAGGGAAAAGGCAGTCCTGTGGCATAGATGCATGGTTTTCAATGCATGGGCGTTATCCGCTATGACGTCACACACAGGTTAGAGCATAGACAACTTAAAATCATGAAAAACACGTTCTTTTTATAAAATATAGGATTTTTTTTGCCGGAATCTATTTCAGATAAACATTGTCATGCAATTTTGATATCCACAATTATTTTTTTTTAAACCCGGCATAAGGTCTTTAAGTATCAGCTCCGCCAGGATAGAACCAGGACCAAGACGTACCTGGTATGGCTTAAACAGGGCTTCCAATTGAGTAGAATAGAGCCAAGAAGAGTAGAGTTGAGAAGAGCAGAGCCAAATAGAGTAAAGTAGAGCAAAGTAGAGTAGAGAATGGCCAATCAGGTGAAATCAAGAATAATTTAGTAAGTTACAGGTTTTAAAGCAGTTGTTTTTGTTTTTCAGGACAGTGACTATGATGTATCTGAACTGACTGAAGCGCTCCTCCTGGTTAAAGTAAGTGTCTAATAAAGGTCTTTGAAACGGAAGTTTTCATGTCCTCTTACCCTCTGAGCACGACTCCAATGTGTGTCTGGTCAGAGGCAGAAGACTCAGAGGAGCGGGGAGCTAGGGTTCCTTTCTGCTGTTGGGGATGAGCTGAAAATGGACAGTGCGGTGAAGGAGCTCAAGGCGGCGCATGCAGAAACCATCCAGGAGCTGGAGAAAACACGGAGTCTGCTGAGTGTGGAGAACCAGATCTGCAGGGGATACAAGGTGCAGCTCCACACTCCTCACAATACGAATTAAAGCTGGGGTACCAAACTTTCAAAACACATAATTAGGCTAAAGATATTTATAAAAAAATATTTTTTTCTAAAAGGTTTCCAAAGTTCAGCACAGAGGTACAGTAAAAGTTACACATTTAAATGTACAAGTCTGCCACCTTTATGTACATGTAAAATAATATAAGATAAATTAAACTTAAGATGTAGAAAATAAAATGATGCTGTGCCAATAGCCATTTGGTTTAGTAAGACTGGATCGAGGAAGTACGATCACACTAGTAAGTAAGTAAGTAAGTGGTAAGTAATGTTTTTTTATATAGCGCACTAGTCCAGTTCTTTGGTCGATCTCTGCTCTGCTTCCACAGAGAATAGACTTTAAAGCAGCTCTGGTTGTGTACAAGACTCTCCATGGCCTGGCATCAAAGTACATCAAAGACATGTTAGAGCCAATGTTCTCATGTCTTTTGTAGGAGTCTTAATGAAAATTAAATTGAGTTTATTCTCTGTTCACACTCTGGAGTCATTTTGTCGATTGGCTTTCTGTTGGTTACATGTTTGACTGAGACTGATCACTGGGACTATGAAAGGGTAAAGCTCAATCTACCAAAAAGATTAACTTAATATCAAAGACATTTTTGAGTAGTGATCTTTCCTACATCAGTCATCTCTCACTGCAGATGGCCACAGTCGCACAGCGGAAACTGGGCATCAGGGATTTTGAAATAATTTTCTCTCGTTCTCGTGTTTCGCAGGCGGAGCTGGATACAGTGACTTCAAAGCTGAAAACTGAGCAGTTGGATTTGGAGCATCGTCTAGAGAATCAGGCAAAACTTCTGGACTCGAGAGCCGCAAGAATAAAGAAACTCGAAGGTTTGTGGAGGAGTTTCATCTGCTGCGTTTCTACTAGGCATTGATGACTTTATGGAAATAAATAAATATTCTTAAATTTGAAAACATCAAATGACAGAGCAAATAGTCTCATTTAATTGTTTCATGGGCAAAAGCAAGACATACTATTTTTTTCTCCACCTGTCCTTCCAGCTCAGCTCAAAGACATTGCTTATGGCACAAAGGCGTACGTGTTTAAACCGGAAGAAGACGATGCGGCGGATGGGTTTAACAACAGCATTCTTCTGGAGCGCGGGGAGAATGTCCTGGAGCTCCAGATCACCAGCGTGACCCTGTCCTCCTCCGCTCTGCAGTCCCTGTCCGACGCCGAGCCCACCACTTTCTGCACTTACCAGCTTCACCATTTTGAGCTGCACTCCACGCCTGTTGTGAGTGGCCTCTGCCCACGCTACGGCTTCACCTCGCAATATGTGGTGCGCGTGGAGCGGGCCTTTGTGGACTACCTATGCCGGGGCGTGATCACTGTGGAGCTGCACCAGGCCAAGGGACTGGACTGGTCCACTCTGGCTTCAGGGCAGATACGACTGCAGCCACTGATGGAGCGGGAGGGGAAAGTGCACGGGAGCATTCCGCTGATCGGTGAGTGGCGCTTTGGTTTTACTGATTCCATCCATCCATTTTCTTCCCCTTAATCCATTTCTGGGTTGGGGGGTCAGAGCTGCACCCAGTACACAGCACCAGCCCCTCACTGATCCTCCTGCAGGTGGTGAGTCCACAGGGGCTTTGATCTTTCAGCGGGGGCTTCATGCAAAGTGGGGTTAAGTGTCTTGCCCAAGGACACAATGACAGCAGTTATCAGTGGGAGTCATGAAGTAGGTCTTGTGGTGGGCTCGAACCTACAACCTTAAGGCCTAAAGGCCAATGCTCTACCAACTGAGCCACTGTCGCCCCAATTTTACTGATTCGTGTTGAAATTTCATAATGGTCCAAGGAAACAAGAGTTGAAAAAATGTTTCAGATAATCTATTTTCACACTGTTGCTCCATTAAATCTCCAATAAATTAAAATGACCACTTAATGAAACTGAACCCTTGAATGCGTTTTCCTCTGTGTTTCCCTGCTGCACACCCTCTTTGTGGTGTAATGTCTAATACCTATACTCTCCCTGCCCATTCCCCGCACGCCCTCTCCCTGACCATTCCCTGCACGCCTGCTCCCTACCCCCTGTAGGAGCGTCCGAGGAGGTGCGCTCCTTCGGCTCTCTGGATTACTGGTTCAGGCTGCGGATCCCGATGAGACAGACTCTGCTCCTGTACCAAGAGAAGCTGAAGGCCATGGACTACGTCAGCCCCAGCTCAGACCCTTCTCCACTGGTAATGCAAGCTACAGGACCTCTCTGTATAAATAAGCATATTGGAAGGTTGTAGGTTTTATCCCTTGGTCGTACTGGACTTGCTTTGAGTAATTTCTTTCGAGTGAGTAAATTAACTGGTTCCAGTCCACGACCTCACATTTCAAAAATAAAATACATGCAAATAAACTAGACATATATACAGAAAACCACAAATGTACATAAGCTGAATAATTACAAAACAAAAAAATTAAAGGCTGTCATTTTGACTGCTTTGGGAATTCTAGTGTTAATGTTTTGATTAGTAAAATAAAGTAGGATAAATAAACATTTTTTTTTGCAGCCGGTGCTCTCGGATGCCTGGAATGAGCTGTGCGTGTCCGTCCACAGCTGCAGGGGCCTTAGATCCAGGAGTTCCGCCTCTCCGAGTGCGTACGTCATCTACCGCTTCAACAACTCGCCGGACTACCCCTCCGACACTGCCCCTGACTCCACCCAACCTCAGTTCAATGACTCCAAACTGTACGCCGTTGCCATGGACCAGGCCCTGCACCGATACCTCCTCTCCGCACTCATGCAGTTCTACGTGTTCGATGAGAAGGAGGATCAGATGGACGTGTATTTGGGTAAAGCCCAAATCCCGCTTACGGCTCTAACTCAGGATAAAGACATCACCGGTGAGAGGTTACTTTACATAGAAAGAATTAAAATCAATTGCGTTAGATTATTTCCTAATTTTCTTCTTTTTCTTGGGGTTTAATTACTATTTTAAATCAAAATGATACTTTTACATTGATGAAGACAAGGTTTGTGAATGAAATTTGGGGGGGGAGATGACATCATAGAGGAAGGTTTGATTCAAAACCTGTGGAGACGTCTCTCCTCTATGTGCACTCACATACTGTAAGGAGATTTACATGGTTGAATTTTGTGGCGATGTTAATGTCCCTTGTCATATTGAGATTTTTGTTTCTTTTGAAATCCATTGGTTTTTTATAAAGCCACTGTCTATTGTCAGCTCTGATTGGTCACAACTCTCACATGTTACTCTGGTCCTGTGAAAGTAGAACCACTGCGGACCTACTGCAAAAGACCTGGAGAACCAAAGCTGGCCAGAATGTGCCACTTCTGCTAATGTTTGGGACATCCATGGTGCAAGCATGAGACAAGAGCACAGGCCATCGATCTGGAACTTCTTGGATACTTGGAGCTTATCTTATATAGGCGACCAACTCATTTGATTACTGCAATGATATATTTAAAAAGTGTTTTACTGTTTTGGAGAAATATGTGTTTAATTATGCAACTAAAATTCAATGACTTTGGCTGCAGCTTCCAGCCCCAGGTCAACATTCGTAGGGCTGGTGTTTATGCGCAACGCATTGTCCGGTGTGAATGCCCCAGAGTTCCAATCATTATTCAGCGTCATGTGTTGCCAGGGTCCCAAATCTGCCTCTAGGCCTTCAGAATCAACACTGCATCTTTTGATTGCTATAAACAGAAACAAATGAAATTGCTATTGCGTAGTGTGAAAAGTTGTTTTAGTTTTTTCCACCCACTATGACAGAAGGAGGGAGATATGGATTTGGTAGATATAGTAACAACTCCATTCTCAAGAAAATCAGAAGAGTCAAGACTTTACCCCTGGACACAAGCATATACAGCCGGGGCAAAGCATGAGGCTAAAAGCCGATGGAAATAAAAAAAACAGTTTGTCAACAAGCAGCCCTGCTGAGCTAGGACAATACAACAGGAAGGTTTATGACAAAGACTCGGTGCTGTGTCCTGTCCACAGTCCTGCCTCACCACCACAGGAAAATAACAGAATCTTAAAACTCACACACTGTTGATAAGCTTTGATTGTTCTGTGGTGATTCTGTGTATTTTTGCATACTTTATGCCTTTCCTTGATATGTTTCTTGGAAATTCCTACATTATTGCTCCGAACCGGGTCAGAACATATTGAATGCCAGTGTTGCACATTTGGCCTCTTTCTCAATACTCTCCCAGATAAAAAAAATATGGATTGTGCGCGTGTGCGTAGTGCTGTTATTTACAAACTACAGCCATGTTCCACCAGTTTTTTAAACACTGCCTGTTTGTTTAGCGGGGTTGTGTTTTGATGCAGGTCTGTGGATGGAGATTGCTGTGGTTGGAAATCACTGCAGGGGCTGGTCTGAAATGCACGGCACGCCACTGACTGTGATTAATATACTTAGATTGTCGTTCATTTCCATCCACGCAGCAGACAAAATAAATACATACTGTATATTTTCTTTGACCAATAGCTACTGATGAGAGAGATGAGAGATATACTTTGAAGTGATATTGTTTAGCTCAGAACTCGCCATGTGTAATATGCGTAATTTCCATAATTGAAAGCAGAGTGATACTGGATTTCCTCTGGATGTTTCTCAGGTGAGTTTGAGCTGTACGACCCATCCGGACTCCCCGCG
Source organism: Knipowitschia caucasica (assembly GCA_964034765.1). Classification (NCBI taxonomy): domain Eukaryota; kingdom Metazoa; phylum Chordata; class Actinopteri; order Gobiiformes; family Gobiidae; genus Knipowitschia; species Knipowitschia caucasica. Next base: position 9,843,308 of record OZ035842.1, on the reverse strand, counting down.
GGACACATCCAGGTGTCCCTGAAGTGGAAGTTGCCGTATCTGCCTCCTCCTGGCTCTGAAGAGCCTGAACCGATCCTGGGGCACCAAGCCAACAACGGTACTGAGGACCCACTGAGGCCCACATCAGTGGAACTGACACCACCGACAGAGCCCAGAGCTGAAGACGGACCCAAGGCACTATCAGGTCCTGGGCCTTCCACGGCCCATCCAAATGTGGGAGCAACTAAGGTAAGAGAAGATATACAGTAGCCATTCAGTGGCCGTACTTGCATGTGAAAGCCAGATCCTGTCAGACCTCTGAAGCTGTGCAGGCCTTTTTATTCAAATATTGTACTGCATTCAGACCGCCGATGCATGGACATACGGCTACTGAATTTCAGCTGCATGAGTTTACTGTATATAATCTGCCCTACTGCTGCGATGCCAAAAAACGCAGGGCGGAAGTGGGGAAGTGGCGAGCAGGCTTTGATGCTAACAGGGTCAAGCTAGTGGCTTTTTGTGTATAGTTCTTCTCCACAAATGCAGCTTGGCAGCGTCTCTGTGTCCTCAGACCCTCCAAAGACTTCATATAACAGTGGTGTGTGTTCACGGAGCTGCGCATGAATATATTTTATTAACCAGTTCTTCCGCAGCAGCAAACACGTTAGCAGCACTTCTTTACAGTTACGGGAGAATGAGAACTCAGGCTGGAGGCATATGTTCACAACTACTGATTACCTCGCTTCTGTTAGTGTGCCACAGGGAAGCTTTGGCTACAGTTGTAGTTTATCACCACCTTGTATGGAGTGAAAGAATAAGGACATGTGAAAAATGAATGAGATGTAAAATAAACAAATTACAAAAAAACAAATTACTTATTAGAATATTTCTTATGGCTCTTTATGGGTTTAAAAACAAAAACAGGGCTAGAGCCTAATTATTGATCGGCTGCAAGTGATATAAATAGGCAACCCAAATGAGGCTCATTTGGCTTTCTGATTGGATATTGCAGTGGGGCTGGTCTGCTGAGGCATCAGTCTAAGCAGATATAGTCAAATTGATGCCTTTGATAAATTATGATCAATAATAATTGATATTACTGTATTATTGAATAAGGCATATTATGTGTTGATTTTCACACACACAGATGTGAACACACATGCACGACTGCTTTGGTTTTCCGATTGGATACTTGTTCCATGCACTTTTGTGATTTGTGTCCTGACTCTAGGCCCCGCTGCCAAAGTTGAGACAGAGGGCACTGCTAAAAGAAGGCGCCGCTTCTAAAAAGGTCACATTTGTTGAGGAGTCCGATGCAGAGACACAGGTTTGTTTGATTTAATCTATTGTATTTATGTAAGGCATAATGTATAGTACTGAAGAAGATGACAAAGTCTGGGATCGTGTCTTTAATTCAGACAGAAGACATGTTTTATTGTCGATGGTAGAGACAGCACGGACAACACACGAACACAGAATGCAAGTGTATTATACACAGTGATGGGAATAACGGCGTTACTAGTAACGGCGTTACTAACGCCGTTACTTTTTTCAGTAACGAGTAATCTAACTAATTACTTTGACAGTAACTATAACGCCGTTATCATTTCCGACATCCCGTTACTGCGCGTTACTCAAGACGCACAATGAATGTGTTGTCATGAGAGAAGGGAGGATGAGAAAACCTCTCAGCAATTATTGGCTGATGTAAATCATATTTCCTTTACAATCCACATGTCTACAGTTGAGAGGATGGCTCATAAATTGTGTTTTTGAAACAAATATGGGTCTTAATCGCGCTCAACCACGTCTTGTATCACCGTGAGGCCAGCCTCAGAGGAGCACATGTGAGCGCAGAAGTCGGCTGCATACAATTCCATCGATAAGCTCCTTGCTCTTCCTGGTTTATCTGCTAAGGACAGCAACAGGTTTGGCTAACATACATATAACACATTTGTACATAATCTAAAATGCACATAGGGTAATTTTTCAATTACTATAGGAATGATAAGAAAGAGAGGTGAAGTGTAAGACGGTTGATTTTAGAAATTGGATGCACTCGGCTGCCGCTAGCAAAACACAGGAGTTTATGGAGGACACACGCGTTTTGTTTTACTTTTTAAAACTCATTGGACTCATTCCCAAATGGAGGATTACATATCTACGCTCAAACCATTAACTGGATTTAAACAAGGAACTGGTCTGAACCGAAGTGGACTGTGCAGGTCATTTATAAGGTAAGACCCATAACTCATAGTTTTGCGTTTTGTATGAACAAACAATGCGGGCATAAAACATATTTTGCTGTAGCCAAACAAATTGTCCACTTGATTTATATGATGTATATGTTCATCTGATTGGACTGAAGTCAGTGCTTCACCAGCCTCACCGCTCGTCACCGGTGTTTCCACATTCACAGTGAGAGATGAAGAGTGAACAGGACTTCAGCAGCAAAAACAGCCTTTTCTAGATGGAAATATTGGCACTGTTAAAGGTAAAAATGCGCACGTCGGGTGCACATTATGTTCCAGAACAAAACGAAAAAGTAACGCAATAGTTAATTTTACTGGTAACTAGTTACTTTTATAGTGGAGTACCTCCGTTAGTAACTCAGTTAGTTTTTGGGAGAAGTAACTAGTAACTATAACTAATTATTTTTTCAAAGTAACGTGCCCAACACTGATTATACAGAGCGGAGACATGGAGACCTCCAATCAGCAGCTTCCACGGTGTGCTTGTAGCTTGGTCTTCAGATAGACAAAGTACTGGCTTCTGCACATTGATAGAATGATGAGTTTAACCTTAACAAAAGTTGCTTCAAAGTGTTATGAAATCTCACATTCCCCCCTCTGGTCACACATTCTCGTGTGACCATCAGGATCGATAAACAGCAACATAACATCAAAAACTCATAAACTCGGTACTTCAAAAAACTCAGAACTCGGAATACTTCAAAAACTCATAAAACTCATAAAACATGTTCAGATCTTTCATAAAACTTGTCAACAATCTTCAGTAAAATACCAAACTTCATCAGTCGATGGTGGTTCCAGATATTGCTTTGAAAACAGTCTCTCCCACTTCTCCGTGTTGGTTTCTTCAGGCTGCATTTGTCAGCATTTGTTGTGTAGAGCCATGAAATCTTCTGTGACGTGTCTTTCAATCACACGATTCAGCTTTAGTGTCCAGATTCAGCAATTCAATTCAGTCCAAATTATGTCCAAATTCAGAAAATCAAATTGTTCCAAATCCTGTCCAAATTGTGTAATCCAATTGTTCCAAATGGTGTCCATGCAAAAGAGGACGATGGTATTGTCCATGTCTCAGCAGCTCACAGCCTGAGTGGAATCAGGGGCTGTGCAGATAGTCCAAGTGTGCTGGTCCAGATGCATGGTTTCTTTTGAGGTTTCTCAGTTTTGGCTTGAAAAAAAAAACACTTTTTGTGTAAAAAAAAAAAGTAGTCTTCTGTTCTGTAGATGTTACAGACAAGGCCCGCATCCTTCCACCACCTGAAGAAGATGACATAGTCTGGGATCGCGTCTTAAATTCAGACAGAAGACATGTTTTATTGTCGATGGTAGAGACAGCACGAACAAAGCACATGAACACAGATACCACAGAATGCAAGTGTATTATACAGAGCGGAGACATGGAGACCTCCAATCAGCAGCTTCCACGGTGTGCTTGTAGCTTGGCCTTCAGATAGACAAAACAAGGGAAAAGTACTGGCTTCTGCACATTGATAGAATGATGAGTTTAACTTTAACAAAAGTTGCTTAAAAGTGTTATGAAATCTCACAGTACGCACTACGCAGGTCATTATCGGACGCTGCTCATCGGGGTCTGCTCCACTTGAGGGTCCGCTCCGCCCTGTCGGTAATTTTTATTTTTATTTTGTATTTGGGCATCGTCTGGTCCTCCCAGTTCTGCGCAGTGGATGATCTCCCATAATGCGTTGCGCCAAACACGCGTGTGTGGGTCTCACACTGGGTCTCATGCACATGCACCGAGGGGCTCGGCCGCGCTCTGACCAATCAGAGCAGTTCATCAGAGCGGCAGTTAGAGCGAGAGCCAAACGGGCAGAGTTTGTGGCACTAAAGTGTGGATTTAAAGAAAACCGAAGGACTTAAGAAGAAGAAAAGTTCAGGATGACAAGGGACACTAAAATCCCCACAAAATCCGACCTTTATTAAAGCTGTAGGTTCTCTGTCAGCTGCGGTCGCGCTGTTTTCATTTACATTGAGTTCTATGGGGAAAATTTCTGGGTAGCCCACGTGAATTTAGTCTGGTCTGGTCTGCAGTACCGCGAGAATCCCCTGAGCACATGGGTTAGACATGTGATAATTATCTCTATTCATATGGGGTGGAGCTCATGAAAGTTCCAGACTACGATTTATTTCGGCATCCTGTTTCAACAAAATATAAGATAAGTACAATGATAAAAAACGGACTGTAGGGCTTTTTTAGGAGTGTGCAAATTCCCATATTTATGATTTTCTTTTTTTTTACCAGGTTTTGTTTTTTATACTGTACTGTACTATTTTCAACTGGATCATCACACTTGTCTAATTATGTGTTTTTATTTTAGAGAAAAATAAATCATATGGTCGTTTTCCATGTGTTCCATGTGTTTCTTGTGTTCAACTGGCCATGTAACAAGTAAATACCAGCATGTGCGGACATGCCAAGTCAGTGACCCTCAGAGCCATAGTCAAACAAACATGTCAGATCATCAGTTTTTCAATCAGGCCTTAATAAATGTATTACAATGTTGCTTTCTTCTAACGGACCACAAAGGCCAACCTGAAGTTACAGTGATGAGTTATCATCACTGTTTCATCACCAGTCAACTGTGAGAAAACAACATCCCCAACATCTAAAACGGTTCTGTAATTCAAGGGAATATTATTTTTTCATCAAGCCAAAATCCTATGTACTTGTGCTAAATGCATAGATAGTTTATAGATGGACAACTCTAACCCGTTAGCTTAGTGAAGGCCCTGCTCATGGACGAAGTTTTTCTCTAACTTGAAAAGTAAACTCCTCTAGCTTAGTAATCATTTGTGTCACACTCACCATTTTGGCCTTAAAAAAATTTGTAGCACTCTTTTTGATGCAATATTGTGATATTGTTTTTGTATATCCAGATACAAGTCAGATAAGGATTGACCAATCAGATGCCTTCATTTATGGGGGAAAACTCAGGCAACCATCTTAGCAACACGTCTGCCATTGTTACAGACCAAAAATAATGCTGCAGAAGAAATGCCGTTATAATGAAATTGGCTCCAGCTAGCTTATATTGAAATCGTCCTCTTCCGCATTAAGACTTGGCCAGTTCAGTCCTAAATCCTAATAGACTCTTTTAATAAAAGCACCATCTTGAGTACAAAGAGTCCATTGTGTCTTACTACCTAATATTACTATTATTTTAATTAAATACTTTTTTTATTCTCTCACCTTCCTCTGTTGTGTTCCCAGCTGGTCCCTGATGCCCCCCCCCATGAAGTGGAGGAAGAGGAGGTGTCTCACTTCTCTGAGGGACAGCTCCTGGCCTCCAGCTCCCAGTCCGATGACTCGGATCAGATCTCCGACCACATCCAGGGTATGGTCGTCAGTCGAAAGTCAAATCCCCTCAAACTTTATGCGTATTACAATTGTTATACAGTGATTAAACTGTTTTTTGAGAAAGGTCATAGTCACATTGTTACACAGTTCTATGATTTGTTGTTTCAAAGTTAGATACCACCACTGTCAGACTGTACAATAAGTCACTTTAAGTCACTTGCACTACACAATACAATACAATACAATACAATTTATTCTTGTATAGCCCTAAATCACAACAGTATTCATCTCAGAGGACTTAACAAAACCATTGAAATCACCAACACAGATCAGAGAATCAACGGTTAAAGATGCTATACCCGATTGATTTTCTAATGAGTTCATAAAAATGCTTATTACTACATACAATTTGTTTTATAATCCGTAATTTAATTGAAAACTTGAGCTCATTGATTCAGCTTGTGTATGAATTCAGGCCGTATAAAAGTGCTGAGTAGAGACTTAAACACAGCAGCATGTTAGCAGAATTGGCTATAACTCCTCTTGCTGTAACTGCAGACACAGCAAAACAGCCCAAACGACACAACAGTGAGGAAGAGAAGAGGTAACTAAAGCGAAAAAAAGATCAAAGAAGAAATCAAGCCCGGGTGAACATAGCTAGCTTTCATCGTATCGTCTGGAGAGACTTAGTCTATGGGAGAAACCTGCGGGACCGCCTCGGACTATCTATGCTCGGACCACATTCGGACACAAAACTAGCGGTAATCTTTCAGTTTTAAATTTTGTTAGCAGTGCGTTGCTTTTGTACCATTTCATCAGGGATTGTTGTACAGCTTAAAGCTGCACTAACTGACTTAGAGAAACTTTCGAATCAGAACCCTGATCTCGCTCTCTCTGCTCGCCCTCCCCGCACGGAGCTTTCGCCCCCCCACTTCCCTCCCCCCCTCAGCCTCTGCTCATGCTAACTGTATATGGAGCTCACGTCTCACAATATGGACACATTTGAACTTGGATGGCGTGACCATAGAATGATTGAACCGGGAAGCGCAGAGGAACAAGACTTTCTTTTGGATGGCTGTTTCGCTGTGTAAGCAGTAACCGGTAACGAAGACACGGGAAGCTTCAGGTTAGCCTCCGCCGCTTGTTTACCTCAGCTGTCTGTGCTAACGAGAGACCTGTGGCTTTTCTCAAGAAAGCGGGGGCCAGTGGTCTGCTGTGACTGGTCACAAACGGGACCCGAAACAAATTCTCTTCTTTGTTTCACCAAAACTCGATCTAAAATTACATGACACGCCAGCACAAATCTGCGTTACTTTTTCTTCAAAAGGACGTACTGTATATCCCAATGCATTGCATGGATATGGATTGAATTTTCGTAATGAATACAAAAATAAAGTCAGTTAGTGCAGCTTTAAAGTAGTACTAGAATTTAATATGCTGCTATCCAGAATATATAACTACAATATGTGTTTATAATATTTCGGGTGTTCATTTTGACATGTTCAGATGAATTATGTTAAAAAAACGGCTTTCAAGTGGCACTTTTTCACTTCCGCATAGAAACGCTAGGGGGGGCCAAAATGGCGGCGATGACGTAGGAGGAGGGCATCTCACTGCAGCAGACAGCAGCCTGGTTGGAAACTGTAGGAGGTTTCACTGTCATCTGAACAAGGTATAAACATATTTTCATCCGTTTTGTACATAATAGTGTGCAACTCTTTTAACCTTTTAGCCTTATTTGTGAGATTCAAGCTAATCAGTGTTGGGCAAGTTAGCTAACTCTACTTGATATCATAAAACATGCTAACAAGGCTAATATTCGTTTTTACATTATGCCAGTCTCACTTTGGTTGCCTTAGATTTATTTACCACAATGTACATTGTAATATCCATAAATGCTAACACCTATTAACGGTTTAATTAGCATTTTTATCAATGATTGCATCACATGTAGTCTATGTTTTCAACTTCTGCAGCTTTTTGTTCATAAAAGTAAAATATTTATTTAATTAAAGTTATTTTGATTAGCATTTTTGAATATTACAATGTACATTGTGGTAAATAAATTCAAGGCAACCACAGTGAGACTGGCATAATGTAAACACGAATATTAGCCTTGTTAGCATGTTTTATGATATTAAGTAGAGTTAGCTAACTTGCCCAACAATAGTTTGTTTGAATCTCACAAATAAGGCTAAAAGATTAAAAGAGTTGCACACTATTATGTACAAAACGGATGAATATGTTTATACCTTGTTCAGATGACAGTGAAACCTCCTACAGTTTCCAACCAGACTGCTGTCTGCTGCTGTGAGATGCCCTTCCCCTACGTCATCGCCGCCATTTTGGCTCCCCCTAGCGTTTTTATAAAGGTGCCACTTGAAAGCCGTTTTTTAAACATAATTCATCTAAACATGTCAAAATGAACACCCGAAATATTATAAACACATATTGTAGTTATATATTCTGGATAGCAGCATATTAAATTCTAGTACTACTTTAAGTTGCGCTAATGCTAATGTTAGCATATGTATCAGATCGCAAATAAAACTAGATGGCTTTGTGGAATGAGACCGTAGGGGAAATGAGAAGCCTCTGAACGAGTTGGGGGCGGCGCTAAACATTCAAACCTGAAACGGGTATAGCTCCTTTAAGACACAAAAAGAATATAGGAGACATGTTGATAAACGTCCACACATGTTGTAGAATGTTAAAGTGTCCTGGATCATCACCACAGTCTGTCCAACAGACCCTCCTGCATTGGCAAGGAAAAACTCATGAGAAAAAAACCCAGTGGGGAATAAAGTGAGAAACCTCGGGGAGACCCACATATTGAGAGAGGGATCCGCTCCATACGGACGGACGGGCTATAGATCCAGGACCTAAGGTACAGATTGTGGACCAGGGCCACGCAGCGCCCGCAGAACTTGGACAGGTCCGGTGCAGGACTGAAACAACTCCCAGGTTAAGTTATGTGCTCCCTCCTTTTGGTGCCTGTTTAGATCCTTGCTGCTGTATTTTGAATGGGCTGGAAGCTCTTCAAAGAGGTTTTAGGGTATGCAAGACAAGCGTTACAGTAGGGCTGGGCAATAAATCAAATTTAGGCAATTAATCAGCTTATGAAAAAATCTAATTTGTGAAAAATGTGAAAATCGAATGTGAAATCAAATGAAGGATATTGTGAGAGTTCTAGCAGCACATGAATTACAGTGCAAAAGTATTCACTTTCTTTCTACCTATTTCGTTACATTACAGCCTTTAGTTCAATGTTTATTAAATCTGAATTTCATGTGATGGATCAGAAAACAATAGTCTAAGTTGGTGAAGTGAATTGAGAAAAATATATACATAAAACTATTTTTCAGAAATAAAAACTGGAAATTGGCATGTGCATATGTATTCACCCCCTTTGTTATGAAGCTCATAAAAAGCTCTGGTGCAACCAATTACCTTCAGAAGTCACGTAAATAGTGAAGTGATGTCCACCTGTGTGCAATCTAAGTGTCACATGATCTGTCAGTACATATACACACCTTTTTTGAAAGGCCTCAGACGCTGCAACACCTAAGCAATAGGCACCACTAACCAAACACTGCCATGAAGACCAAGGAATCTCTCCAAACAAGTAAGGGTCAGTGTTGTTGAGAAGTACAAGTCAGGGTTAGGTTATAAAAAAATATCCAAATCTTTGATGGATATGCCAGGAGCACCATCAAATCTATCATAACCAAATGGAATGGTGGCCAGAAGAAAGCCATTACTTTCAGCAAAAAACAAAATGGCACGTTTTGAGCTTGCGAAAAGGCATGTGGGAGACTCCCAAATGGAGGAAAGTGCTCTGGTCTGATGAGACTAAAATTGAACTTTTTGGCCATCAAGGAAAACGCTGTGTCTGGCGCAAACCCAACACATCACATCACCCAAAGAACACCATCCCCACAGTAAAACATGGTGGTGGCAGCATCATGCTGTGGGGATGTTTTTCAGCAGCCGGGACTGGGAAACTGGTCAGAGTTTAGGGAAAGATGGATGGTGCTAAATACAGGGATATTCTTGAGCAAAACCTGTACCACTCTGTGCGTGATTTGAGGCTAGGACGGAGGTTCACCTTCCAGCAGGACAATGACCCCAAACACACTGCTAAAGCAACACTTCAGTGGTTTAAAGGGATACATTTAAATGTGTTGGAATGGTCTAGTCAAAGCCCAGACCTCAATCCAATAGAAAATCTTAAAGATCAAACTTAAAGATTGCTGTTCACAAGTGCAAACCATCCAACTTGAAGGAGCTGGGGCAGTTTTGCAAGTAGGAAGGGGCAAACATCCCTGTGGTAAGATGTGGCAAGCTCATAGAGACTTATCCAAAGGTACTTGGATCTCTGATTGCCGCAAAAGGTGGCTCTACAAAGTATTGACTTTAGGGGGGTGAATACACTGCTCACAAAAACTTAGGGCACACCCAAAAAACACAATGTAACTCCAAGTCAGTCAAATTTCTGGGATATCAGACCCAGGAGATAGGCCAGTACACCAGGAAACCTGGAGGGGGCCAACCAAGGTCAACAACCCAGCAGCAGGACAGCTATCTGCTCATTTGTGCACAAAGAAACAGGAGAAGCCCTGCCCGACCCCTACAAAATGACCTCCAGAGGGCCACATATGTGCATGTTGGTACTCAAACGGCCAGAAACCAACTCCATGAGGGTGGTATGAGGGCCCGACGTCCTCAAGTTGGGCCGGTGCTTACTGCCCAACACCGTGCAGCCCGATTGGCTTTTGCCCGAGAACACAGCGATTTGCAGATTGGCCAATGGTGCCCTGTGCTCTTAACGCATGAGAGCAGGTTCACCCTGAGCACATGTGACAGACGTGACAGTCTGGAGACGCCCTGGAGAACGTTCTTCTGCTTGCAACATCATCCAGCATGACCGGTTTGGTGGTGGGTTAGTGGTGGTCTGGGGAGGCATTTCATTGGAGGGCCGCACAGCCCTTCATGAGCTAGCCAGAGGTTCCCTGACTGGCATTGGGTAAAGGGATGAGATCCTCAGACCTACTGTAAGACCATATGCTAGTGCTGTGGGCCCTGGGTTCCTTCTGATGCATGATAATGCCAGGCCACATGTGGCAAGAGTGGGTCAGCAGTTCCTGGATGATGAAGGTATTGATGTTTTGGACTGGCTTGCCCGTTCCCCAGACTTAAATCCAATAGAGCACATCTGGAACATCATGTTTCGGTCCATCCATCAATGACACGTCGCACACGCAGACTGTCCAGGAGCTGACTGATGCTCTAATCCAGGTCTGGGAGGACATCCGTGGTCTCATCAGGATCATGCCCAGGTGTTGTAGGGAGTGCATTCAGGCACGTGGAGGCCACACACTCTACTGAAGCCTAGTGTATACTTGCGCGGCGTGGCTTACGTTAGCGGTTGCGGTGGACCTACGTAAGCACAATTGATGTTATACTGGCGCGTTCCCCTTACGGAGTTTTGAGGAGAATGTTGTAATCCCACAACAAACCACATGAGGGCGATCACACAGGAGCGGTCCCATTTACGCTGCTACTTTGTCCTCTTCAGAACAACAATAGCAAACAAAGCTGTTTGAGCTCATTACACGTGTTTCTACTGCAGGTTTATGTGATAGTTTTATGGATTCATTATTTATAAGTCATTTCAACTGTGATGCTGTGAATAAAGACACTAACCTGGCAAGAGCCAGATTGATGATTGTGTAGAACTCTAACGCGTTCTCCACGATATCAATCTGGGATTTCTCCCGGAGAATCCTTTCGGGGAAAGGAGGGATAAGCAGCAGAATACTTCAAGCTGATTGGGCGAAGTGACGCTGTGTGCCCGCCTACCAAGGTTGCCGTCCAGAAATGCACAAAGCGCCTCTCGCTGTTCATCTTTCAAAAAAGAAATTGGAGATTCTGCTAAAACTGACTTGATAGCCTCAGCTACGCATCCGTCCTCCTGCGTAGCCATGTTTGTTTTGCTTCGGCCCGGCACTTCTTGCTTTCGTCAAACCCGGATATCCCGCCCTAAACCCCCAGACTGGCGCGTGATTGGCTCGCACACCCAGTGGTTCGACTCGAAAAGTGTAAGCGGGAGCGGTACAAGATGTATTCTCGAGTGTTTGTGAACTCACAAATACCGCGAGAATTCAGCTTGCAGGCAAGGTTATAAAGACACAGTTCTTGTTGGAAACATAGTTATTAAATAGTTTTCAGCACAAACAGCAAAACAATAATAGTGGTAAATACTTGAGACAAACATGAACGATTTACGAGTGGAGGAGGAAAGCAACAAACACAGCTACGATTCAAACAAAGACAGGAACAGTGCAAAACAAACGACTGCACAGTTTATAAGTTATATATATATGTTAGATAGTCCACAGTCTCCTGTATATCAGGCTCTGAGCCCAAACTGCTTTTCCTTCGAAGCACAAAGCTCTCTGCTCCATAGTTTCTCGTCCATGTCCCTGCTGCAGCCGCTTCATGCTTCCTTCCCAGTGTTGCCAACTCCTCAGTAAGGAAAGTAGCTATTGGCTGTCCCAAAAGTCGCTAGAAGTCGCTAAATGACGTCATCGCATAATTTGCATAATTGGCAATTTGCCAATAACTGTAACGGACGCTGTAGGAGAGAGGAATAAAGCCTAGGGTATACTCGCGCGCGGAGCTTACGGAGGTGACGTGACGTCACTTGCACAACGCGTTGGTCACCGCAAGGCCCTTACGTTGCCTGTCGCGCAGCATCGAAATTTTCTAACTACGTAAGGGTCGCCGCAAGGAATCTCCGCTGTGATTGGTCCGTGTGTGTGTATTGGAAGGAAGCATGGAGCGGCTGCAGCAGGGACATGGACGAGGCACTATGGTGCAGAGAGCTTTGTGCTTCGAAGGAAAAGCAGTTTGGGCTCAGAGCCTGATATACAGGAGACTGTGGACTATCTAACATATATATAACTTATAAACTGTGTAGTCGTTTGTTTTGCACTGTTCCTGTCTTTGTTTGAATCGTAGCTGCGTTTGTTGCTTTCCTCCTGCACTCGTAAATCGTTTGTTTTTCTCAGATATTTACCACTATTATTGTTTTGCTGTTTGTGCTGAAAACTATTTAATAATAACTATGTTTCCAACAAGAACTGTGTCTTTATTCACAGAATCACAGTTGAAATGACTTATAAATAATGAATCCATAAAACTATCACATAAACCTGCAGTAGAAACACATGTAATGAACTCAAACAGCTTTGTTTGCTATTGTTGTTCTGAAGAGGACAAAGTAGCAGCGTAAATGGGACCGCTCCTGTGTGATCGCCCTCATGTGGTTTGTTGTGGGATTACAACATTCTCCTCAAAACTCCGTAAGGGGAACGCGCCAGTATAACATCAATTGTGCTTACGTAGGTCCACCGCAACCGCTAACGTAAGCCACGCCGCGCAAGTATACACTAGGCTTAACGTCGTGGGAGAGACAAAAGTGAGTAAAAAACACCCTAAATATGTTTAAAACTACAAATGTACAAAAATAATTTCAACATTAACAACATTTAATGATTTTAATGCTTTGTCTAGATCTGTCGCTAGTCGCTTTTTTGAAAAAAAGTCGCTATAGGGTTTGAAAAGTCGCTAAATCTAGCGACAAAGGCCCTGTTTATACTGAGACGCTGCGCAGACGTTTCCAGGCTATTAACAGAAACGACCTGGCTCCTAATGCAATTTTCTCAGCGTTCACATGAGGTTGAAAAACGATGTAGTTCTAGCGCCCGGCCAGTAGTGGGCAGAGAAACTTTACAACACTCACACGACCCCCAGCCCCGTGCCCAGCCCCCCTCTCGGCAGTATACTCACTTCCTGTGCCAGACCCTCAGAACGCACCAACATAATTCTGCCTTTAAACAGCAGCTGTGAAAATGGAAACTGAACCTAGAGCTTTGCGTGGTCTCGTTTGGACGAACGAAGGAGTAGAGTTATCCTCTGTGCTGTGCTCGAAGCCCACGAAGCTAGTTAGTGCGCGCGGCGCCATTTTTGTTGATGTTTGTTCTCCGCTACTGCGCATGTCCAAATTTACGTGCGGGGAGCAGTGCGGAGGCGGGGGTCAGAGCAGAGGGGGATTTCACACCTTTTTCCCTCTCGCGGGTGTGAAGAAGCTCCCCGCTGTGCAGCGTATCTGAGTTGTCCCACTCTGCAGGCTGGATCTGAACTCTTACGTTTTCACCCCCCTGGAACACTGTCTTTGTATGAACGCTTGGTAGAAACCGACATCCAACTATACCGTTTTACTGCCACATTGTCTCCGTGTAAACTCAGCCAAAGTCTCTAAGTTGGCAACACTGTTCCTTCCAATACACACACACGGACCAATCACAGCGGAGATTCCTTGCGGCGACCCTTACGTAGTTAGAAAATTTCGATGCTGCGCGGCAGGCGACGTAAGGGCCTTGCGGTGACCAACACGTTGCGCAAGTGACGTCACGTCACCTCCGTAAGCTCCGCGCCGCGCGAGTATAAACTAGGCTTGAGGATGATAAAGACTCGTTTTGAGGAATTTCTATAGAATTTAGATCCACCAGTTACCTCATTTGTCAGTTTGATTTTGATTACAATTTTGGATCCAGACCTCCAGGGGCTGAGAATTTGATTTCCATTTATCATTCTTATGTTATTTTGTTCTCAACACACTATGAATAAAGATTTTCATCCAAAAAATCGAATTGATTGACATCTAGGATGTGTTTTTTGAGTGTGCCCTAAGTTTTTGTGTGTAGTTATTCACATGACCTTTTCTGTTATTTTGTCCTATTTGTTGTTTGCTTCACATTAAAAAAAGACAACATCTACAAAGTTGTGGGCATGTTCTGTAAATTAACTGATGCAAATCCTCAAACAATCCATGTTCATTCCAGGTTGTGAGGCAACAAAACACACAAAATGCAATGGGGGTGAATACTTTTGCACTGTAAACTTGCAATATCAGCACAGTCTGTACAAGACTTTTACAATACATATTGGGGGAAACAATTTAAAAATAGTTTTGAAACTTGAATATTGAGCGGAAATAAAACATATTTTTAAGGGCAAAGGTCTTCAGTGACTTTCATGAAAAATTGATTTAAAATCAAAATTGTCCAAAGCAGGAGATAAAATTTAGATTTAACTTTTTTGCCATATCGCCCAGCGCTACGTTACAATAGTCAAGCCTCGTGACATGCAAATCTCCTGTGTGAGATAAAGTCTAACTTATCTTAAGTCATGTTTATTTACTGGTAACTGGTTTAGTCCGGTCCTTGTGCAGACACATTAATAGTTAATGTTATGTTGAGCCATAAGTGCTCAACATATATTAACATATATTAACCTTCCCTCTGTGACGCTCATGTTTTATTTACAGAAGTGTCCCAATGCCAAGGTAAATATTACTGTAGAAATGTGAGCTTTGTGGGGTTGATTCATGCATGTTTTTATATACTCAAGACACATTTACGCGGATAGATCCCCAGTTTTCACCTGGACACTTTCTCTTTCCTCCGTTCATTATTTAAATATATAAATGTTCCTCTTAAATGGGTCATATTCAAAATCTGATTTTGAATTATTATTATTGGTCCTCCCAATTGTCAATCATTCTGGTAGTATGTGTCAGAGAGTTTTGATCAAAAAGAGGAGAGAGTGGTTCTTTCCTAAAATTTGACACTAGTTTGTTTACATTGTGTTTCTTCTCCAGGGACTCTCCTGCTTCTCTCTATTGTTTTTTCACTGATTCAGACAAAGCCAAACATCCCGTTTATTGGTCTGAAATTTGTTGTGGGTCTTTGCAGATGTGCAGAACGTCCCAAAAGAGGATCAGAGCCAATCGACCGACAGCGACGACTGCATTGTACAAGCGCAGCCCACCGGGAGGAAGGTGAAAACACTATCGATCTTACCCTTCGTTTTTTATAATTTTTTTAATGGACTCCAAACATGGACGCTTGAGTTCCCTGCACTGGTACCAGTGTTCAGAGGCACTTTAATAGTTGAGGATGTGATAAACTGAAACACTGCAGGTACATGAAATTTCCTAATGAAACATTTTCCGAAAATCTGCTCATTCATTATGGGTTAATGGATATAATAAGATTATAATGGAAAATAGAACAAGTCTGCAATGGAGAAAGCATAGATTATTATAATTGCAAGCTGCGTTGAATAGCCTCTTGAAGGACATGCTTTGTCTGTAGGTCATTGTTATTTACATCTGGTAATAGTCAGTGTTAGGAAAGTTACTTCAAAAACGTAATACATTATTACTTATTACTTAAACTTTGAGTAAACTGGTTAATCCTGGTTCAGGTTCAGTCCTAGCTCAGTCCTGGTTCACAACTGGTTCACAGCAGCTCACTGATTTAGTAAATAAGTAGTAAGTAATGTTTGTTTATATAGTGCATTTTACAGACCAAAGGGACCCAAAGCGCTTTCCAATATTCAGAGTTCAGATATTGCTTCAATCATTCCACACACGGTGATGACCGAAGCGAGTTGCTGAACACACTGACGCATCAAAGCCTCCAACCAACACCATTCATTCACTCACTCTGAACATTTATACCTATTGTGCATATTTTTAGAGGTTGGGGAAACCGGAGCACCCAGAGGAAACCTACGCAGGCATGGGGAGAACATGCAAACTCCACTCAGAAAGGCCCTGTTCCGACCAGGATTCGAACCCAGGACCTTCTTGCTGAGAAGCGAGAGTTCTATCCAATTTAGTTACTGAACGTGATGCAAGTGCATCATTCTTGCCGCTGTTTTGTTGCGTCGCCGCTCATCTTGCACATAATTTCCGCTCGTTAACAAGAGTCGCCTCTGTCTCAAACAGGACTCTGGAGAGGCTCATATCTCTGTTAATATTAGCTCTTTTTGGACACATTAAATATTAAACCAGACCTTAGACTCTCATGTGTCACATAAGCTGCATGTCTCTGCTCTTTCGCAAACACCATGCGCTGAGGGAAAGTTAAAATGCTGTAACTCACATTACTGACCTTTTTACCAAGTAAATATTACCCAGCTTTTGATTTGTAATGCCTTACATTACTGCGTTACAGCAAAAAGTAATATGTTTTGTTATACATCACACCCAACATTGGAAGTAATAGTAACTTGTATTCTACACACGCACAGGACTAAACTAATTTATGAGAAACCCTTGTTTTAAAATGCAGATAACAGCTGAGTGTGATGTCATAGTGTTACAAATACATCATACTACTATAACTGAGAGAAAAGCTTGAGATAGAAGGGACGAGTTACATGTTTGTGCCAGAAGTTTCTGATATTGGCGTGGATGGCTCTGAACACTGATGAGGAACGGTGTTGGAATATGGATTTTGCGTAATATGTCTGCTTTAAAGAGCATTCGGCAGGCTGTCTCAGTTTAGATATAAAAAAATGAAAATAGTGCCAGTGTAGGAAGCAACATTAGCAACTACATCACACACTTTTTACATTTTTAACACTTCCTGTCTGCAACACGCCGTAAGGGGCTGGGGATGTGTTTGGCTTCAGAAAAGTGGGAATTCATTACACATTTTATTACTCTGCTGATTTGGGGCCAGATCCTTGAGGGAATCCAGCTGCCGATCGTGAAGCAATTTGTGTTCTGTTTTTGTTCGATTTTAGCTGTGCTGTTGTTCCCGAGTCTTCTTGCCCATGTTGCGGGTTTTTCTAATTCTCTAAAAAGAACAATGAACCGGATCGATCTAAACAAGCACAGACTGTGTTAAATATGAAGCAAACATGATGGTAATCAATACTGTGGCCATAACAAAAGCTCTGGGAAATGGGAAGAGGCTGATTTTTATTATTTGTTTGTTACATAATGAATTATTGAAGCGCACGCTGAAAAATAATGCTTGTATTTGTACATTTTCTCCAGACAGACTAATCAAAACTGCAGACAATCTGCTTTCAAAGATGTTGAGCAATGATCATGTTATACAAAAACATACAAAGACATAATCAATCAAGATATAACCTTTAAGAAAGATTACGTATTTTAAACATATGCAAGGAAAGTTTATTTGTATAGCACAGTTCATACACAAGGCAACTCAAAGTGCTTAACCACAAAATCATCAATAATCACAGTACAGTAAAGATAGTGATAGTGAAGATGCAATCCTTTAATGGTATGCACAGCTATACAGAACTGTTTTAACCTGGATTTGAACATTGTCAGAGTAGAAGCCTGACTCACATTTTCAGATTTTAGCTGCATAAATCAGAAACACTGCCAGTCCCTGTGCTCCCCAGAGTCCCAGCTGGAGGCCAGTCCCTGTGCTCCTAAGAGGTTGGTTCATATGGTAATAACATGTCACAGATGTACACTGTTTTCAACACATGTTTTATAGAAGACACAAAATGTACTTCTTTTTTTTAAATATTTTTCATCAATCACAGACAAGTTCCATCCATGCTAATATCAGGAACATCTTGCACAAACATGTAGCTCCGCCCCTTCTGACTAAAAGCACAGTCCCAATCCTGTAACAGTCATGGTGTCATTGTACAACTACTCTCACTCAAAGCAGTTTTCTGTCTTTTAAAACAAAATGTATTTAAGTCATTTCTCAGACGTAATTATGTTGTCAACAATTAAGTTTCAGTTTGCTGATGAAAGATTTTGAAGTTTGAACACAAACTCAGCTTCTCCCTCTCGTGGCTGCACAGGCAGTTACAGACGGAAAGCATTTTTATCTTTCATACTTGTTTCACCATATACTTTCTTCTGAAGATATTATTTCATTCTTAAACATTAAACAATAAATAGCCCCATTATATTGAATGCTGAAAAAATGCATGATATTTATTTTTTAAAAGCAGAGCAGTCTACTCTTCTGAATCTTTATTAATAACAGCTCAGAACAAAGATTTCTATGAGCTTTGGCAGCGTCCTGAACGACAGATTGTTGGATTGCAGATTGGTTTCATCTGAAACTGGGCGGCATTCGAACTACCATTAAAACATGTACAATAGGTCTGGCATGTGCCTCCTGTATGGCGACCCCGCTCCCATCACTGTGGAGTGAGTGAAGTGCATTATGTGGCTCTGGTCTATGAAAGGCCAGTATATAAAGGTGACTTACGTTTGACTTGATCAGCAGACGTTGTTGGTGTTTGTGGTCAGGTGGCTGATCGTCTGCGGGTGGAGGTGGTGTCTTTGTCTCTGTGGCCGGACTCCAGAGTGTCACAGGACCCATCAGTGGTGCGGCTCTATGTGGAGTACAGTTTGCTGGATGTGCCCACGGTGGAGACCCCTGTGTCCCTGCCCAAACCCCCACAGGGACACAGTGTCAGCTTCAACTACAGCAAAGGTAGAGGTTGAACAATGCTTACCCCAAAGCTCAGTGATGCTCATTAGGTAAGTGCTCATGGACAAAATTTTGCCCATAAAGGGTTCCAATAGGAACCACCCTTTATGGTTCCTATTGACTAGCTCACTAACGTTTGTGTCACTGTGAACGCTGTTTCTTAATCAGTTTACACTGGACAAAGACAAGTTTGTAAGTTTTTACTTGCTTAACTGCAAAGAGAAGATATGGCTGAGCAGTGTCCAATCCCCAGCCCTGAAACATCTCTGGCCTTGTTCTCCAGCAGTGGGTTTTTTTTTTTTATTACAAAGAACAACACACTCCCACATGAAATTCCCCTCCTCCTCTGTTTTGAAATTTTGTTAATTTAGAAAACAAAGTAGTTGATATGAGGCTACTGGGCAGAACTGGCAGAGCTGTTGCCAAGATTAACACTCAGGATTGGTGAAGTTCAGAGAAGCCATGGCAGTGAGACAGTGTTATCATCAGGATCAAAGAGCTTCTGGCTAACCCTCCTTAACCTCAGAAGCAGAGCTTTGCTAAAACTGTTTACTGTGTGTCTCCAGGTTGTTGGCGGCCTCCACAGTGGACCTTATCCACAGGTGAGTGGATAAGGTCTTAATTAAATGTAATTTTCTTTTCTCTCTCTTGATTTCCAGTGATTCCAGTTGACCCAGAGAACCATAGCGAGAGGAGGCGTCTGCTCAGAAGTGTCCTCCAGGGAAAGAGACCTGAGATGGAAATGTGAGGAGCTGAAGACACACAGTGCATGGTGTCTCTCCATACAACATGTTAATTCATGTAATGCATGTAAACTAGTACTGGGAGAGTAAATTGTCATGTGCATTTTGTTTTGTGATTTACAAGATAATTCCCTCAGGTGCCAGGTTAGGAAATATCAAGACAAGAATGTAAAGAGAGTTGAGGTTAACACAGTTTAGATGGCCATTAAAAGCCTTACCTAATCTCCAGTGTGGTTCATAAAATCTTTTTCTGAATAAACATTGATAACATATACAGGAAGGAAGCCAATCCCACTGCCCATAAAGTATAGTATGTCACTGTTATTTTACTGACAGCCACAGAGGAGTTACAAAAACAGCACAGAAGTGATTGAGGAATTTATTAAGTAATCAAAGTTTGTTTTGAAGATGGGAGTAGTTGAAGGAACGTGGATGAAAACAAAGGCACCCAGTAAAAACATTGTACTGTTAATATGAGTGCAGTTAAAGTATTTCAAAAAGTTAAAAATGTGTTCTTGTACCTTTGTTTACGACCAGACAGCAACTTATAGCACAACAGTGGCCTGGAAGGACTTCAGAATCAGAATCAATTTATTGCCATTTGATTAACAAACTTAACAAAATTCTTGAATTGTGAGAGATTTTTAAAGACAAAACACATTAAGCACATTAAGTCACAAAGATGCTATTTCCTCTGCAGGATCCGCTTCACGGTGGTGAGCGAGCCGCTGGAGGAGGAGCAGCAGGAGCGCGAGTGCGAAGACGTGGGCGTGGCCTTTTTAAAAATCCCAGAAATCCTCCAGAAGAAACGCGACCTCCATGAAGCGCCTCTGAACGGTCTGATTCCACTCATGAATGCTCTACACGTCTGTCTGTACAGACTAGAGACATATCAGGCTTTATCAGTGTTATTCTTGGCCCTTTAACATAAACCTCTACTTTGGCATTTCATTATCACTGTATGTAGATATGTTCTGAATCAAATTGAACTCTCTCAGCTGGAGTTTGAGTATATGGCACTTTCTTCTCCAGATTGATCGAGCGATACCAAGAGAAATTACTGGAGCTGTCATCATGCCTTAAAGGAGCCAGATTTAAGTTTTTTTCACGCTAATATGAATGGCACAAACATGTAACTCTGCCGCTACTGTCTGAAAGCTCCTGTCTCAGTCCTGTAGTAGTATAATGTCATTGCAACAAATTCTCCTCTTCCCTCTGGTGGCAGCCATGGGATTTACTGACAGAAACAAATGTTTTTTTTTATTTTCTACTGTTGATATTATTTCACGTTCTAAAACATTAACTTACAAAGTATAAGGTCTCATCATTTTTTATTGGTCTAAACAAGTGCATATCATTTGTTCTTTAACACGCCACCCAATCCTCATGGCACCAGCCCCTCTCCGGTCCTACTGCAGGTGGTACCAGCCCCTCACTGTTTCTCCTGGTACCAGCTCAGAGGAGGTTGGCTCCACCGATACAGTCATATTATACTGTACCTGGTTGTAAAGCTCTGAAATACAGCTGCTCTATTTGTATTTACTGACCTTTTTTGATAGTCGCACACAAGTCCATATATATGTAGCTGTGGTATGAATTGATATGAACATAACATTCAAGCCCATTTTAAAGCCCAGAACATCCCAAATCCAGTAGAAACACTTACAATCCTTGTTGTCGGCCCCTAGTCCGGTGATGTTTAGACACCCCTGATCTAAAGAAGGCCGTGTGATGTTGTGTTTCAGTGCTGGATGCAGAGGACCAGAGCGCGGTGATCGGGGTCCTCACGGTGTCTGTGGAGGGTCTGGACACCCTGCGGTCCATTATGGAGGACGCTTAAAAGGCACTGAAAAGGCCTCACGTCTGAAACCAAATCAGAACAGCTGGAAACATAATATGAAGCATAAATAAACTCTACAGATCACAGAGCAGAACACTTTCATTTAACTGAAATGGACTGAAAAGTCAGTGTTAAGGGAGCCGTGTCACAGGACTTTATTTGGTGAGATCATTTTTGTTTATCTGTTGTAAATATACATGATTTTTTTCACCAATTAGGAAGCATTTATTATTAATAATATTGGTCTAATTTTCAAATTCAAACTATGAGATTAGTGCCATGAAAGGCAGTGTATTAACGTGTTGGGTTCATTTTTATCTTTAATAGAAATCTTAACGAGTGTGTTGGTGTGTGTGTGTCTGTGGTTGTTAAATGCGCGCGCATTTCTGTGCGCACTTGTGGGCATGTGGGCTGTCTCTGTGTGCGCTTCTGTAGACTGCCATATTGTAAGATGTTCCGCCTTAACGTAGATAAGAGCAGTATTTATTAATGTATTTTTTATAAAGTTATTGCACAATTCATGTTTTTGAAACACACTTGAAAAAAAAAAGATACTTGAAATTGTGCCTCATTGTTTTGTTTTAATAAAGTGTTCTGTACTTTTTAATTGATTGACTGCGGAACCTTCCGCAGTCAACCATTGGTTTTGTATTTCTTTATTCCGTCATTTTTTTTGACACGTTTCACAGCTTTCACATTTTCAACAATTTCCACAAGTTATACATCAAAACGTTCCACATGTTTGGGAGATTATTGCTATTACTTTTGGGACTTCAGCGATTTCCGGTTTTTCCGCAATCGGACAAAAATCTGCATTGAGAATTCTGCAATGCATTTTAATAGGCCCATGCATTTTAATAGGACTTCAGCTCTTTCAGACATTTCTACAGTTTCAATGATTCAACAGTTTCAAGGATTCAACAGTTTCAAGGATTTCAGCAGTTTCAAGATTTCAAGAGTTTCAAGGACTTCAACAGTTTCAAGGACTTCAGCAGTTTCAAGGACTTCAGCAGTTTCAAGGACTTCAGCAGTTTCAAGGACTTCAGTGTAATCATGCAACCTAATAGGGATTTTTCCATGTAAACCAGTATAATGCAACTTAATAGGGATTTTTCCATGTAAACCAGTATAATGCAACTTAATAGGGATTTTTCCATGTAAACCAGTATAATGCAACTTAATAGGGTTTTTTTCATGTAAACCAGTATAATGCCACTTAATAGGGTTTTTTTCATGTAAACCAGTATAATGCAACTTAATGGGGATTTTTCCATGTAAACCAGTATAATGCAACTTAATAGGGGTTTTTACATGTAAACCAGTATAATGCAACTTAATAGGGGTTTTTTACATGTAAACCAGTATAATGGAACTTAATAGGGTTTTTTACATGTAAACCAGTATAATGGAACTTAATAGGGGTTTTTACATGTAAACCAGTATAATGGAACTTAATAGGGGTTTTTACATGTAAACCAGTATAATGCAACTTAATAGGGATTTTTACATGTAAACCAGTATAATGCAACTTAATAGGGATTTTTCCATGTAAACCAGTATAATGCAACTTAATAGGGTTTTGTACATGTAAACCAGTATAATGCAACTTAATGGGGATTTTTCCATGTAAACCAGTATAATGCAACTTAATAGGGTTTTTTACATGTAAACCAGTATAAAGGATAACAGTTTAAAGGATATCAGGAGCTTCAAATACTTCAGGAGTTTCAAAGATGTTTAAAGTATTTTAACAGTTTCAAGGATTTCAAGGATTTTTCAGCTAAATTCCACATTAGATCTGTTCCGCAGTCAATCGCAATGGCTTCAGCCATTGCAACGGTTTCTAGTTAAAATGTGTTATTTTCACATTTCTTATTTGGTTCTTCGCCATAATGTTCAAAGTGTCACGCGGTGAAAATGAGGAAGACTCAAAACGCAGGAATGCCAAAATAAAGCTTTTAATAAAACAAAGTCCAAGGCAAAGAACAACTCCAAAAATCCAAAGTGACCAGGACAAAACTAGACAAGACAATGCAGCAGCAACAAGGGGAGAGAAGCACAGGGTACATAGACACAGACACAGGTGAAACACATCAGGGCGGGGCAGACAATCAAGAGGGGAACAGGACATGAAGTAAAACTTAAATGAAACCAGATAACTAATGTCAAAATAAAACCAAATACAGAAATAAAAATCCACACCATGACACAAAGAAGATCAGCACGTTCCAAAGAGCCTCTAGTTTCACATTGTGGTGGAGAGCAGTTGAAACATCGCTCTCTGGTAACAATGGGAACTGTCAAGTCAGATTCTTAGTTTAGGATAGGGCTAATTTCTCTGTAATTCCAGGAACAATCCACATGAAACAAAAACAGTCACAGTTTGCACATATCAACCATGATTTAATATATTTCTCTCTGCCTAGTGTCTATCAACTATGGTAAAAAAATAATACACAGTGGTCCCTGGTTTATCTCAGAGGTTAGGTTCTAACAAATAACCCAAAATAAGAGGAATCCTAGCAGCTGCCCTCACCATACACTTAATATACTTTTCAGACCACCTAAACGGATGGCTGCTGAAGTACAATCGCAGAAATATCCATCCTGTTGGTTGTAGGTCTGAGTGCTGCTGCAGCTGTCATATTCCGTGGATCCTTTGTAAAAATGCAGCTGCTGAGGACACCGCGCTGAGGGGCAGGACGGTGAACGAGTTCTACTTACTCATCGATCAAAATGCTCGAAAGTAGGCGTGGCTTAGACATTTTTCACAATAAAAGCCCACTGCCTCTGCGGGACCTCTAAAGTCCGAAATAAAGACTCCTTTCTCGTAGTGTTTCTGACGAAGGATTGCTATCACATATAATCAACGTAAAGTCAGATGTGTTGTTGCTGTTCCAAATACTGTCTGTGAATCGCGAACTGTTTCCCATGACACTGACCTGAGCAGCTGCAAGGTGCGCAGTTTAACCTGGAGCTGCGGTGGGACTGTGGTGTTTCCATTCAATAAACACGCTCACAACAGCGATTTACAAACACATGACCAGCGCCTGCTCTCACACATTGTTCTCATATACTACAGTCATAAGAAATGTTGATGTAGAAAAAGAAATCACATGTGGAATTAATGCTGTATGTGATCGCTATCACAGACCAGGAAAAGGACGTTCGGGTTGTATGAGTGAGCAATAATGTGACTAATAATGAGCATGCAACTGTGACAGGACGAACATGTGTGTGTGTAAAGCATGACAGCAGCAAGAGGGTGTCACTGAAAGACGACAGCAGACGGCCAAACACATTGTTGTATTTGTAGAGTGGGCTAGATCCACCTGCGTGTCCGCGTACTCGCACCCCGCTTCACCTGTCTCCAAAGCATTGTAACGCAATGTCACTGGCAATAGAATGGTACACCCTGTTCCTGTTACCTGTGTCGTGTAGCCACAGACACACACACATTCTCGAGGTCGGACATCCGGGAACTTGGACTCCCATAATGCACTGCGCGCGCATAGCAACGCGGCGAAGGGTAAAACAAACCAGCGCCCGCCATTAAGCAACACAAAGCGAAAGACAAACGAGCGTTACAAAACATGCCGAAAAACTGTTGTATTGTTTGTTGTACCAACAACAGCGTAAAAAGGAGTGACCTATCCTTTTACATGATCCCTAGCGAGGCAACTGAGCCAGAAAGGAGAGAGAAATGGCTCCAGCTGGCTTGGAGCTACTCAGTGGGAATCTTTAGATTTTGTCACTTTGCTCCTTGAACAGGAAAGAAGAACAACAACCCCGCATACCCAGATTACACTCCGTCCATTTTCCCGCAAGCAGTGCTGAAGGAATTGACTAAGAGTACCACACTTGATCGCTTCAAGAGAGCACAGAAAAGAAAAGGTAAGTTTGCTACCCACAGTACCCTAAAAAAAACCCATCAAACTGTAGTGTGATCAACATGCATCTAGTTTGCTCCTAGATCAATGACCAAAAATTATCTGAATTTGTTTGACACAACACTTGAAATTTAAAACTAAAAAATTGCAGTCGATTTTGTTTATGCAGACATATATAGTAGCAAATTGTGTTTCTTGCTCTTATTTTACACTGCAGTAAAACCGTACCTGCAGATAATGAGCTGCATTTCCAATGCACAGTTAAGAATTAAAAGATTCCATATTGCAATGAGGTTGTGTACAACAATTGATACAAGCACCTTGTGAAATAGAATGTTGTCCCCCATATGAAATACATAAATAAAAAATACATGTTGATTTCTAATGACAAATTTGAAAAAGTAGTACTTGGGAGGTGTAACTGCTACAAAAATGGTCATCTGTGTAAAAATACAGATTTTGCTAACAAATGTATTTTCCTTGAAAACAAAATTACCTCCTGTATGAAAAAGTCATTGCATCTACAAAGTAACTAGTCATGCAGATTTTTGTACATAATGCCTAGCCTGGAAATTCTTGGTAAGATGGTATTTATAGTACAAAACTAGTCTACTGGTCGCTGCTTTCTAGTCATAGTCGACTATTATGACTTATCGTCCCAATCCAACTCAATACTAAATATACTGCCGTTTAGTAACACCAGGAAGCCGAGTGAGTAAGTGGTTGGTGGTGGTCGGAGGGGCCGATGGCGCAAACTGGTCGCCTCGCTTCAGTCAGTCTACCCCAGGGCAGCTGTGGCTATAATAGTTGCTTACCACCACCAAGTATGGAGTGAATGAATAGTGCAATGTTAAGCGTCTTTGAGTGTCCAGAAAAGCACTACATAAAACTGATGCATTATTATTATTATTATAAATATGAGGCCATGACTTAAAATTTCTGTGATCATTTGCAAAATATATACCTTTTATCTATTTTTTTCAGCACCATCCACTACTCTAGTATCACGAAAGGAAAGGAAGGTGAAGAAGCAACTGGAATTTGAGGAGACAAGTGTCCCAGAAGAGTTGCAACAAGAAGTGTCAACACCCTGCATGGAAATGCAAGACCTGCAGCAGACGGAATTAGGCATTGACAAAATCAGCGATGATTCGGTCTCCACCATCATAATACTAAATACACCTGAAACAAAAGAAAATGAAGAAAGGGAAATAATTTTATTTTTATACATTAACATATCACATCTAGGAGAGTGACAATTGACCAGAGCAAAAACACTGACAAATTGCAAGTAAATGATACAAATGTTTTCATGTCAATCTTCACGTCTTTTAGTATTTACACAATACAATACACAATACAATACAATACAATTTATTCTTGTATAGCCCTAGGTCACAACAGAAGTCATCTCAGAGGACTTAACAAAACCATTGAAATCACCAACACAGGTCAGAGAATCAACAGTTAAAACACATGAAGAATATAAAGCACACACAGAAGAAAATGTCCATACATGTTGTAGAATGCTAAAGTGTCCTGATCATCACCAATCCTTTCTGTTGGACACTAACTGTCCAACAAGACCCTCCTGCATCGACAAGGAAAAACTCTTAAAAAACCCAGTGGGAAAAAGTGAGAAACCTTGGAGGAGAACTAAAAGATTCCATATCTTTCATTTCTACTTATACAATGTCTAATAAACTATTTCTCATTAGAAATGTTAAAGTCTTGCTGTTGTCGTTAGACACTACATTCAATAAAATGTAATCTGATGACTGGTTATTGCAAAAAATAACCAGTCATAAAAAGTGTGAAGAGGGTATGCCATTTTACTTTAAAATTTAAATAGAAATGTAATCTCAAATGAATGGACACATTGAGGGGCAAATCAAAGAATAACAAAATAATACCAATGCCATGCCACTGTTTTCTGTTGCTATGTTATGACATCGCTATGCATAATGGTCGGCAGCTCCACACCGATAAGCAACAATGAAATGCACTAGTTGTGTGGGGAATAAGTGGAATTTCTGCAGTTAGCCTTTTTTGGCTTTTGAAAAAAACTGTGTCCCTCACTTACACTGTACAAGCTGTGCCACTGACAGACTGAGCTCATTACAGCCACATTGTAACAGAATGCTTTTGAATGTCATAACATAGTTAATGTTATCGATGCTTGATGGGTATTTAAATATTACTACAAGTGTAGGACACATGGTATGTACACATGGTGTTCATACCAGGGGACTTGATGATGTAATTGTATATGTCTGGATACTCGAGCCTGGGCCATGCCTTTGGGTTGTTTTCCCAGGACTCTGCTGGATGCCGATAGGGACAAGATTGTAAACCTACAAGCGACAGCTTTCTGTGGTACCTGGTCAATGCAGGCGCTAGGAGACTGTCAATATACTGATATGACATGCTGCAATAGAAGAAGATCTGTATTCATATAGTGCCTTTCACAGACATGTAGCTAGTCACAAAGCGCTTTACATGAGTGTTTACATTCACTCCATACATGTGGTATATACATCATCAGTGACATCAGCTGCAGGCAAGAGAAATAAGATTAAACTAAAACTGGCGATTATAAGTGTAAAACTACAACTGAAAAAGGTGGTCCTGTTGTGGCTTAAGGTGCAAGAACAAGAGGAATTACATTTGCGTTAATAAAATAAGGTTTATCTGATATTTCCAACAACAGTTAGACATTTTTTTTATGACAACAGCTACAATGGAAATAGATAGGAATTTAGATTCCTGCCTCCAGCTAAGCAAGCCCTGAATGTTTACACCACCAACATACATTCGCATACACAGATATCATTCATCAATAATTCAAAGTTGTCCGTTAGTATCCATAACTGACATAATCCACGGCAAAACATATGTAAATAGATACCTTTTGGATTCGCCTTCGGTTTGTTTTACCCTTCAAACATGGCGGCGGTTGGTTGCTACGCAGGTCACATGATTCGTGACGTAACGCCGACCTCGAGATAGATCGTACGCTCGGACGCGGTTTGGTACGTGGTGCAGCGACAGATTAACCTGCTGATGCATCTCCAGATCCTCTTTCAGAGACGTCTCTGCAGCATTTCTCTGTCACAGCGCTGCGGACATGTGTTTTAGCGTTGCTCGGTCACAATTCCATGTCACAATTGTTCCCTTGTGTGCAGTATGACTGGACCAACATAAACATTTGTAATGAGCACAGCACAACACTGACATGAGCAGCTGCAAGGTTTGCAGGTGTACCACGTCCACCCCAAATATACATCATTTTGGCCATCTGCTACTGTCAGCGAAATGTCCAGCAATCAATATTAATTTGTATGCATATTCATCATCATTCATGAGCATTGGTCTTTCTCTATGAACCAATACACATGGGTTCAATATTTCCTGGGTCTTCGCTGTTGATTCTCCAATCTGTGTTGGTGATTTAAACGTGTCTGTGTGGTCCTCTGAGATGACTGCTGCACAGTCCATCTCACACAAGGCACAAATCTTTACATGAAACACACACAAAGATTAAACACCAGGCAAATCACACAGGCAATGAAATAAACAAAACATCACACAAGGGACTACTCAGGAATAATATACTAATAGACACGTGTATACTCAATGAGTAGATGTCATGTTCTGGGCTGTTATTGCCTGATCATTTTACCAATTATGTGCACATTGACATGTTTGTACATTTAGGAATACACACAAAAGGTGAACAAGAATGTTTACAACAGGAACAGGGTGTACCATTCTATTGCCAGTGACATTGCGTTACAATGCTTTGGAGACAGGTGAAGCGGGGTGCGAGTACGCGGACACGCAGGTGGATCTAGCCCACTCTACAAATACAACAATGTGTTTGGCCGTCTGCTGTCGTCTTTCAGTGACACCCTCTTGCTGCTGTCATGCTTTACACACACACATGTTCGTCCTGTCACAGTTGCATGCTCATTATTAGTCACATTATTGCTCACTCATACAACCCGAACGTCCTTTTCCTGGTCTGTGATAGCGATCACATACAGCATTAATTCCACATGTGATTTCTTTTTCTACATCAACATTTCTTATGACTGTAGTCTATGAGAACAATGTGTGAGAGCAGGCGCTGGTCATGTGTTTGTAAATCGCTGTTGTGAGCGTGTTTATTGAATGGAAACACCACAGTCCCACCGCAGCTCCAGGTTAAACTGCGCACCTTGCAGCTGCTCAGGTCAGTGTCATGGGAAACAGTTCGCGATTCACAGACAGTATATGGAACAGCAACAACACATCTGACTTTACGTTGATTATATGTGATAGCAATCCTTCGTCAGAAACACTACGAGAAAGGAGTCTTTATTTCGGACTTTAGAGGTCCCGCAGAGGCAGTGGGCTTTTATTGTGAAAAATGTCTAAGCCACGCCTACTTTCGAGCATTTTGATCGATGAGTAAGTAGAACTCGTTCAACGGGCTACGGGAAGACCGCTGAACTAATCTCCGCGGTAAACACAAGACACAAAAGATTTCTTATGACTTGAAATAAGTAACTGTCATGTCATACAAGCAGTTATATAATGTTGGTAGTATACATGCGGCGAGAGGCCACAGATAGTGAGAGTAGAGAAAGCTCAGAGAAGAGCCCAGAAATGCTTTAACCCTTAAAAGAATGGTGGCGCACATGTTTTACAAATGATCAATTTACTCGCGAACGGTAAACGCTAGCGACTTACTTTTTTTATCTCCGTGAAGTACACGTTCCAGCCTTTCCGAAACTGCCTTCGGTTTGTCTCTGCTACATACGGGGGATAAACTACGTGTGTATGAAACTCAGTCCCCCAAACGGATCTTCAAGCGGCGCCCCGTGAGCCAGGCACAGCCGCATGTTAAGTTGTTTACACACACGGGGACTCAGACAAAGATTGTCAGAGAGTGAGATGGCTCACTCCTCTGTGTTTACTTGTTGCAGCATAGGCAGCAGCGCTCAGAAGAACCAGAACCAGAGGAGTTCGCATTATTGAGAATAGACAATAATAAATACAGTAAAATGATATTATGTGTATATAATGTATTTATATATATAAATTAGATTTTTTTGTTTCTTTTGTTTTACGTATTTTACCGCTGTGATACAGAAGCAACCACAGCCTCATAGACAAACTGCTTGAGGAAGGGCATCAGGAGTACAGCGTTTTTGGCTTTTATAGTGGAATTTTGTAAAAAGTATAATAGTTACGGATTCAAATTTTTTCCCCATTATCCCCATGGCCCTAAAAAACATTTCTATGCAGTGTAAACAGTTGTTTATAGCATTTCATTGTGTTTTTCAATACATTTTTGTGTATTTAATTAATTTTCCGTTTCGATTTTTTCTTTGTCTTCATGACTCCAAATTTTTTATATAATTGATATGACAGCTCTAAAATATATATATTCTAAAACCCAGGTTGTACTGAAAAAAACAAAGTATACTGCTTGACTCTGCATCAAAAAATGACTCTCTTATGACCAATTATACACAAAGAAAACCAGGCGAGGAAGCTTCCCCAAAATGACCCTAGACCTTGGAGGGTTAAATAAAGATAACTGTCATGTCTTACAAGTGGTTATATGACGTCGTTGGAGTATACCATAGACTGTTTACAGAAGAAAAAAGCATGCAAAAGCAGCGAGAGACTACTGTGTATCAAATCAATGTAACTCATTCTTCGCTCACAGGCCTCTTTCTGACAAGTATGCACAGAATCTTCCACTTTAGATCATAATAGTTTTTACAAGACACGTATTCCAAGGTGAAATTCCAAAACAACCTTCTGAATTCATCTGTAATGTTTTTTTCAGGACACTTTTCAAGAAATTGTTCAAAGTAGTTACGTTTTTCAGACTGTATTTAAAGCGAGAATGTTGCTCTACAAACCCATGTAACAAGTTTTCAAAACAGTGTGACAGAACGGGGGACACAGTGCCAGAGGATCCTGATAATAAAAAACTCCAGGGAACGAGAGCAGAAAAAACAATGTCAGGTATAGTAACTTTCAAACCACAACAAATGTTTTGTTGTAGTATGAGGATTAGATAGCTATGATGACCTAGGCAGGTGGACAACCGCAAGACTCTACAAGGACTCTGATTCAGTATTCATGTTATGACTATGATATGCTCTGAGTGTGTTTGGATGTGACACGTAACAATGACTATATAAAACCATGTCTTGACTTTGCTCTGTCTGAGAAGACTGAAAAAACCTGAAAGGAGCCTGAGAATAAACTTCCAGAGCAGTGGTGCGCCATGATCCTGTCTCTGTGTGATTCATTTCCGACAGTACTCTAGAACTATGTGATAAATTCCACTTTAGTTCCTCAGTCTCAAAACGCTTTGTTTCTAACGCTATAGTTTCATATGCAGTTCTCTTCTCTGCCTCTTTAGATCAGAAAAGTGAATAAGAGTGGACCACAATCAATTAGGCAATCAGCTCTCAGCCCAAAACTCTAGTAAGTAAACTCCAGAAAGTATTTGCAAGTCTCTTTCTGTTGAAAAAACGACATGTATTATTTATGACAGATTGTATTTTTGCCATGACCTTCAATTATTAGCTCATTCCTCATCTGGTTGCTCCAGCCACTGTTGTTCTTTCCCTCTGTGATATTTGCACATTTAAGCTTTTTGCTCTGTGTGTCTGCCCCAACTCCTCATGTTTGGACGCAGCCTGGAGGTGTGGCGTTTAGGGGATGTGGAGAAGCGGCCGCTCGGTGGGTGTCAGTCCCAGCTGCTGCAGAGACAGGCTTCAACAGACTCTGCTGCTTCAGGTAGGACCCAATCACTTCTGATTACAGACTGAAAATTATACTTTTTTGTTTACGAACTGCTGGGTATAGTATCAGTAGTACAGCTCACGGTCACTACTGTCTATTGAGAGTATTTCCAAATGTCATTAATTGCATGTTTACTTTGGTGTTTAAGTAGAAAATAAATGTATAAACTCGACATTTGCCACTCCACGCGTCCTCCTCCTGCAGTGTCTCTTCTGTAGAAGGACATTACATTCCATAGATATGCATTCTTATATTGTACAATCCAACTAATGTACATAGTTAGTAATCTGATTGGAGAAATTCAACACAATTTTAAATGTATTTTTGTACAGTCCTAAATCATAACAGCAGTCGTCTTAGAGGACTTTACAATGATACCAATTCAACAACAGTTTGAACATTGGAAATACAAAAGTAGGAGGAGTAGGATTTTGTTTTAAAAGAATCGAAAATAGCCTCGAAAAACAAGTTGTTTAATCTCTAAGGGCTTATTACTTAACATGAATATTACATGCTTGTCCCAACAGAAAAGGTCATGTAAAAGTAAAATGTTGTGAACAAATCAGACCACCACATGCTGTCTTCATTTCATTTAAAATGTCATCTTTTGTTGAAGAAAAGGCCCTGTGATTATCTATTTGACTATTTTTGCTGAGAGCTGATGTAAAGCTGTGACAGAGGCCAAAAAAAGAGATAAGATAAGATGTGCTTTATTTATCTCACATAGGAGAAATGTACATGTCACATTTAGCATGGATCAGATTGTGCAAAAGGAGGAAATGTGCAAACATGTTACATGCAGGATATATATGTACAATAAAGTGACAATAATTATGTACAACAAAAGTGACAAGTGTCAATTGGAAACAGTGTCAATAGTAGTGCAGGTTTTCACACAGTGATCATTTAAAGTGACTTATTGTACAGTCTGACAGCAGTGGGGATAAAGGCCCTGCGGTAGCGCTCCTTCCTACACTGAGGGTGTCTCAGTCTTCCACTGAAGGAGCTCCTCAGCTCCTCTACAGTCCTGTGCAGTGGGTGGGAGGGATTGTTCATGATGGAGGTGGCTTTGGCTAGCACCCTCCTGTCCCTCACCTCCTCCACAGAGTCCAGGGAGCAGCCCAGAGTGGAGCTGGCCCTCCTGACCAGCTTGTTCAGTCTGTTTCTGTCCCGCTCTGTGCTGCCCGGGGCCCAGCACACGGCAGCGTAGTAAATGGCAGAAGCTACCACAGAGTCATAAAAAGTCCTGAGCAGAGGCCTGCTCACTCCGAAGGACCTCAGCCTCCTCAGAATGAAGAGGCGACTTTGGCCCTTCTTGTGCAGGGCGTTTGTATTATGGGACCAGTCCAGTTTATTGTTAATGTGAACACCCAGGTACTTGAAGCTGTCCACCAGCTCAATGTCCTCCCCCTGGATGTTCAACAGCGTGTGGGAAAGTGGTTTTCTCCTGAAGTCGATGATCATCTCCTTGGTCTTACTGGTGTTCAAGCACAAGTGGTTGCGCTCACACCAGTCGACAAAGTCCTTGATAACCGACCGATATTCCAGTCCGTTCCCCTCAGACACACAGCCCACGATGACAGAGTCGTCGGAGAACTTCTGCAGGTGACAGCTGTGTGTGTCGTGTGTGAAGTCTGAACTCTGAAGTGTAGATGGTGAAGAGAAACGGTGAGAGGACAGTGCCCTGAGGGGCCCCAGTGCTGCAGACTACCACCTCAGACTCACAGCTGCGCAGCCGCACGTACTGTGGTCGGTCTGAGAGGTCGTTGATGGTCCATGCAGTGAGGCTACTGTCCACTCCCGCGTCCTCCATCTTCCCCTGCAGCAGTGCCGGCCTGATGGTATTGAAAGTGCTGGAGAAGTCGAAAAACATGACCCTCACAGCGCTCCCGGCGGGCTCCAGGTGGGAGAGCGTCCGCTGCAGGAAGTAGATGACGGCGTCTTCTACTCCGATGTTGGGCCTGTAGGCGAACTGCAGCGGGTCCAGGGTGGGGCTGACCACGGAGCGGAGATGGGTGAGGATGAGCCGCTCCATGGTCTTCATCAGGTGGGAGGAAAAACATACTGTATATGTGAAAACTAGACCCAGACCAAGACTACATCTACACCAAATCCAGACCAAGACCCAACCCAGAACAAAACCATACCATACCAGACCTGGATGAGAGCCAGATCAAGACCAAGATCCAACTCTTTGGATTGAGAGCTGATTGGCTTAGTGAGGGTGGTCCTCTCTTTTTCAGCTGATCTAAAGATGTGACAGAGGCCAAAAAAGCATGTGAAAAGTAATAATAGAAGAGAAACCATAGGCGTAGAATTAATCCAACATTAAATGTGGTTTGAAAATTACGTACCCCAGTTTTAAGCAATTTTTCTAAGCTTATTGGCAGAAATAGATGGTGCGTTAATATTGACATTGTGTAAAAGTGACATCTTCTTTGAGTTTTTTCTGCCACAAAAGCCCCGGAGTTGTTTTATCCTCTTCTATCAAAATATTAAAACGTTTTGGGCTATCATGAATCCTTTCTATCACACCATGTTCAATGCTGTTTTCTGCCTTTTAAAACAAAAAAGTAAACAAAAAATATAGTTTCCCACTTCTACCCCCGGGTGTTGAAGCGATCCCTACATTGAGTTCTTGGCAGGTTTTAAAAGATAGAGATTGTTATTCCTTAACTGGGGAAACTGAAGCTGATCTGCATGTTGTTTAATTTCTTTGTTACGCCTTTGGTGTATAGTGTGTTTTTAGTTGCATCTTTACAGGCCATCTTGGTCTGACATCACTATGGAAACACAATGAATTAATGAATTAATGTTGTTTCCTCTTGTGAGTGGGACCTCGGCAGGATATCTGTGGTTTCAGCTGTTTCTGAAGGATGGCCTTTATTCAAATAAGATGAGATAAGAATACCTTGATTTGCAATGGTTACATTTTTATGTTGCTGCGCACATACAGGACAATAGTAAGAGCACACAAGGAGCACACAAAATATACAATACAAGTAGCTGCAATGCTTCTTAAATAGCTGATAGTAAATAGCCACTGCCCAGGACAGAACATCCAAACTCCATAATTACATCAAGGAGACTCCATAACTACATCAAGGAGAAGGCCCAAACGGATGACATACTCAGTGAATGTAGAGCAAGAGTGAGTTTGACGCGCATATCTAGTCTGAGTCGCGTGCAATAAAGTCGAAAATAGTACAGTGAAAAAATGGAGATGACTGCACAGCTTTCCCTCCCAAGAGAATTATCACCACACATCGTGTGGCCATACTCAGTGAATGTCTCAGACAGTGGCGAGATAAGAAGGTGCCCGAGGACAAGCTCCAACACGGCATGAACCACCGGAACTAGGCAGAAGTGGCTGATCTAAAGTCCTACCAATCGCTAGAAAGGACTGGCCTACAGGACAGCACAGGGGCACTCATCATGGCTCAGGAAACAGCTGCTGTGGCACAGGAGCAGGCCCTTAGAGCAATAGAGGCCCAGATATACTGTACCACACCAGACCAGATCCAGGGTATCGGTTGTGCAAAGAGGTACCTGAGCAGATCCAACAAATAACTGCAGGGTGAATAACAAACCTTTAACAAGTGGCTTTCATAATGTACAGGGATATCTGTGCACAGTATGGGCTGGAAACCCCGAGGTCACAATGGGAAATGAGCTTACAAAGATCTGTGGGACTTCCAGATACAGACTGACCAAATGGTAATGGGGAACCAACCAGACATTGTGGTGGAAGACCAAGGGCATAGGGAAAGCTGTGGTGGTGGACATAGTAATTCTAAGTGATGGTAAAATTAGGAAAAAAAGACCACAAAATGCTTAAGAAATACCAATGACTCAGAAGGGAGCTGGGGGGAAGCAGACTCACAGGCAGAGAATCAGAGAATAAGCCGTTTCAATAGAGCTGACTATGCAAAAAAATACTATAATTTCAAAGTTTTGAGTTTTGTATGGTGTATCACTCAAATTATTATCACACATGTGCATAGGATAGATTGTGAAAAATTAAGAAAAGCGAAATACAGAACCTTTAAATCGGACATGCCCCCCCCCCCAACACTGCAGGAGGACAGTTTAGGAAAGCACAGTACAATGTAATATGGCTCTAATGTTATTGTTTAATTTTTTGTCCACTTCAATGGAAGTCCTAAGAAGCTCTGTTTTCTATGTCCTGGATGAATGCCAATTCAAACAATGATAGCCACTGGAAGCTTTTGTGTGTGCTCTGTGTGTTCTGTGTGTTCTGGAGCCAAAAGCATGTCCCCCCAAAGCTTGAATGTGGTGTGTTTCTGTGATTTCTGTTCATCCAGTGGGCGTCATGAGTCTGGACGATGACGCGCGCTGGCTGGAGTGGGTCACCAAGCAGTTTGAGAGTATTGCGGGGGAAGACAAGGAGATTGACCTGGACGAGTTTAAAACCGCGCTCAAGGTCAAAGAGGTGAGCCCAGTTTGACTCAATAAAACTAAACAAGAAATGTTCATATTTGAAATAACCTTTACCCCTTAATAAATATTATCTGTTTTTTTTTTTACTATTAAAATTTATAATGAGATTATTTACTTTGTCATTTCATGTTTTAGAAAAAGATACAGTGAAACTTTATGAATGGGTAAAAATGCTTTCCACCTGTAACTCTCTATGCTACCACTAGAGGGATGAGTTTTTTGTTGGGGAAAATAGGGGATAAAAACAACACAAATAAATGTTGATTAAATTATAGATTATAGAGTTTTTACGAGTTTTAAATACGAGCTGCATCCTAATAGTTTGCGTTCATGTGACATCAATACATTCCAAATCTGATCTCAATCAAATAATGATCTGGAAAAACAACAGGACATTGTCTTTTAAATTGATTTGTATTTCTCTCTATTTCAAGTGCCCAAGAGCTTTATAGAGCCCCAGCAATAGTTCCCTGCACTGTAACACAAGTGCCAAACTGCCGTTGTGTCCTTAGGCAAGACACTTCACCCCCATTGCCTAAAATGAGTCTGGTGTGTGTGTGAATGGTTGGTGGTGATCGGAGGGGCTGATGGCGCATACTGGTTGCCTCGCTTCTGTCAGTGTGCCCCAGGGCAGCTGTGGCTACAGTAGTAGTTTATCATCACCGTGTATGGAGTGAAAGAATAAAGATGTAAAGCGTCTTTCAGTGTCCAAAAAAGCACTATATAAAACCGATGCATTATTATTATTATTAACACTGATTGGGAACCACAGGTCGAGAAAGCACACACATACTCCTGCTGGTGTCCAGAGTCAGGACTAAACATGGGGAGGCACAGCCTGGTCGTACCAAACCAAATTACAAATTTCAGTTTGTACTAAGGTCTGGGTTTTCTCCATTGAGCTCCATTAACAGGTGGGAGAGGATAACTCCCAATAAGAAGATTGAAACGATTGGATCGTTTACCGTGACGTATGTAATGCGCCCAAGTGAGTCGTTAGCCTTTAGCATTTAGCCTAGCCATATCCTTTGCCGCTAACGGAGCCCGTGGGGAGTAGCGCCACAATCTTTGCCAGCAATTACATTTGCTAAACATTCCTCTTGCTCCGGCTTCAATTTCTTGATAAAACCAGAACGGATTGCTTTACTATCGTATTCTGCGCCATTGACAAACTACAACCTGCCAGTTTGGCGCGAACTCTTGACGTCACCCGCCTCCTGCGCTCGCTGATTGGTCAGACGGATTCAACTGATGTAATTGCAAACACAGGGACCAGACCCAGACGTTACATGCAGGGAAATGATGATTGACCAGAGGCCAGGGGAAGCAGTGTTCCAGATTTATTCAGCTAAAATCTGGAAGTCTTCCTGAAAATGTGAGACAATGTCCAAATCCAGGTTAAAAACAGATTGTATCTTCACTCTTTTTAATGTACTGTCAGGGATTCAGCAGACAGAGACGGATCGTGGTGCGCCAAACTCTGGAAGTTTATTTAAGTTTCTCTCAAGTTCCAGTGAACTTGAGTGAGTCAAATTGAGTGATCACATGTGATCACATAATCACATGTGATCACTCAATTTGATCAATCAATAAAATAAAACATTCTAAAAAAAAACTTTTTAAAAATTATTATCAGTGGATTTTATCCTCTATCCTGGGAAAAAAACAAACAAACAAAAATAAAGTAAATAAACAAACAAAAAACAGAAACAACCAAAAATAAAAACAAACACTACACTATTATACACACAAGAACTCAGCAGATTCAGTCAAAACACAGACAAAAACGAGCTGAGTCTCAATTAGAAGCTAATTTCACTTTTATTACTCTATACTTTTATTCTAATGATAATTGTTTACACTTCACTTATTTCACTGTATTATTTTCACTATTTAATCTTAGACTGTGTACTTTACTTTCACTATTCACTATAGTTTATTAAAACATTTTAACAGTTGCTCAGTCTCCCAGACTAAAAAGTCAAAGTTTTGTCTGTCAGATGTCTGAATACTTAACATGTATATTGCATTTGGTCACAGTTGTGGTTCTGGTTGTAGCAAGAGCATCGGCAATAGACATTTTCATTGGCTGGTTCTTGTTCTGCAAATGGCTGTGTCCAATAGATCATCAGATGTCCAGAAGCTAGGGACAATGTGATTATTTATGATTGTAAAGCCTTGTGTGACTGTTTCGTGAAACACTTTGAGTTACCTGGAGTTTGAACTGACATTGGCTTGCTGTTTTCAGTCTTTCTTCGCTGAGCGGTTCTTCGCACTCTTCGACTCTGACGGCAGTAAAACCATCAGTCTGAACGAACTGCTGGAGGCACTGGAGCTGCTAATCCATGGCACAGAGACTGACAAACTACGCTTCCTCTTCCAGGTCTACGACGTGGACGGTGAGTCTCGCCTCATAGCAAAAGGGTCCTGTACTCGGGTCCAACAGGTTCCTATGCTCGGCTCCAACAGGGTTCGGTGCTTAGCTCCAATAGGGTCCTCTCGGTGTCCAGAACACAATATAGGGAAGATCAACTTGTTAAGAGGGATTTCCAAATCTGTTGGAAAATAGCTTATAGTAAAAAGAAAAAGTTAGAAACAGCATGAACAGAGGATGGGGTTGTTATGGTGTAAGTGAATAGGCTTGTCTAGGCTTGTGTGGAGGAGCAAGGTTGTGGATGGCTTTGAATGTGTGGAGCAAGATTATATATTGGAGTGATGGGGAGCCAGTGGAGCTGTTGGAGGACAGGGGTGATGTGGAAGATGAAGATGGAAGATGAAGTGTGATGATGCGAGCTGCTGTGTTTTGGACCAGTTGGACTTTATGAAGGGAGACCGAGCAATGTTTTCTGATTATGCGACCAAGGAGGAGAGTGCAGATTAAGAAAAGCAAAGTGCCAAGGATTGAACACTGTGGAACACCAGAAGTGATGAGGAAAGGAGCAAGAGGAAAAAGATTTAAGCTGGATGAACTGGGTGCAGTCAGAAAGGTAGTAGCGGAACCAGGAGGGGGGAGTGCTTATGATGGCCGAATGGCTGTCCAGAAGAATGGAATGTGAGATTATGTAAAATGCTGGGCTGATATCAAGGAGGAGGAGAATGGAAAGTGAACCGGAGTCAGCAGAGAGGAGAAGATTATTGGTGTTTTTGTTGAAGGTGGTTTCAGTGCTGTGGACAGAAGCCACATTGAAGTTGTTCATAAAGGAGTGGAGTTTAGCTGCAACAGTTTTTTCAAAAGTTTGGAGATGAAGGGAAGGTTTGAAATGGGGCGAAAGTTATTGAGGTCAGAGGAATCGGAACCAGGTTTACTGAGTGTGGGAGTGACAGTTTTTATAACCAAAAATGGTTATATTTGAATTTTACATTCACATTAATTAAGCAGTCAAATTAACTGCTCAGGGAGTAAAAGTTTGAGCTCCTCAAATGTCCAATTCAAAAGATTATTTCATAAATGTAATGACATAGAAATAAACTCCATGCAGACACAGAAAAAGTCCCAAAGTTATGAAGACCACAAATGAACAGGACCTGAGTCATTCTCATAGACTATAAATATTAATGAACGTAGTCACGCCTACTGTATTTCCGCCGTTGAAACTAATGTGCCATCACTTTTGCCTTCTATGGGCAGTTTCAAAATGGCCGCGGGGCTGAAAAATGTGAAAAACGTATCTGTGCATTTGTCAGTCGGCACAAGCCCCATTCATTTGACGAGTGCCTTCAAAATTTCTCAGCAGCTAAACTAGACTGCTCCAAAAAAATTCACTCCCCTTAGCATTGACACATATCTGGAACCATATGGGCCAATTTGGACAATCCTGTAAACCCGTTTTCAAGAGGTAAGAAGATACGTACATTAGCGTTGAATAATTCTCATCCCGGGTCCACCACCATTGGCTCGGTGTCATTACACTTCCAAAACTACCACAGCTGCCATGACAGAAGTAAGGCCTGTGCCATAGGCTTCTCCAACCACAACCAACAATTCACACACACACATATCAGGCTCATTCTAGGACATACAGTATGGGTGAAGCAAAGACAGCCTGGCACTTTTCAGCCGCAGCCACCCCAGTATGTCTTTGAAGTGTTCTTCTGGAAGTGATGAAATCTTATTTTAGTAACGTTCTACTGTGCTTATAAACTTAAACCAGCTGGGTACCAACCAAGTTTTTCCAGGATTAGGCTATAATGAGATCCTTTGTTAAGATTGTGTGGATCTGTATTAGAGTCATGACCCTGTGTTTTTGAGCTGCTCATGTTGATCGACAGGCAGCGGTTCAATTGACCCTGATGAACTGCGCACTGTGTTGAAGTCATGTTTGCGGGAGAGTGCCATCTCTCTGCCAGAAGAAAAGCTGGACGATTTAACGCTGGCCCTGTTTGAGTCTGCGGACAAAGACAACAGCGGCGCCATCACCTTCGAGGAGCTGAAGGCCGAACTGGAGACGTTCCCCGAGGTCATGGAGAACCTCACCATCAGGTAACTGCTCTGGGCAACGAACATCCACTTCTTATGTTGGTTTTTTTTCTTATCTAAAAGCTGGGGTACCTAACTTTCACACCACAACAAAATAATCTTCCAGAAAAATTGCCATATAATTAAATAGGCTCTAGCGAGTGTATGTTCAAATCTGTTTATTTTCTGCATTAAGGCTAACACTATGGTGATGTCAGACTTGGTCAGTTCACTCCTATGTACGATCTATGCTTTTAACCTATTAGTCCAGAGGGAGAGGGAGGACCGCTGTCAAGAAATGTTAACAAATGTCCCAGATCATCACTGTCCTTACACCCTCCTGCATTGGCAAGGAATGACTGAAAAAAATCATTAATAATAATTTTACAAACATAAAAAAATAAATCCCAAATCAGGTAAACTTTCTTAGAGAGTTAACTGAACAGGCTCTATAATATCTTTAAAATCATTTGGTGGCCATTGATAAAATTCATAATCTCTGTGTTGGTGTGTCTTTGTCAGCGCGGCAAACTGGCTGAAGCCTCCGGAGGTGGACCAGAAGAAGCGGCAGACGCCCCGGTACCTGACGGCCTCGTACTGGCAGAATAACAGCCGCAAACTGCTGTTCCTGATGGGGTACTCTCTGCTGAGCCTGGGCCTGTTCAGCTCGGCCATGTGGAGGAGTCGTGAGGGGGGGCCCTGGTACATGCTGGCCCGAGGTTGTGGCCAGTGCCTCAACTTCAACTGCACCCTCATCCTGGTACGACCACTGAGTGGTAGAACTCTCCCTTAAAGCTGGGGTAGTTCACTCTCAAGCCACAACAATAGAATCATGTACCTTGTGCTCAGCCCTGTCCCCAGCCCTGTCTACATCTCTGACCTCAGTCCTCAGCTCTGTTCTCTTCATTGCCCTCATCTCTGGTTCCCCCCCCCTGTCCACACCCCTGTCCTCAACTATGCTCTCTTCCCTGTCCTCAGCCCTGTCCCCACCCCAGTCCTCAGTCCTCATCTCTGGTCTCTCCCCTGTTCTCCCCCTTGTCCTCATCTCTGACCTGACCCCTGTTCTCACCCCTGTCCTCAGTCCTCCCCCCTGTCCCCTTTCCCCTGTCCTCATCTCTGGTCTCCCCCAGGTGCTGATGCTGCGTCGCTGTCTCACCTGGCTCAGAGCAACGTGGCTGGTGAAAGTGCTGCCTCTGGACCAGAGCGTGCTGCTGCATCAGATCGTGGGCTATGCCATCCTGTCCTACACACTGTTGCACACTTGCGCACACCTCTTCAACTTTGGTAACACACATCTCTTCAACTTCAATAACACATGGAATCAGGGGTGTGTGTGTGTGTGTGTGTGTGTGTGTGTGTGTGTGTGTGTGTGTGCGTGTGTGTGTGCGTGTGCGTGTGCGTGTGCGTGTGCGTGTGCGTGTGCGTGTGCGTGTGCGCGTGCGCGTGCGCACGTGTGGGTGTGAGAGACTGTTGCATCATGGACTGTTGTATCAAATTATATAGGTTGTAATATTCCTTTCTACCACAAGATGGAAGTGCAATCTCAATCCTATCTCATCATGTTTCATGTTTGTCCACATACTTGTAATTCTTCTTAAAGCAGGGGTTCCTAATTTTGAAACATCAAATAATAACTATGTCATAAAAATCATTTGAAAAG
This sequence comes from Knipowitschia caucasica, assembly GCA_964034765.1. NCBI lineage: Eukaryota > Metazoa > Chordata > Actinopteri > Gobiiformes > Gobiidae > Knipowitschia > Knipowitschia caucasica. The sequence continues at coordinate 9,800,543 of OZ035842.1, read as the reverse complement.
TGATATAGAGGGGAGGATTTTATTTGTTCATTACATTTAATTTAACAAGACTCTATGTTGGGACAAACCATATGTATTGATCACACACACAAAAGTTAGGTACCCCAGCTTTAACCATTTTCTGTGCTTCAGCTAAACTGTCGGAGTCTGGGAAGTTCCTGTTCTGGGAGTATGTGTTCACGACTCGTCCAGGGATTGGCTGGGTCAAAGGCACGGCGTCGCTGACCGGAGTCGTGCTGCAGGCGCTTATCTTCCTCATGGTCGTCTGCTCCATGACCTTTGTGCGCCGCAGTGGGCACTTTGAGGTCTTGACACTTTTTTTGGGTCTTTAGTTGTTTTAAATATAAACAGTATTATAATAGTAAAAAACTAAAGCAGATACTGTAAGGATAAAAACTGTGTCTGGAGTCTGATTCCATCAAGTGGCATCCCAAACAGATGTCCGAGCCACCTCGACTGGCTCATCTCAACGTGGCAAAGCAGCAGCTCTACTCCGAGATCCTAACTGAGCCCCTTACTCTATCTGTAAGGGAGCACCCTGCCACTCTGCAGAGGAAACTCATGAAAGTCCTTGTCGCTCCATCTTTCCTCACTGTGATGACCTGAGAGACTTGAACTCCTCCACTTGAGGAAAGACCTCTTCACCCACATATGATCATGTTATATTAGACAGCAGCTTGTTGTGTCTTCTGTACATCGAATGCACCATTCGTTTTTTCAATGTCCCTCTGCTGCTCCCTGTGGTTTGCAGGTGTTTTACTGGTCTCACCTCTCGTACATCTGGGTCTGGACTCTGCTGGTGATCCACTGTGCAAACTTCTGGAAGTGGTTTGTGGTCCCCGGAGTTGTCTTTCTGCTGGAGAAGATCATTGGCATGGCTCGCTCTCGGATGGGAAGCCTCTACATCGCCGAAGTCAACCTGCTGCCGTCCAAGGTCCTGTCTCACTCATTGTGTGAAGCTGTTTATTGTAAAATAAATGTGTTTTCTATTTTCAAATGTTAATGACAACAGTTCCTGTGAATCCCTGGGTTGTATATACAGCTGTTCATAAACTAATGAAACTAATGAGAAAGGACGAGAGAATTCAAATTGAATTGGATTTTCTTTTAGTTGAGTGTTCATTTGATTAAAGGCAGATATTTTAAAAATTCTATTCTATTTATTTTTGTATACCCTGAATCACACAAATAGTCGTCTTGAAGGAAATGCAATAAGAAACACGTAGGTACCATTGGTCCATACCTAGCAGGTTGACAACAGTCCATAGATGTTCATAAATGTCCCGGATCCTCACTGTCTTTAGACCCTCCAGCATCAGCAAATATTGACTTGAATATCAGTTCAGGCTTTTTTGTACAATTTGTAAATTTCTCCATTGTGAGATCAGTAAAGTTTATTTTATCTTCTTATCTTTTTTTAAAATCAAATTAACAATAGGTGTTTGTTTTTTCAGGTGACTCATTTGGTCATTCACCGTCCACAGTTTTTCCAGTTCAAACCCGGTGATTACGTTTATATCAACATCCCGGCCATCGCTAAATACGAGTGGCACCCCTTCACCATCAGTAGTGCCCCGGAGCAGTCAGGTAAAAAGCAACCTGATGGGTCACTGAGGCCATACTTCCTTCAAGGTTCTGCTTTTTTATTTATGCGCATTACGATGGCAATGAAGGATGGGTCAAATACATTGCACAAATAAAGTAATAACTTAACTTAACTCTTCAGACACTCTGTGGCTGCATGTGCGCTCCATGGGCCAGTGGACCAACCGTCTGTACGAATACTTCAGACAACCAGAGCTTCAGGACAGCCCCAAGAGACTGAGCACCAGCCTGAAGAAGAAGAGGGGGGACTCCACAACACAGGTCCGAACCATAGAGCTGTATATACAGATCAGGATACATATATATATACAGTATATATAGATGGGAAGTGCTAACCTGCTAGCTCAATGAAGCCCAATAGGGAAGTGTCATGTCATTGTCTCCCCCTTTATTAATCAATTTCTGGGTCTCATAGCACCAGTTCCTCGCTGATCCTCCTGCAGGTGGTGGGTGCACAGGATGATGGCTTCTCAGTCATTGACGAGATGGCCTTGGTCTTTCAGTGGGGGCTTCGGGGCAATGTGGGGTTAAGCGTCTTGCCCAGGGAAACAACGAAAGCAGACATAAGTGGAAGCAGATGACATGGGTCGTGGTGGACTTGAACCCATAAACATTAGGTCCAAAGAATAGTGCTCTACCAACTGAGCTACTGTCGAAGTGTTCATGGACAAAGTTTTACTTTAACTCATTCTGGCTCTTTTTGCCTTACATCGAAAAGTAAACTGTCATCCTCCTGGTTCTGCACAGTGGACGGCCTCCCATATTGCTTTGCGCCAAATACTAACAAGAACGCTGTGTGGCTCTCATGCACATGCCCAGGGGTTCATGGGAGCATTCTGATCAATCAGCGCCCTGCTGATTAAAGCGGAAGGAAAATGAGCAGAGTTTGTTGCACTAATGTGTGGATTTATAAGAAAAAAAAATTCAGGATGACAAGGGAAAAAATCCCCACAAAATCTGACCTTTATGAAAGCTGTTAACATTAAGTTCTATGGGAAATTTTTCTGGGTGGCCCCGGTAAATTTTGTCTGCAGTACCGCAAGTGACCCCTGTGCACGTGGATGAAACAGCTATAAGCTAGTAATACCCTATCCAGTTATTATTGTATACTCATGGGATTGACCAATCACTTGATTTCATTCCAAGGGGAAACTCCACCATGCCTTAGCAACTATGCTACTAACACATACTGTATATACTGGGCTCCTCCTCTGGAGGAGCCCTCTGCACCGGGAGCAGTGGTCGGTGTGGCTGCGGGGGTCGGACTCTTGGGCCTGGTGGGGGCCTGGGGCCTCGGTTTCATGTCTCCTCTGGGTCCTGTGTCGTCCCCTGTGGCTACGGGCGGCTCTCTGCTCCTGGTGCAGACGGCTCCTTGGATGACGCTTTTTCAGCTGGTTGCATCTGAACCCTGCCAAGTCTCTCATCATGTTTTTATTGTTTTACTGGTGTGTGTGTGTGTGTGTGTGTGTGTGTGTGTGTGTGTGTATGAGTGTTCATGAGCGCGTGTGTGTGTGTTTGTCTGTGGTTTGGGGGGGGTCTGTTGGGTGGTCTGGGGGAGGGGTCTTGGGTCGGCGGGATTGTTTTTAACCAATCTGTAAAGCACTTTGTGTTGCATCTTATGTATGAAAAGCGCTTTATAAATAAAATTTGATTGATTGATTGATATATTTCACTTATAAGGAACCATTAAATGGTGACATCACCACTCAGTAGTCCTCTCCTCAAAATCACAATTTCAATTTTTATAGAAGATCATTGTGAGAAAATACATCACACTTTTTGCTCGAAGAAAATCTAAATCCAATGATTTGCTAACTTGATCTGCGGCTTCGTTCGTTTTGTGATTGTCATAAATGTGTCTCTGTCTCAGGAGACCCTCTTCAGCTCCACAGAGTGTCTGGGAGCTGTGGCATCAAATGAAGACCAGGCGGTGGAGCTCACCATGTACCGGCCAAACAGAACCGGGTCTCAGCCAGAGGAGAACGGGCAAAAACTGGTCCAGAGTCCAGAGACCAAGACGAAACCACAGGAGAGTCTGGGGGAGACCACACCCAGACCCAACAAGAGTCCAGAGAGTGGCGTCAGTCCAGACACAAGAGGCCTGGAGCTGCTGGTTCAGACAGAGAGAGGAGAGGCACTCAACTACAAAGATGTGAGATTTTTTCATTACATTTTAGGTCACAACTATAGAAAAAATATTATGCATTATTTTTGGCCATTTAAAATTGAAATTAGACTTTCTACTTTTTTCTTTTACTTTTGTCTGCATTATATTAACTATATGGTGAAAGTATGAAAGGTAAAAAATGCTGTCCGTAACTCTCTATAAGTGCTCTTAGGCACCACTGATTTAGGCTGTCGGCCTAAATCAGTGGTGTCAAACCGGCCTCAAAATGACATTTCCTCAGGTCCCTCAGGCTAATGGTGCTTTCAGACCGCTAACGCTGAAAGGCACATTCTATAGTTTTCAGATGCAGGGGTCTTCAGACCAGAAGTCCTGGCGTGTGCCGGAAGTGGCGGAAATAGCCGGCGGGCTCTGATGCTAACAGAGTTTAGCTAGCGGCTTCTTGTGTAAAGATCTTCTCAAATAATGCAGCTTTGCAGCGTGCGTGTGTTCAGAGACCTTCCACGGACTTAATATAACAGTAGTATGTGTTCACAGAGGTGCGCAATAAGTGTATTTTATTATTAAACGGTACTTCCGCATCGGCAAACACACTCGAAGCAGTTGCATAAAGTCACGGTGGCATGAAAACTCACATGTTAACAAGCACTATGTCCCCCATTGTCAACCCTGGTTTAGTCCTGATGTAGCTCCTGTTTTGGCTGTTTACGAGTATTTTCAGTCTGCTCGCTCAGACCGCTAATGTCCCCGTGACCACTTTGCGGCTCTTTGATTGGTGGCTGCACGAACGTCCCGAGGAAAGGTTGAGCAAAATTCATCTCCTGCGTTCCTCCCCTTCGACTTCCCCGCGCAGACCATGCGTGCATTCCGAGACGCTCGTTACTTTTGGCGCTCGAACGCGCGTCACCATTGACTTTGCATTGAAAGCCGACGCAATGCATGATCCGGTCTGAACGCGGCATAAGACTGGATTCACTTGAGGAAATGGGTGGGGTCTGGTGTGCTCCTGCTTGGTTGGAATGAAAACCTGGAGCCACACAGGCCTTCGAGGACTGCTTTTACACCCCTGGCCTAAATTGGTAAAATTGTACAAAAATGTACATGATTTAATACAAAAAATAAAGAAGTAGTTGTAGTTTTATCTCATCAACCATTTGTGTGAAATGTTAGTTCTTGTGTGTGTCCTTCATCAGGTCCCGTCCAGGTTTGGGGAAAACCACAGATTCTGCAACATCAAGGTAATGTCATGAAACACAGATTATAGATGTGTGTTTGCTTGTGTCTGGGTGGGTTTCCTCCGGGTTCCCCGGTTTCCCCTCTGTGGATGTAATCTTCCAGCTCCAGTAGTCCTCATGCTGTCTTCATCTCATTAGAAAACATGTTATCTTTTAGGGTTTTGTGAGTCACTATTTGATTCTTTGGGCTGAGAGCTGATTGGCTGAGTGACCACCCTTTTTAACTTTTCTGTCTGAAAAATCTGCAACAGATGTGACAGAGGCCACACATGCACTATAGAAGCAGACTGTTTTAAGAACCAGTGACATGGATTTTATGCTATAAAATGGATTTTAAACTAATATTGAAATTGTTAAATTAGATAAAATATCTATGTATTATATATTTTATTAAAGATGTTCCCCATTTATTCTTAATACATATTAGTTATTTGTATTGTATTGTGACTACATCAATTCATCTTCTATAAATAAAATATAAATGCATCAATAGTGTTGTATTTTTGAGTGTAGCATTGAATTTTTTTAACGCGATTAATGATTTTTTCTGTGAACGTGCATTAACGCAAGAAATAGACAGCTCTATTTGAAATCTATTGTTTCAAATTTAAAGTCCCCTATATTGTATTGTATAGGCAGGCTCTGAACGATACTCACTCCTGGTTCTATTATTTTGTGGTTTAAAAGTTTGTTACCCCAGCTTTAAGGTTAGGGCTAGGGTGAGTTTACCAAGATTTTAGAGTCCCATCCTGAAGAGGGATGCATCTAAGAATGTTAATGTGAGAATGACAGAGTATGGAGGGTACTTTTCAGTGTTAGTGACTGGTTAAACAGTCTTTAGCGTTATTCAGAGTGCTGACTGTCTGCTTGGTCCTGTTCCATCCAGTGCTACGTAGATGGGCCGTACGGGACACCCACCAGACAGATATTTGCCTCTGAACACGCTGTGCTCATCGGGGCGGGGATCGGAATCACACCATTTGCCTCCATCCTCCAGAGCATCATGTACAGGTATCACAGACCCCACAGCTCGTCATGTGATCAAGACGTTCATTTATTCAACATGTATGGAATGAATGAAAAATGCCCTGTAGACGTAAGGAAAGAATCCGGTAATTTTTCAAAATAAAGGATCGTTTGGACACGGATAAGATAAGATAGACTTTATTGATCTCACACAGGAGATATTTACATGTCACATCTGGCATGGATAGAATCACTCAAGATTGTGCAAAAGAAAAAAAAGTGCAAACATGTTAAATGCAGGATATATTATGTACAATAAAAAGTGGCAATTGAAAAGTGGCAATCAAAGAAACAGTGTCAATATAAGTGCAGGGTTTTTTTTGTCCTAGTCCTAAGTGACTTATTATACAGTCTGACAGCGGTGGGGATAAAGGTAGCGCTGCGGTAGCGCTGCGGTAGCGGTCCTTGTTGCACTGAGGCTCCTCTACAGTCCTGTGCAGTGGGTGGGAGGTGTTGTCCATGATGGAGGTGACTTTGACTAGCACCCTCCTGTCCCTCACCTCCTCCTCACCTCCAGCCCAGAGTGGGGCTGGCCCTCCTGACCAGCTTGTTCAGTCTACTCCAGTCCCGCTCTGTGCTGCCCGGGGCCCAGCACACAGCAGCGTAGTGTATGGCAGACGCTACCACAGAGTCATAAAAAGTCCTGAGCAGAGGCCTGCTCACTCCGAAGGACCGCAGCCTCCTCAGAATGAAGAGGCGACTTTGGCCCTTCTTGTGCAGGGCGTTTGTATTATGGGACCAGTCCAGTTTATTGTTAATGTGAACACCCAGGTACTTGAAGCTGTCAACCAGCTCAATGTCCTCCCCCTGGATGTTCAGCAGCGTGTGGGAAAGTGGAGATTACCATCTCCTTGGTCTTACTGGTGTTCAAGCACAAGTGGTTGCGCTCACACCAGTCTACAAAGTCCGTGATAACAGGATTCAGGATTCAGATCCGACTGTTGACCAGACATTTTTGGTGCGGCAAGAATTTAAAAACAAATGCTCTTATGTCTCGGTAGGTATCGTTTGAGGAAACAGAACTGCCCTAACTGCAGCTACTCGTGGTGCGAGAACATCAAGGACGGGGACATGAAACTGAGAAAAGTGAGTTCAGCATTCAAAAATACAACAGAAAAACAAGCTATCAATATGGATGGCTCTATTTGGATCTATTTGGCTAATAATTTTTTCATAAAAACTGCATGGAACTGCAAGATTAAAGCTGGGGTACCTCACTTTTTATCATAAATAATACATGTTCTTTGTCTCAACAAGAAAAGTCTTGTAAAAGTGTTCGGACCACCACATTCTGTCTATATCTTATCAGAAAACATGTTATCTTTTGTGACAAAAGATAACATCTCACAGAAAGGGTCTTTTGGGCTGAGAGTTGATTGGCCGATTAAGGGGGATCCTCTTTTTTCACTTTTCTGTCTGAAAAAGATGTGACAGAGGCCAAAAATCTATGAAAACTAGTGGTAGAGTGAGGAACTATAGTGGATTTTACTACATAGTTCCATATTCTTGTGGTTTGAAAAATAGGTATCCAAGATTTAATTGGAATCTCAGCAAAATGTCACACTGGGAACACAACGTAAAAGTTAACAGGAAAAGTGTATCCTGGTTTTCTTTGTTTCTTGAGGTGGACTTCATTTGGATAAACAGAGACCAGAAGTCTTTTGAGTGGTTCGTAAGTTTACTCACCAAACTGGAGATGGACCAGGCCGACGAGGAGCCTGAAGGTATGGAACTATAACGGCAAGGCAACTTAAAGTGCTTAAAAAGGTAATGTTTAATCACACAAGGCATTCAAATCAGAATAGAGTATGTTTAAAAAGTGAAGATACAATCCTTCAGTTGTATGCACACTATGTCACCATAGTGTGATTCCTAATGCTGAAGAAGTCGATTTGAACATTAGCTAGCTGAAGCCAATTTCCTTAGCTTTGCGCCGTAACGGGGCAGATGTGTTGCTACGTACTGGTGCACACTGGGGTAGTCTTGCACAGTTTTTCCAATGGGGTTTTACTGCAAATGGCAAATAAATTCTTGAATCTTGAATCTTGAACATGGTTGTGTGAGGTAGAGGAGTTTACGTTTCAATGTCAATCGGAGCCAGAATGATCTGGAGCAAAAATTACCAAAATAGTCTTTGATTTATACTTGCACACAGATATATAAAGACATATTATGCAAAATCAAGTTTTTAGAAATGGCACAAACATATACCTCTGCCCCCTCTGTCTTAAAGCTTTGCCTTTTAAAATAAAAGTGAATTAGTTTTGGTAATTTCTCAAGTATAATTTGTGAAAAACCAATTTTATGCCTCCCTCTGGTGGCAGCATAGGTAGCAAGTGTAAAGAATGTTATACCCCATACTTGTTACTTCATATGTTTTTGATATATTTAAAATATCTTTTCACATTCTAATCCTTGAAATGACAAACTAAACAGTCTCATTGTTTATTGTCCAAAATGCTTAATTGTTCTTTCAGCACAAAGAACTAGTGTTCTAAATATTACAGCAATTCATCATATTTTGAGTGCTCCTTTTGTTCTTAATGCTTTAACATGTACTGGAATTTCCACACAAAAAGTGAGATTCAAATCTAGCTATTTATAGTCACGGGAAACCAACATTCTATGGTAGACCCTGGTTCTGGTTTCCCATTAGAGCAGAATGAGTGCAAGTTCTTCACTGTTTACTGTCAGCAGTTAGCATTTGGTAGTCTTTAAACAAACAGTTTTTGGTATATTAGTTATATTCACTGGTTCTAGCACTTATTAAAAGTGAGTGATTTCAGAATTCTATTAAGAAATGTCTGCTTTTTTATGTATTTGTTCATTTGGATGGGGCAGTGTGCATTAATGAACAGCAGTAACTGTAAATACACCAGATTGGAGCTATGTAGCTAATTTGCATCTGGTCTGGGAGTTCTATTAGTTTCATAATTCTGGGAGTGTTAATAGCCTGCTGTACTTTTGTTGTTCAGGGCGTTTCCTGGAGATGCACATGTACATGACGTCAGCGCTCAGTAAGAATGACATGAAGGCCATCGGGCTGCAGATGGCGCTAGATCTCCTCGCCAAAAAGGAGAAGAGGGACTCCATCACAGGGCTGAGGACCAGAACGCAGCCAGGACGTCCCAACTGGGCCAAGGTCGGACACAACACTGTTAACAAGCACTTCACAGCAAAAAGGTCCTCCACTCAGATCTGTGCTAAGTATAAAAGAAATACTGTCGTGTAAGGACACTTTCTACATTACAGCTTAGGTAAACTTTCAAACTTCAACAAATAGATCGGCCACATCTTTAGATCGGCTTTTTCATGAGCGGTCCAAGTAAGTAAGTGACCTTTATTTATATAGTGCCTTTCACAGACCAGAGTTACAAAGCGCTTTACAATTGTGGGCATTTGTCACTCACAGAAATGGGAGCAAGGGCCACAGTCAGGTCCACAGTCAGGTCCACAGAGCTGACTGTGGACGTCGGCGCTCGCTCACATTGCACATGTGAGTGTTCTGACCAATCAGAGTGCCACTGATCATAGCAGGGCTCGAGCGGGCAAGAGCGAGCCAAGTTTGTTGTACTAAAGTGTGGATTTATAGAAATCCTAGAAGCAAGAAAACAAGTTCAGAGTGACATTTTTCTGACAGAAGTTCTTGATATTAGCCTGGCTGGATCTAAAAACAACTCCAGGTTTGTGACAGATGAGGAACAGAATGTATATAGGATGCAATTGTGGCAGCCTAGGGGTAGTGGTATTTAATTGAGGAAATAAGTTAAATTAATTAATTATAACAGGTTAAAATATGGAAGTGATTAAATAAACCAAGCAACGCCACGACCGGAATTTCACCGGAAGAGTACTGTACTATAAAATAAGGACACACAGGTAAGTATTAAAAGATTAAAATGCACCAGGTTCCAAGTTTAACAGGTTTATTTTACAGTGTAATCAATACAGTTTACAGCCTTATATTTTAATTAAATATATACAGTCAGTCACACACTCATTCGCACACTCAACTCACATTCACTGCTCATTGCACATTCCCACAAGTAGCTTATGCCCCAGAGCCGGGACGCAGCCCTCGCTAAAGTGCGTGAGTGCTGAACGCAGGCATCAACTGCGAGGGACACGCAGCAGCAAAACACAGTGGAGTGAAACAGTCATAAAGCAGAGCAGTGAAGCAAATGTGAAAATCGAGGCAGCGATGCAAAGCTGCGAAGACAAGCAGAGAGACAAAACAGCTGAAACTGAGACAAGGCAGCCGAAGCAGAAGCAAAGCAGCAGGGGGGTGTGTGCCATTGCCGCTGGAACGCACCTATAAAAAGATGAATTTAGAAAGTTACCTAGGAAAAACCTAACTAAATAAATAACAAAAAGGAAAATAAGTATATCTTAATACATAAAGCCTACCAATTAGAAGCCCCAAGAACGCATGGTCCACAGCTTTAGGCCAAACAGGAGGCTGCGCTCAGAGCAGCCGCTATGAAGGGGCGGACCGACCCGCGCCACTTGTGGTGCGTAATGCTGACCACAACCAGCTAGATAACAGGTCCCTAGCTAAGTTAAGAGTAGAACTAAGCATGAATACATTTTGCTTTTAAAATAATTAACTTTAGTGAACACGCCACAGCGCATGGGACTGCCTGCATGGTTATACCTGTCGCTGCAGTCAAAGGCACGCTACAAGATCCTATGGCACACAGGAGTGCAGTACTTCCTGCTCTGGACAGAGCAGTCGCATTCTCTTGCTGCTCCTCGCTTGCTGCTTTTTTATCTCCTTTAATCCTTTTTGCTTACATTTTTATTCCACAAAACACGAATTACTCCTTTTTACAAACTTCAACACAAGACTTGTGGAATTTACAAACTTACAGCATGTCGGGAGGACGGGAAAAAAGAACAAAACTTTGCGACGGCTGTTTTTCACTCAAACAGGAGCTAAAACTTCTTCTAGACCGAATGTTTGTGCTTGAATCAGAATTGGGGCTGAACACAACAATACCAGTGAAAGGAAATGGACCAAATGGACAGAACGTAAGTTATGATGACGCTATTTCATTTCCCAAAATCAACAGAGACAATTGTTGGAACACATATGGTGCCAAGCCCAAACAAGGCAAAGCTAATGATAACTTTGCCTTGTAATGATAAGAGTGTCATAATGCCACAGAAAAAATCTTTAATTACAAGAAACCGCTTTTCACCACTTTTGGAAGATGAATCAGCAGTAGTCTCTCAGTCCCAGTCTCAGTCTCAGTCAAGGTCAAATGCAGCTGAGTCGCTCTTTATCGGGGATTCTGCGATAAGACATGTAAACATGCGTAATCTCAAGGTTCACTCAGTACACTCTGCCAAAGTGGATGAGATAAGGCGGTTGGCTCCGAGGCTTCTGTCTGAGACCGGCGGGGTAAAAAGATTGTTGCTCCACGTGGGGGCAGTAGACGTCTATGACAACACAAGTGAAAAGTTGAAACGGGATTACTCTCTCTTATTGGACGACCTTGCTAAAATGGACGCAAAAATCGTTATCAGTGGCCCACTACCAAATGTGGACGGGAAGCAAATGAAATTCAGTCGTCTGTATCAGCTAAATACTTTCCTACTCAACGAATGTTCACGCAGAGGACTTGCCTTCATTGAGAATTTTAATCTGTTCTGGAATAGGCATGAGCTTTTTGAAGGGAAAGGGCCACATCTGAACACTTACGGGGTAAAAGTGTTGATGGATAACCTTTCTTTTGCCCTGAGACCTCAGCCTGCGCAGCGCGTGCAGCTATCGAAAGGGAGGAAGCCGACTCTAAAAGTCTCTGCACCTCCACCGCCTCGAAGGATCTCAACACCTCCACCGCCTCGAAGGATCTCAACACCTCCACCACCTCGAAGGATCTCAACACCTCCACCACCTCGAAGGATCTCAACACCACCACCACCTCGAAGGATCTCAACACCATCACCGCCTCAAAGGATCTCAACACCTCCACTGTCATCAGAAGCAGCTGCATCATCACCAGCAGCAGCTGTATCATCACCAGTAGCAGCATCAGCAGCACGACCACCACCACCAACATCCTCATCCCTAGCCTGCTCCAAAGCAGCCACGCCTTCTTCATCTACAGCGCCTCTGAAGCCCCAATCCTCACCCCAGCCTACAGCAGACAGGCCAGTGCTGGGGTTTCCTCAACCACCTGCCCCTCCATCAAAGACTCCCTCGCCACCTCCCATGGACCTGTCTTGGGTCCCCCCTGCCACGTCCACTCCATCAAGAGAGAATGGGGACACGTCCCTTTGTTTTTCATCCCCGCCTTCACTGTTAGACCTACCTGAACACTCTGCAGGGCTAATAAAATCGGCGATGAAGACTATTCCTCTCACACCCATATTAGCTAGATCTAGAGTCCTGTCCAACATGCTAAACCACTCCCCATATATACCTCCAAAACCACCTAGGGTTTCCAATTCACCTACAAAAACCACCTCAGCCAGTCCCTCCCCTAACCTCATGACCATTCCACCCCCACTTCCCCCTCGTTCAACACCCAAAACCTCTGCCTCAGCCCACCCCGGCCCTAACCCATCACCAAAAACCCCTCCACCTCCCTGCCCCCCCTCGTTCAACACCCAAAAGCCACCCACCTCTCCATCCTCCTCCCCCGCCTTCCCCTTCCCCTCTTTTCTCTAAACACTAGGATGCACAGGGTCTCTGCTTCGCAGCCACTGGCAGTCTAGTTAGAGGAGAGACCCGGCTGGGGCCCTGTCATGAAGCCACCTGTGCCATTCCCTTAGTGATAACACAAAGAATACATTACAGAAAAACATCTGGAGTTAATCAGTCTAATCTGGAAAATCTAATTCTTGTTCCGTGTAAGAATCAGCCGACCACAACCGCTGATACTGAAACTTTGAAACTTGCTACGCTTAATGTCAGATCTCTTTGTAACAAGTCTTTTTTAATCAATAATTTTATTTGTTCTCATAATCTTGATCTTATGTTCATGGCTGAAACTTGGCTTGACCAAAATTCAGGAAATGCAGTTTTAATAGAAGCATCACCACCAAATTTCAAGTTTGAATCTGAAATACGGGAAAACCAAAAAGGAGGAGGCTTAGCTGCCATTTTTAGAGACCACTTTGTCTCCCATAGAATGTCTCTTGGGAAGTTTTCGTCATTTGAATATGTGTCTTTTAAAATACAACAAAAACAATCTCCTCCAATACTCTTCATTGTCCTATACAAGCCACCGCAGTCATGTCACAGTTTTATTGATAATTTTACCGAGTTGCTTTCAGTTGTATGCACAGATTTTGATTGTTTGGTTATTACAGGTGATTTTAATAATATAGCTGAGTTCTGTACTTGAATCCTTTGATCTCACTCAGCACGTGAGTGGCCCCACCCACAGCAGAGGGCACACTCTAGATCTGTTAGTTACTAAGGGGGTGAATATTTCAAATGTAAACGTGGTCGATATTGCTCTTTCAGATCATTTCTGTGTTTTTTTTGACATGTGTTTCACTAACAAACCACCAGTGGACTCTGCAACTGTACGAAGAAGACACATAAATGAAAATACGAGTGAACTATTTATGGGAATGATAAACTTTGAGAATGCATCGTATTCTACTGTAGATGAACTGTTTAACTCTGTCTCCTCTAGTGTTTTGAATGTTCTGGATACCGTTGCCCCTGTGAAGGTTAAAATAGTGAAAAATAAGCAGAAGGCGCCGTGGGCTAAAGCAGACTCGGTCAGGGCACAAAAGAGAAAGTGCCGGAGGGCCGAGCGGAAGTGGCGCAAGTCCAACCTCCAGGTTGATTACGAGATCTTCAAAGATAAGTTGTGCGAGTTTAACCGGGTGCTACGTAGTACGAGAGAAATGTATTTTTCTGAAATGATTGAAGGCTGCAGCAACAATCTGCGTGTTCTGTTCTCAACAGTTAATAGATTAACAAACCCCCCTGTTCAAATGCAATTAGAGCTTACTTCCAAACGTAAATGCAACGAGTTTGCCAATTTTTTCAATGACAAGGTTCAAGGCATCAAAAACGCCATTGTCTCCAATCCACAGATAACCATCCAACAGCCAGAAAGGCTCTCTGAGCTAACTCACTTTGCACCTGTAAATGATAAAACTGTCCAAGAGATAATCTCCAGTTTGAGCTCCTCCACATGCAGCTTGGATGTACTACCCACTAGATTTCTGAAGTCTGTTCTGAGCAGTCTGTTACCTTCACTCACACAGATAGTAAACATGTCCCTTCATTCTGGAATATTCCCAAAGGCCCTGAAAACTGCAGTCATCAGGCCCCTGCTAAAAAAGAGCAGTCTCGATGCTACGGTACTTAACAACTATCGTCCCATCTCAAATCTGCCATTTATGGGGAAAGTCCTTGAGAAAGTTGTCTACCTACAGCTTACTAGATTTCTTATAATCAACAACTCATTTGATATGTTTCAGTCCGGCTTTAGACCCCACCACAGCACTGAGACTGCTCTTGTTAAGGTTACAAACAATATCCGGCTGAACACTGACGCAGGCAAAGTCTCAATCTTAATCTTGTTAGATCTAAGTGCTGCCTTTGACACTGTCGACCATGAGATCCTCTTACAGAGATTAGAGGACTGGGTTGGAGTCGCTGGCACCGCCCTAAGTTGGTTTAGGTCTTACCTTGAGGACAGGAAGTACTTTGTGGAGATTGGAAACTGTGTCTCAGATCATATGGCCCTGACCTGTGGAGTACCACAGTGGTCTATCCTGGGACCTCTTCTGTTCAATCTCTACATGCTGCCGTTAGGTCAGTTAATACGCAGAAACGAAGTTTCCTATCATAACTATGGAGACGACACTCAGATCTATGTCTCACTGACTGCAGGAGAACATGGACCAGTGGACTCACTCCTTCACTGTATCCAACAGATCAGTGAGTGGATGCAAAACAACTTCCTTCAGCTAAACGCAGACAAAACTGAAATTATTGTCTTTGGTCCGCCAGAAACAAAGAGAGAGCGTCATCTGTCACCTACAGTCTCTCTCCCTAAAACCTTCAAACAAGGTCAGAAATCTAGGGGTGATACTGGACTGGAAATTTTAATAGCCACATCAAATCAGTAACATCCGCAGCTTTTTACCATCTAAAAAAAATTGCCAAGATCAAAAACATAGTGTCTAAAGCAGACCTGGAGATTCTTATCCATGCATTTGTCTCCAGTAGGTTAGACTACTGCAATGGCCTGCTCACAGGTCTGTCCAAACAGGCTGTAAAACAACTGCAGTACATTCAAAATGCAGCAGCCTGAGTCCTGACAAGAACCAGGAAGTACGACCACATTAGTCCAGTCCTCAGGTCTCTGCACTGGCTTCCTGTGGCTCAGAGAATAGACTTTAAAACAGCTCTGCTTGTGTACAAGTCTCTCCATGGCCTCGCACCAAAATATATTAGTGACATGTTAGTCCCATATGAACCAGCCCGGACTCTGAGGAGCACAGGGACTGGACTCCTGTTAGTGCCCAGAGTCAGAACTAAACATGGGGAGGCTGCTTTTCAGATTCATGCTGCTAAAATCTGGAACAGTCTTCCTGAAGATGTGAGACAGGCCTCCTCTCTGACAATGTTTAAAACCAGGTTAAAGACAGTTCTGTTTAGCTGTGCATACAACTGAGGGATTTTATATTTGTTATATTTATATTTATATTATCTTTCTTTTTAATGTTCTGTGATTATTTATGATTTTAATGCTTTCTTGTTTTGTTCAGCACTTTGAATTGCCTTGTGTATGAATTGTGCTATATAAATAAACTTGCCTTGCCTTGCCTTGCCAGACACAGAAGCTGGGGAAAGATCATCGGGTTTTGTAAATATGCGTTTTATTACTGTGATGGAAGCAGTGGTTTACCTGGCGCACAGAGGTTTTAGGGTGCTTTAAAGAACCTGAAGCGGCACTGGATGCGCGGAGCTGGGACATACACACAGCTGCAGAGGCGTGAGGGCAAAGAGGGGCAAATGAGAGGAGGAGCGCTTATAAAGTCCCCCGGGACGGCCCGTGGGAAAGCAGGCGCACTCTCAACACTGACCTCAGAAGTCGTTTTACCACACAATATTAATTTAAAAACATCGAGACAAAACTAAAGTCATCTCAAATTTCCTTCGTAACAATGAGTAACAACAACTGTTGATTTTGTGTCCCCTCTTCCTGTAACCACACTGCGGACAAAAGCAGGTTCAAAACAACCTCTTTAACGTCTTTCAAATGTCTGCAGGTGTTCCACAAAGTGTCTGAGGAGAAGAAGGGAAAAGTGCACGTGTTCTACTGTGGCTCTCCGGCTCTGGCCAAAGTCATCAAGGCCGAGTGCGAAAACTTCGGCTTCCACTTCTACAAAGAGAACTTCTGAAATAAACGGCGATGGTTTGGAGCCGGGAACCACGCGCAGACAACAGACAGCACAACAGACAGCACAACAGACAGTACAATAGACAGTACAACAGACAGTACAATAGACAGCTCAATAAACAGCACAACAGACAGTACAATAGACAGCACAATGGACAACACAATTGACAGCACTACAGATGCTATTTAAAACAAAGCATACATATAGTCTCTCTCTGGGTCTCTCTGGTTTCTCTCTGGCCTTTCTCAGGTCTCTCTCTGGTCTCTCTCTCTGATCGCTCTGGTCCCTGTCTTTGGTCTCTCTTAGGTCTTTCTCAGGTCTCTCTGGTCATTTTCTGGTCATTTTCAGGTCTCTCTGGTGTCTCTCTCTGATCTCTCTGGTCTCTCACTAGTCTTTCTCAGGTCTCTCCCTCTCTGATCTCTGGTCTCTCTTTCTGATCTCTCTGGTCTCTCTAAAGTTTCTCTCTGGTCTCTCTCTCTCTGATCTCTCTGGTCTCTGTCTTTGGTCTCGCTAAGGTATCTCTTACGTCTCTCTGATCTCTCTGGTCTCTCTCTCATCTCTCTCTGGTCTCTCACTGGTCTCTCTCTGGTCCCTCTGGTCTCTCACTGGTCTCTCTCTGGTTTCTCTCTGCCCTCTCTCTGGTCTCTATTTGGTCTCTCACTGGTCTCTTACTGGTCTCTCTCTCTCTGGTTTCTCTCTGATCTTTCTCTGGTCTCTCCCTCTCTGATCTCTGGTCTATTTTTCTGATCTCTCTGGTCTCTCTCATGTCTCTCACAGGTTTCTCTCTGGTGTCTCTCTGGTATCTCTCTGATCTCTCTGGTCTGTCTTTGGTCTCGCTCAGGTATTTCTTAGGTCTCTCTGGTCTCTCTCTGGTCCCTCTCTGGTCTCTCTCTGGTCTTTCTCAGGTCTCTCCGGTCTCTCTATGATATCTCTGGTCTCTCTCTGTTCTCTGTCTTTAGTCACTCTCAAGTTTCATCCATCTGATCTCTCTGGTCTCTCTCTGGTCTCTCTCTGGTCCCTCTCTGGTCTCGCTCTGGTCTCTCTCTGGTCTCTCTCTCATCTCTCTGGTCTCTCTCTGGTCTTTCTCAGGTCTCTCTCTCTCATCCCTCTTGTCTCTCTCTGGTCCCTCTCTGATCTCTCTCTCTTTGATCTCTCTGGTCTCTAGTCCCTCTCTGGTCTTTCTCAGGTCTGATCTGTCTAATCTCTCTGGTCTGTCTTTGGTCTCGCTCAGGTATCTCCTAGGTCTCTCCGATCTCTCTGGTCTCTTTCTCAACTCACTCTGGTCTCTCTCTGCTCACTCGCTGGTCTCTCTCTGGTCTCTCTCTCATCTTTCTGGTCTCTCCCTGTTCTTTCTCAGGTCTCGCTCTCTCTAAACTATCTGGTCTCTCCCTGGTCTCTCTCTGGTCTTTCTAAGGTCTCTCTCTCTCTAATCTATCTGGTCTCTCTCTGGTCTCTTTCATCCAGGGGTCTCCAACCTGTAGCTCAGCACCCCCTCCCAGGTAGCTCCCCATAGGATTTAGAATGAACTCATGACATTTTGAGTCATTACATATACTGTAAGTATGAACATAGGGTTTTACAGTATTATAGTATATTTCACATGTGTTAACCATGTAATTATTACATTGATTTTATCATTATTGGGGTTTTTTTTACGAGTAGCTCTCTGCCTCATCTGTTATATAAGTAGCTCTCAGATTGAAAAAGGTTGTAGACCCCTGCTTTAGTCAGTCTTTCTGATCTCTCTCGCTGGTCTCTCTCTGGTCTTTCTCTGGCCCCTGGACAATTCGGGTCTAGTAGTGGCTAAAAGGTTTGGTCACCTCCGTCTGTAAAAATTTTGTTTGAAAGAGGAACCTGAAAACCATGAATATAATGTCTTGTGTGCACAGCTTTCCTGGGACTGACTGCCCAAAGGGAGGCTGCCATGTTGGTAATGTACTGTGTCTTGCTGAAGGACGCAATCTACCATGACAGCACTTATCTGACCCTGCACTGCTCAGCTACTGGGGTCAGGCTTTTCCATGTTGTTAGAATACACTTTATGATCGATTAATGCTTTAAAGCAGGGGTATGTAACTTTCAAATGACAACAAGTTGAACTATATGATAAAAATCTATGTAACTAATAACTCGCTTTCAAAACAGTTTGCTTCTATCACTAGTTTTCCCGCATGCATGTGTTTTTGGCCTCTCTCTAGTCTCTCTCTGGTGTCTCTGTCTCTCTCTGGTCTCTCTATCTGGTCCCATAGTCTCACTTTCTGTTCTCTCTCTCTTTAGTCTCTCTCTCTCTCTCGCCCCTTTCTCCAGTCTCCCTCTAGTAGTCCCTCTATCTGGTCTCTCTTTGGTCTCTCTTTAGTCATTCTATCTGGTCTCTCTGATCTCCTTCTAGTCCCACTCTCTGTTTACTCTGTCTGGTCTCTCTCTCTGTTGTACAGTATATGTATGTATTTTGGCCTCTGTCACGTCTTTAGATTAACCTTTTCAGACAGAAAGGTGCAAAGCAGAGGACTGCCCTCACTCAGCCTCAGTGCTCAACCCAAAGAGTCAATTACATTTAATTAGAGTACATACACATAACACAGTCTATTATAATTTATAATTGCACAAAGTGAGTCCACACGTTTTAAAGTGTGGACTAAAATATTTCTAAAAAGTTCATTCAAAGCATATTTATCATTCATCTTTGGGAAGCTGAGAAAAAATACTTTGCCTTTTCCACAACTTCACTTCCAACAATCACCAGCAGAGGACAACAAATACATCTGCTGTAGTTAACATGATACATGATTTGTATACAGAACTATACACATTTTACTTCAAGTTGTATGGAAAAGAAATAAAAAATGAATCAAATATATAGGAAATTGGACATTGTACTAAAATTATAAATACATAAGTCTGGTTTAACCTGTTACTAAAAAGTTTAGTAAGTTACACCTCTGCTAAAACACCTGAATGCAGATGCACTGTAAAATAATGTACATATATTTCTGTCTAATTTATATTACATATTGTATTGTTTCAATGTGTCTTTACTGTACAGTGTTGTGTGACCGTAAATATGTCACTGTTGTTTGAAATTGTGTTGGAGGAAAAAAATAAATGACGGTTTCATTATTTGTGTTTTTTGATCAGGATCTGATGTTGGATGGTTTGGGTGTTTAGAAACTAGAGATTATGCACATAGTTTTTAATATCCATAGTACTGTTATACTACTAATACTGATTATTTTACAACTACTGCTACAATTACTACTACAACAGCTGATACTGCTGCTACTACTACTGTCACTTTAAAACAAAATCAAAATATCCTGGCCCGGAGTTATCGAGTGAGGGAAAAAAAGCTATACCTCATGGCTGACCTGGTCTTACTGCCAGAGAATCCAGCCTGGCTTCCCTGTGACCCAGTAGGAGGGGAGCGAGACAGGGTACTGCTGGACTTGGCCTCACCTGCTACTAAGAAAACTCACTGAGCTCTGAACAAACTTAAGGTTGTGCCTACAGTGCTTCAAGAAATGTGATCCAATTCTCCTTTGTCAGATCTACCAGGTCAATAAATTACATATTTTAGAATTTTGCGTCTTCTTCTATTTGTTTTATCCATTGTTTCCTTTGTCCGCCTTCTTGTTTTTTGTCCTTTTGGTTTCCAGTCAAGAATGTTTTTTTTTTTTTATTCTTGAGTCTTCTCTACCAGAATTGCACTCTTCCTTTTGCAATATTGCTCAGGATTTTAGAGCATTTGTATTTTAGTCTAATCTCTTCATATATAACGTGAGCGCTTGTGTGAGTTATCCTTTTCAGTATTTCGGTTTTGAAATGCCTCCAGCCTCAGCTCACTGTCCCTCTTGATGACCCATGTCTCTGATATGTATAGCAGGATGCTTAGCACCAAGGATTTGTCTAGTGGCTACTCCCACTGTTATGTATAATACATGTTGCATGTACATATTATACATGTATAATATATATTTTTGTTATATTTTTCCTCCATAACAGACAGTATAGACACAAACACACATACAAACACACACACTAAATGTTTTAGCATACTCAGAGTAGAAGTCTGTCACAGTAATTGTATGACTGTTTAAGGTTTGTATCTATTTCATAATCATAATATATAGATTAATGTATGGTATTATTCATATTATATTTATGTTATTATTATGGCTATTACTATTAATGTAATGTATAATAATTACTGATACAATGTATTCATTAACATAATATATCAGTATAAAAATAAATAAAATATTATTATTATTATCAATTTGTTGTTTATATATTTTTGTTTGGAGTCCTTAGTGCTTCTAATAAGCCATAAAAAACCCGCTGCGCTGTTATTGCCACAGACAGACTTACAAATCAATACACGACCCGCGATCCCATCAATTTGCAGCCTTTTTTGAGACTTCTCCACCATTCTCTCACATCAAACCACCTCAAACACGCGCAATATTCATTTTAACGTGTTTTTTTCTTTGTTCATTGTCAAATATTTGTAGTTTCTTCTGTTTTCTTGAATGAATACGCGCACGTTCGCAGGGTCGAATCTCTTGTTAATCGGCGCTTTGTTGATAAGCCTGAGCAGAGCTAGCGGTAGGCGTTAGCTAACGGCTAGTTGCGCAGCTACTGAATCCCTTATACCAATGCCTTAGAAAATACTCAATAACCGGACTCCCTTGGATTATACGGATGTTGCCTGGTGGATTTTGCGAACGCCGATCTTTTACAATCACGGATAAACACCGATGCAAACGTTGGATAGCGTTTTTAAATCGCGGTGGAGACATTTTCCGTGTTTGGCCGTGCTAGTTAGTCTGTTAGCATAGTTAGCTGATGATGGCTCAGTGGGGGAGCGAGTCAAAAAAACAAGGTAAGGCCTTTAATTTTTGCTTCGTATCTTATGTTTCACACACGTATTAGCACCCAAACATGTCCTATACATATGAAACCTTTGAACGTGATTGTGTTTTTAAATAGTATATTTAAAGCGTTTCGCTGTGCTATAATTTGACTGGCAGCGAGCGAGCGAAATTAGCTTGTAGGTTGGGTTCTCGCATTGAAAATGGAAGCTATCGGTGCCAAATTTGACAACTTGATGAATATGGCGACTGTTTTCCCTGTGTATTTCAGTGATATTTTTTTCCTAATCCAACCGTACAATCTACCACTGACCTTGCTAACCATATACACTGAAACCAAATTGAGAAGGGATGAATGCATGGGGCTGTCTCATTCATGTGCCAGCCTCATTTTCTGCCAACTTCATCTGTTTGTTTTGGCGTGGCTTGAGCTTCCAATGTAATCTAAATTTACTCCGTGTTAGATTTGATCCGAATAAATCCTAGAACTGATGGGGGCGAATTCTCACGCTACGTGGTATTATGGAATTTGCTATTGCCTAATATGCATTGTTTTGGTGTTGCATATTGCTTTGTTGTATGATTTGTTGTATGTTATAAATGTAACTACAAGTCTTTCTTGTTCCTATACTTTTTCTGTATTCAATTGTTAAGTTATAGTGTGTGGTGTTTCATTTGTTGTTATAGCAGGTTAATGCTAAGGCTTTGATAGAGATGCAGTTTTCTTTGTTGAAAAGTCGAACATATGAAACAGAATATGACTTTAAAAAGGATATTCGTCTGTTTGTTCAATAAGTGATGGATAAAATCATACATTAGTTCATTTGTAAACACAGGCCGTGAAGGCCATGGAAATGTTTTGAAGGCTTACAATTCGGCAAGCCACGTTGATTTGTAAAGCACAGCTCATACACAAGGCAGCTCAAGGTGCTTAACAAGATGGAAACAATCCCACAAGGCATGAAAATCAAATAATCACAAGACATTAAAAGAGTGAAGATGAAATCCTTTAGGTGTATGCACAACAGTATTCCTTTTAACCTAGATTTCTCAGAGAGGATTCCTGTCTCACATTTTCAGCAAGACTGTTCCATATTTTGTCCTGATTCTGGGTTAGCAAAAGGCAAATCCCTGTGCTCCTCAGTCTCAGTAGGCGACTTGGACTCTGGTTAATATACTGCCAATAACAGATTCAGAATCATTTATTTGCCATTTGCAGTAAAACCACATAGGAAAAACTGCAAGACTACCCCAGTGTGCACCACACACACCAGAGCTCTTGCCACGGCGCCATCGTTACAAAAACAAAAACATGTTGAAGATGGAAATGAGGGAAATACAACTTCTTGACACGTTTTACATTTTAGTTTGTTTTCATGGGTCTTGGCAAAAACACAAACTCCCTATTTGGCCCTTTGAAACAATGATCAAGTGATCTGTCATTGAAAACCATTCACAACCATACACCTGCTTCGATCACATTTATTTAAGTAACTTCAGCTACAACAAACAGATTCTTGATGTGTCTTTTATCGATGGTTAATAAAAGAATATTTAGGAACACAATTTGAGTTGTACGATTAAAATGGGGCCTATACATAGTTAAAATCATGCAACATTTGGTAGAGCATTGGTCTTTGAACCTAATGGGCGTGGGTTCTATCCCTCCAGGACCCCTGTCATCTGCTCACACTACTGTTGCACTACTGTTGCAGTGTCCTTAGGCACGACACTGCCCACTGCACCAAGACATCAGCCAGTCTACCTACCTCTTGCTCATTGTTGTCAGGGGTGAGTCCAATCTGGGAGTTGTTGTCTGCAAACTTAATCAGCTTCAGAGTTGTGGCTAGAGGTGCAGTGGTTGGTGCACAGGGAAAAGAGCATGGAAGTAGGAACACGGCAAGGGCTGGGACAACGTGTCGACGTAATCGATGACGTCGACACAAAATATGCGCGTTGTTGACTCTAAACAAAGATGGCAGTGAGTAGCAGTACTCATGGGACGTTCAGACCACTGACGCTGGAACACAGTTTCCACGCGCAGTAGAATTTCAGAGGCTAGGGGTGTTCATTCAAGAAGTCCTGGGCTGTAGTGGTGCCCGGTGGAAGCAGCGGACGGACTTTGATGCTAACGGAGTTAAGCTAGCGGCTTTTTTGTAAAGTTCTTCTCCAAGAAGGCAGCTCTGCAGCGTCTCTGTGGCCAGAGACCTTCCATAGACCAGTGGTTCCCAAAGTGGGGGTCCTGACCCCCCGGGGGGTCGCGGGAACCCCTGGGGGGGTCGCAAGATGATTTCCACACAAACAAAAAAAAAGATTTTTTTTTTTTTGAGCAAATATAAAGCCCTTAAATATTTATTTAGCATTTGATTTGATTCAAAAGGACTACTTGTTAAATTGTGTTTGGAGACTATAATATATTTTAATAACGTTAGTAATTTTGTCCCAGTCATTGCAGCATCTATCAAAATCATCACGTAACACAGCTCACATCATGCGCAGCGACAAAGCGTGTCCTGCTGTTGTTTGCTAAAACTAAAGGTGTTTGGAGGCTACAAATAAATAATACCTGCTTTAAAATGAAACGTGGTTAATATCCACAACAGAAAAACCCGGAGGGGGAGAAAAGTCACTTGTATCAGGGGTCAGGCTGATGGTGCGAAGAGAGGGAGAGAGGGCAGAGGAGGGAGAGAGGGCAGAGGAGGGAGAGAGGGCAGAGGAGGGAGAGAGGGCAGCGGAGGGAGGGAGGACAGCGGTAGAACAGCGCGTTAAAGAGGCCCGGCTTTTCGGAGTCAAAGGTAAAGAGGTCCGCACATTAAAAGCGGGTGGCCGGTTTACGCCTTTACTGACAGTAACTTTGGAAAGAGAAGCCGCGGAGATGAACTGCATAAAGTAACAGCAGAAAGCGGCCGCCCGCTTTTAATGTGCGGACCTCTTTACCGCTGACTCCGGAAAGCCGGCCCACTTTACCGCGGTAGGAGAACAGTGAGGGCGAGCCGCAAGAAATGCGCTCCACTTCTGCTGAGGAGGGAGCCCACCAAGCCCATCACTGTGTCACTACATGAGTAAAAATATGCAAGCCTCCTTTTTTGGGCTGGACAGTGCAGCTCGGTAGTGGCGTGAGTCTCTAGAAAGCGTTATTCCGTATCAAGGAAATACATGCTCATTTCATGTGACGGAAGGGCTGTTGTGGGGGGGGGGGGGGGGGGGGGGGGGGGGGTCGCGGGTTAGCAGGGCATTTATGATGGGGGTCGCAGGCTAAAAACTTTGGGAACCCCTGCCATAGACGAACATGCTAGCTGCGCTACATGCTAGATGCGCTAGTTAAGTATTCTTAAAAGGGACCTATTCTTATTTTGTTGGTAAATTGTGGTCTTTTTTGTGTTAAATAAAACTCATCTTGACAGATAGTTTCACCCTTAGCGGTTTCTATAAATAATTATCATGCAAAAAGAAATTCGCGGGAAAAATTGCAGAGACCGGAAGTGACGTACACGTACGGGTCTCTGGTCTTTGTTGATATGCCTTTGTAAGCCATAACATTGTATACAGACGTTTTAAACAGATATCAGTTATTCAGTGATGGACAATACAAGTCGGGGTTTTTTATTTATGAGCCCTTGCGTACTTGTTATGACAGTAATTCTGATTTTGAGGACTCTGCTCCTCATCTGAACCGAGTCAATCTTCAAGAAGTCAACATTCCACGAGCTGAAGTCATGGATCTATGGTCCGACCGGGTCTGACCCGCCTCGACCCGGTTTGCAAATGCGGTCTTTAGTGAGTGAGTGAGTGTAAATAAGTGTTAGTGAAGGTAGCACTAGGGACAAAGGAATGGATATCACGGACATCGCAGTGCAGAGAAAACTTAAGAAGCGTGAAAGTGACTACCGTAAAATGAACGATCCCAGCCGTAAAAGTGGACAGAACCTAAAAGTCTGGAGGTGGTTTGACAAGATGGATTATTTTTACAGCTTATTTTTATCAGCTAACACCAGCTAACAGTCAATATCCACAGCACCGAGAGAGAAGCCTCAACTCTATGTCCCAGCTCCAGATGTTAAGTTTGAGAGAAATGGTGTCTTCAATCAAATGCAAACATATGGTCATATTCTAAACGTGTGTCTGTGGTTCTAAAGTCTTATACTAAACGTGTGTCTAAGTCTAAAACATGATGGCATGTGTCATATCTATATCTTTTAGTAAACGTAGTTAGAGTTAAACATGGATTCATTGTTCAATGACAGTTGTGTTTTCTGCTGAATACTAGGTTGAAACTCGTAAAATTGGTTTTAGTTGGAGCTTGATAGAACTAATTTCATGGAACTGGCGCTGGTGTCTTCTCTCAGTTTGTTTGGTCCGTCGCCTTCTCTGAATAAGTCAAAGATCGGACTGCTGTTTACACTCTTCTTTTGGTAACTTTCATTGCTGCATCCCGGGGCCATACAAAATACACCCATTTTAAGGTTATTTGTGTCAAAGCAGCAGCAGGAGCAATGCCATAAACAGTAAAGCGGGAGCTGCGACCCCTACAAGTACGTCATAATTTTTCTGGCCAATCAGAGGCGTTGATATTAAAAAGTTATTTTACTGATTTATTACTTACTCTTACTTAGAGAGTGATCTTCTTCCTTCACCCACGAGAGGCACAGAAACGCTCAGGTCCACTTCAGTGACGATAACCACTCTTGATGATGAATATGACGCGCATAAGCCCGTTTGATTTGTATTTAAAATGGTTTTTACATACTTTTGTCAAAACGGGGTAAACCATACACAATAAGTATGCTGTTTGTTGTCAAAAATAATAAAAATATAAATAATAGTAAAATCCGGCGGGAGGTGATTGACAGATCAAAACACCGAATCAGAGCGCGCAGCTTGTTCCTGAGTCCGGCTCTCGAGTCTAGCGTATGTCTGTGGTTTGGTCCCGCGGACACTCTTTCTGCTTTTTTCAGCAACTAAGTTTTAGGATCACGTCAACTTGGATAAAATGTTCTTTTGGTGTAAATATGTGACGCTCTATTTGGCCCGAAGAGGAAGAAAGCTGCTCGACTCTTTTCATCTGTTCATCTCATGGATCTATTATAATAACGGGTTAATCTGCAACACTTCACTGAGACTGTTCCAGAACTACAGGGACAATGGAACTGGACTTACTCAAAAGCTGATCTGGAAAACGGTGTTATTCCCACGATAAAAGACGTAACACAGACCCCCGGTTTGTGAGTACAGTGATGCTAACTCGCCGTATACTTCTGTAAACTAAATAATTAGGGTCTGATTGTGCATCGAGGACATAGGGCTCGATGTTACGGATTGTCATCGTTGGAAAAAGTTTATTCTTATGTCTGAAATGACTAAGTACCGGTAATAAACAACTCAGTGATGCTACGTCACCATGCAGGTGGGGGTAGGCGGGCTCACAGACAGAGGAGCAGACTCTGAATCAGCCTGTTTGAGTTCAGGTGACGTCACCTCTAGACAGAGATGGCTATAACCTCACAAATTTTGAGTGTTGTATGGTGTATCAAACACATTATTATCACACATGTGCATAGGTTTGACTGTGAAACATGAAGAAAAGCGTAATATAGGACCTTTTAAGGAATTCATGTTTTTTCATTCAGATATGTAAATCAACATGTATACATTGATATTAGTCAATTGATGGGGAGATAATCGATGATCGAATCAAAATCGTATCGGACTGAAAAAAATTTAATCGTTAGATTAATCGATGCATCGAAAAAATAATTGCTAGATTTATCGTTTAAAACATAATCGTTTATCCCAGCCCTAAACACAGCCCTTCGGGACTCCTGCGTTTGTGACCAGAGTGCCCAAGAAATTCTTCCCCACACAGCGTGGGACACTGGTTCATAGTATATTTCAGACCAATACACCAATAAAAATGGCAATTCGTCACGTGGAGCCCCTGTCCTTAATCCAGAATTGGACCCTAATTATTTAGTTGGTGATAGTGGTGGGATGAAATATCTATTCTGTTCAATATCGCAATATTTTGTGCATGCAATTAAATCGATACAGTAGAGTAAAATATTGCAATATTTATTTAAACATCTTTTTCACTTTTCTGTTTTCTCAGTTTACTCTGGTAATGAATAGGGATGCACCGATACCACTATTTTCAAAACCGATCCGAGTACCATAATTTGATACCGACTACCAATACGAGTACTGCGTTGTTATCCTGGGAATTCATAAAACTTAATACAACTGAATTTTAAAATGATTTATTTCTCCTTTCCACAATAATAAAATGCTTTTACTAATGAAACATTTTAGCAATTGTCGTAATCCACTCATACAAATGGTACATAGAAATAGCTCTGGCAGTAGCAAAGGTTACGCTGCATGGTGGTGGGTTTTCAGGCGTTTGATCAAGACATGTTATACGTGTTAGTTTTGGACACACCTCGTGACAGTTTTTCCTTAAAC
This sequence comes from Knipowitschia caucasica, assembly GCA_964034765.1. NCBI lineage: Eukaryota > Metazoa > Chordata > Actinopteri > Gobiiformes > Gobiidae > Knipowitschia > Knipowitschia caucasica. The sequence goes on along the minus strand of OZ035842.1, from coordinate 9,772,842 downwards.
AAGGTACAGTAGAGTTTTGACTTTTGCACATAAATCTATATTCGAAGTTTGTTTATTCATTTAACTATTTGAATATATTTCAAATTACTCCGGATAGTAGTTTGTACACTTCGTCACATCGTGCTACGTCACTACTTCTGTCTCTGCAGAGAAGCTATCTGAGCTAGCCGCACTCGTTAAACATGAATAACTAACAATCAACACTTCTACATGTTAATCAGAGAATACTATACATTCTTAATACAGGTACACAGAGTTTTTCAGAGTGATCTGTTAACGTTTTCATGACAAAAATAATGTTTTAATGCAGGGGTCTTAAACCGGTTCCAGAAAGGTGATAAGAGTCATCTGTGATCCTGCTTAGTTTGGAACTGTTGGAAGTAAAAACCTGCAGCCACATGGCCCTTTCTGGAACTGGTTTGAGACCCCTGTTTTAATGCAACAAAAAGCGATCACGGCAAATCCAGAAGTAACCAATATTTGAATTATTTTCAAATATCGAGTTCAAAGTCAAATCACTGACGTACAGTCCGCTTTACTCTCGTCACTCATGTTTACTTAAAAAAATAAAAAAACCTGCAATATGGCCAACATCTTGTCCGCTTACCACTAACCACTATCCTGCTTTCTCGTTGCTGTTTTTCTGTGATCACCATGGAAACACGTGCCGCACAGCTCTCTGCTGTCGTGACGCTAGTGTGAACTAAAAATATGGGTACACAAGCCTATGGTATCGACCCGACAGACAGCAGTGGGAGTCGATGGAGAAGGTCTTGCGGTGAGATTGAGGCTCAAAGGCCAATGTTCTACCACTCATTCAACCCTCAACTATTGTATATGTTTTTAGTGGAAAGGGTCCTGAAGGTGGAATTAGGGCTGGGCGATAAAACGATAACGATATATATTGCGATAGACACATATTCGATATCAATAGAGAACGGGGTCGATAGAACTTTCAATAGTTTAACTTTTTTTTGATTTGATTTATTTCAAGCTTATAAACAGGAATCAATTTATAGATTTAAAAGCAATTACATACAATACATGATAGAAATTTACATACATACATACATACATTAATGTATATATACATTTTTATTTTTATTATTTTTATTTATTTTCACTTTTAATTTATTTTCACTCCTGTTAAAGCTCAAAAAGGAGTGGGAAGAAGTCAAACTTATAGGCTCCCACCCCCAATACCTATATTCACTTTATACGGTTGCACCTACCCGCCCACACATACATACAGACATAGCCATACATATACAATATTCATACACACATATTATAGTTGTTCTTGTCATGTATAAATATGTAACCATACACACACACACACAAATACACAAATATATTTTTATATATATATACATATACACACATACACATACATACATACACATACACACATATATATACATACATATATCCACACATACATATACCCATATACATACACATACACATACACATATATATACATACATACACACATTATATATGTTTTTTTGAAACTTTACTCCGTTCGAAAAAACAGGAACGAAACACAGGAAGTAAAGCAGAGTCAGAAGCGCGCGGCATTCTGGGGGATGTAGGCAGAGACTTCTCGACCTATCACAGCCGACTACAAACCGCAAAACTTTCTGGGAATGAAAAAAAACAACCGCACCATGCGTAGCGTCCATGGATCATGGATCTATTATAATAGCCCTGGATCTAAAGATCGTGTCTCAATGCCGTGTCAATGGTTAAACACGTCCATGCGAGGAACAGCATGTGCGGCGCGGGAGAGGCAGAGACTCGATGCATTCGGCAAAAACAAGAGATTAACTTTCCGGAGCCGCCACGGGGACACAGGACACTCAAAAACAGGTGCTAAACCAGGACTAAACGAGGATTAAACCAGGACTAAAGTGGGGGAGACTGCTTGTGAACATTTGGCTCCAGCCTCATTCCCCCGTGACTGTAAACAAGGCTGCTAACATGTGTTAGCCGACACGACAAATGTATTTATTTACGTTTAAAAAATTAAATAAAAAACAATCAATATATATCGTTATCGACCGATATGAATTACTTATATTGTGATATAGTTTTCAGCCATATCGCCCAGCCCTAGGTGGAATCAAACCAAGGACCTTCTCTTTTATCGTTTATCCCATCCCTAATTGACATGCATCTATAACGTATCCGACTTTTGGACCAGCTGTAAAGCAGTTTTCAAGAGGGAAAAAAGGCACCGTAAGATAATTCTGTCCGGGTACGCCACCACCGGCAAGGAGTCGGATTACAAGCATGTCAGCGCGCATGCTCACTGTCCCTTTTGAGTCAGGACCCGCCCCCACTTGTGTTTCATAGCTAGAAAGTCCTGGGTTCGATTCCACCTCCCAGGCCTTTCTGTGTGTATTTTTGCATGTGCTCCATGTAATTGCGTAAGTTTCCTCTACCACTAAAAAACATGACACAAGGACTGTAAAAATACTGTTAATCAGCGTGTAATGCCTGTAAACATATGGAGCTGTTGAACTGGAACGGGCTTTTGTGTCTGCTTTTTATATGTTTTAATCACCTGTTATTTAAACTGCAATATTTGTGCTAGCTTTACTGGACAATTTGTTCTATCTTTGCAATGTGATGAATTCCAGTGATAACCCAGCACTGGTTTCCAGGTTTGTGCTTGTGACACTGTGATGTCTCTCTTCCTTTGGGGCGGGATCCTCAAATTAGACTTGGCTAATCTCTCTCTCGGAGGCCATTTGAGGACAGCGATTATAATCTGATCCACTGTAATCATGTATTGTTTACACAGAGATGCCCAGATCTCAGAACAAACTGTGGCCACAAGTCTCCGGCCGCAGGGAGAGGGGGTCGGCCGACCGATAACATTTATTTGGTAGTATTATTATATTTATGTTGCACCGTACATTTCCACAAACCCTCAAAGTGCTGATATTTGAAAAATGTTTGCCGAGCACTAAATGTTGAGTAATGTATTATTGTAGGGCAAGCACCTAGTGCCTTTTTATTAGCATTTGCTTCACCCTATCCCCTTTCAAAGTTATTTGTCTGTTGAATTGATATTCGTGTCATTTTAAATAAATTTTACTGACTCTAAAAGTTTTTAGACTATATATCAGAATATCTATCAATTAGGCCTGTCACTATTATTGCGATAATATTGTCGTTCTGGGATAATTTTCATCTTAAACAATGATGCAGATACATCTTTTCAAAAAGAAATAAACTTATATTTTTGAAGAATTTTTAACACTAGAACACAATAAATGAACAAACAACCAAAACAAAAAATAAAATGGACTCTGTTGGCAAAAAATGAACTGGAATAAAACTGTCAGGACCTCTTTGTAAACAAAGTTTAGAGACATGTTTCATAGGCCACATGCAAAAATAGTTTTATAAATAATTTACACCAGTAGTCCCGCCTCTCCACATCGTTCAGACCGCTGGAACGCAGATGCATTCTCTAATTTCAGGGGTGTTCAGACCAGTACTCCTGGCCTGCGGTGGCGCCCGCCGGAAAAGGCAGAAGTAGCGTGCAGGCTTTGATGCTAACAGAGTTAAGCTAGCGCCCTTTTGTGTAAAGTTCTTCTCCAAAAATGCAGCTCTGCAGCGTCTCTGTGTCCAGGGACCTTCCAGAGATGTTATATAACAGCAGTATATGTTCACAACCACTGTGTCCCCCATTCTCAATCCTTGTTTAGCTGTATTTTGTATTTTTGAGTATTTTCAGTCTGCTCGCTAGACCGCTAATGTCCCTGTGACCACTTTGCGGCTCTCTGACCCGAGAGAGGGAGGGAAAGAGAGAGAAAACAAACAAGCATGCAAATGGCATTTATCGCGGCCAGAAAAATTATCAAGCTAATTTCAATAATACGATTAATTGATTTATTGAATATTGCGACAGGCCTACTGTCATATGTATACTACATATGCTCATATGGCGATACGGCTTATATCACTGCTCTGCCGAACAGAACGTTTTAAGAGATGCTTTGTTACTTCGGCTGTCAGACTGTACAACTGACCTGGATGAGTTTTCTGCTGCTGGACACCTTGATTTCCCACCTACCGGGAATCAATAAATTATCTATCCACATTTATATTCTCAGAAGGGACAAAAACTGCTAAAAACATTTTGGAACTGTGTCAGTGTTGTAATTGTTCTCTGAATTCATGATGCAGTCACTCCCACCAAGTCCTTGGCCTTTGATGCACAATTACGCAGACGTGACATGCTCTCATGGCATTGTTTTAGATGTCAGATTTCAAATCTTATCCTGAATAGAACCAGGAAGTATAATCACCTTAGTCTAGTTTATACGTTTCTGCACTGGCTTTCTGTGGCGCAAAGAATAGACTTTAAAACTGCTCTGCTCTGAATTTCTCTCCATGACCTCGCACCAAGTTGCTGCCATATGACCCAATTGGGACTCTGAGGAGCATAGGGACCGGTCTCCTGCTGGGACTCCTGAGGAGCAAGATCTTTGTTAAGCACTTTGAGTTGCTTTGTGTATGAACTGTGCTATACAATAAACTTGGGTGTCATTATCCCTGTATAGAGACAGAAGTGCATTATGTCTTTTAATGACCAATAAATACATATGTAGAATGGTGTTTGAATCTCCCGTAAACTTGAGGTAGCTCAAGTATTTTGTTGTACTGTTATTGTATAAATACATGTTTGAACATAAATACATGTTTGAATCTTGTGTCCTCAGCCTAGAGCGGTGGGGGCGTGGCTGACTCGAGATGGCTGCGCGTCAGAGGAACGCAGTGCGGATCCTGTCGAACCGAGAGCGTGGTGCGCAGACCCGAGGATCACAGCGACTGCTGCAGCTGCTGGTGGAGGAGAAGGTCCGCTGGATGAAATGGCAGAGTCAGGTCTGTTTGCATCTCGTAGGGCGGGTGAAACGTCATGATTAGACTGAAGATTCAGTAAAACCACATTGGAATACATTGTTAAAAGAACAAGTGCACAAGACAAGTACATACATAAAACAAAAAAAGTACAGAAATAAAACAAATAAAACGGTAAACAATTGTCACTGTGAAATTGATGGACTAAAAGAGTTTCGATACAAGTGCAAGATTATTGAAGTGCTCTATTCAAACTGAGAACAGCTTGTGGGAAGAAGCTGTTAGCATATCGAGATGTCCTGCATCTAAGCGAACGATATCTTCTGCCAGAAGGAAGAAGCTGGAACATGGCTTTTCCAGGGTGGCCAGAAGAGTCATTGATTATTCTAAGATGATATAATCAAATTACAAGTGATAAAGGACTTGGTATAATATAATAGAAATGGATACAAGAAATATGTAGGGAAACGTTTGTAGGAAGCCCGATTCCTTTACAGAAAATGTACTGGATCCTGGAGATAAATTATCTGTTTTTAGCAGCTTTCCCTGTTTCCCTTTTGCTTCACACTAGGCATGCACCAATACGATACTGGTATCGAGTTGATACCGTAGGCTTATACTCATACCATAGGACCCAATTCCGGCAACCATACCCACATTTTGAATTTACACTTGCACGACTACAGCAGACAGCTGTGCTGCACATGTTGGGCAAGCGGGCTAGCGGCAAGCGGGCTAGCGGCAAGCGGGCTAGCGGCAAGCGGGCTAGCGGCAAGCGGGCTAGCGGCAAGCGGGCTAGCGGCAAGCGGGCTAGCGGGTGAAAGAGTAGTAAACAAGTTACAAGAGTAAAGCAGACTGTATGTTGTAGGGATGTAAATCGGCGACCGTTTAACCGGTGGTTGACCGTCACAGCGTTAACCGGTCAAAGCTGTCGGTTAAAAAAAGAGAAAAAGGGGAGAGGGGAGGTCTCTTAATAACGCTATTTTAAGCCCTATTTGCACGGTGTGACGAGCGGGTCTGTATCTAGCTGTGTGCGCCCATGTATTATAAACTCCGGGACGACTCTCACCACACGCACACGCACACACACACGCATCATCTCTCCCCTCTGTTACCGTCAAAGTTGCACACTGGCGCGGGTCAGAACTACATTGGAGCTTACATTTACACATATACATACATACACACACACATACCATGTCGCGCTCCTCTGTGTCACGGAGCCCAAAGGATTCGCGCAAATACGCGGCTCCAGTCAAACCACATGGAACATGTTTGTGTTTATGGTCCTCGGGATCAGCTCCACACACATCACTTGTATTTAAACTTTTGTGAAGACCTGTGAGACGCGGCTCGTCACTCGCTGCTCTGACCATGTGAACGAGCCGTCGTTTGCTGCTAGAAAGTTTTGGTATTAACCCGCAGCACAGCAGAATGGGAAGATTAAAAAAGGAGTTCTCTGTGCGCAAAGGTGCCGGAGCTGTTGCGGGTTTGGGCGCCGCTGTCTCGGCTCTGATCCCGTAGAACGCTCAGCTGCACTTATGAAAAGTACGCGGCTCGAAATGGCTGTTATTTCAAAGAACGTGGACTATTTTAAACTACGCGGTTAACCGGTTTCAACCGGTTAATGAGGCTCGGTAGTCGGTCATGAAAATTCATAGTTTTTTACATCCCTAGTATGTTGTAAGGTAAAACTGTCACAAGGTGTTTTGACCATTTTTAGGCTATTTTGGACCAAAATGGCTACTTTAAATCAATATTTCTCAATATTTCTACAGTAAAAGTGTCTGGTCTTTGGTACAGTGGTAGAGGACAATCTTGAGGTCATGAATCCAGTGAAATTAGTCGCACACCTTTTTACAGTAAAAAGTTACAGTAGATCAAAAGTGACATGTTTTTGACTATTTTGGACCAAAATGGCTACTTTACCTCAATATTTCTCTACAGTAAAAGTTTCTGGTCTTTGGTACAGTGGCAGAGGGCAATAATAAGGTCATGAGTCAAGTGAAATTAGTCGCACACCTTATTCCAGTAAATAGTTACAATACTTGAAAATTGCACTAGCGGACCAAATTGTGTACTTTATACATTAAACAATAAGTGGCTATCCTCCTGAGGACTCACAATCTGCCGGAGGAATCGTAGGGGGCTGGTGCTATGTGTGCCGGGTGGCATCTCTATAAGGTTTTAATCACAAAAACGTGTCTCCCTGACCCCAGCGCGCTTTCTGTTCGATAAAAATGGGTGACTCCGAAAGGACGTTCCGCTGTTACCGTAAGTTCTCAACAAAAACGCGCACCGTCTTTTCCCCGATGCGGGCCGCATGTTCATAGAGCTGAAAGATGCGGGCCACTTTATACCGCGGTAAATTAATAGACACAGCTGCCTTACAGCGATGATCGCTGATGGAGACTGAGACACGCGGTGTGCACGAAGGGGGGGCTGTGTGTGTGTAGGTCTCTGTATGTGGGAGAGACGCGTAGCTTGAGTGAGAGTTACGAAGGGCCGCCACCATTTTAACCCCCCTCCCCACGCTGTCAAATTGACCGCTGCGGCGGCACTAGACGATGCAATGTTTTAAAATAGCGTAACAAAAAAAATATATATATAATAATACGAAACGCATTTGTGGCGGGCGGTCTCTAATCTGTGGCGGTGCGCCACAGATTAGTCTATGTGTGGGAAACACTGGTGATAAAAACTAAGCACCACGCAGAGTATTGAGATTCATTCGTTGTGACATTTTGTTCTGACAGAAAGTGGAGCTGCCGGACAGCCCTCGCTCGACCTTCTTGTTGGCCTTCAGCCCTGACAGGTGACACACGCACGCACGCACGCGCACACACACAGTAGCCTACAGTATGTACACACGCACAAATACACTTGCACACACACAGTAGCCTACAGTATGTACACACGCACAAATACACTTGCACACACACAGTAGCCTACAGTATGTACACGCACAAATACACTTGCACACACACACAGTAGCCTACAGTATGTACACGCACAAATACACTTGCACACACACACAGTAGCCTACAGTATGTACACGCACAAATACACTTGCACACACACACAGTAGCCTACAGTATGTACACGCACAAATACACTTGCACACACACACAGTAGCCTACAGTATGTACACGCACAAATACACTTGCACACACACACAGTAGCCTACAGTATGTACACGCACAAATACACTTGCACACACACACAGTAGCCTACAGTATGTACACGCACAAATACACTTGCACACACATACAGTAGCCTACAGTATGTACACGCACAAATACACTTGCACACACACACAGTAGCCTACAGTATGTACACGCACAAATACACTTGCACACACACACAGTAGCCTACAGTATGTACACGCACAAATACACTTGCACACACACACAGTAGCCTACAGTATGTACACGCACAAATACACTTGCACACACACACAGTAGCCTACAGTATGTACATGCACAAATACACTTGCACACTCTCACTATTATACATACTGAGGCTTCTCACATTCCCTCAAATAAATGGAGGGATCGTTGACTGTGACGGCGAGGAGAAAGGATTGAGCCTTTGCCAGAGTCTGATCTGTTATGTTTATGTGTGCAGGACACTCATGGCCTCCACTCACGTGAACCACAACATCTACATCACAGAGGTGAAGACGGGGAAGTGTCTGCACTCTCTGGTGGGACACCGCAGGACACCCTGGTGTGTGACTTTTCACCCCACAATCCCAGGGCTCGTGGCCTCAGGCTGCCTTGATGGGGAGGTGCGCATCTGGGACCTACATGTGAGTACAGAAACTTTTAACAAGGGTGTATGATGTAATGTGGACAAGGTGTTGCTGCTTAAACCTGTCTCCACAAGGATCCACCCACGGTACTGCAGGTTCCATATTACGCTTTTCTTCATGTTTCACAGTCAATCCTATGCACATGTGTGATAATAATTTGAGTGATACACCACACAACACTTACAACTTGTGAGATTATAGCCATCTCTTGCAAAGACGTGACATCACCTCGACTCAAACGGGCTGAACCAGAGAGCAGTCTGCTCCTCTGTCTGTGAGCCCGCTTCCCCCCGCCCGTGTGTGCATCTTTTTATTGTAGGAATAACACGGGTTTCCAGATCAGCTTTTGAGTAAGTCCAGTTCCATTGTTCCTTTAGTTCTGGAACAGTCATAGTGAAGTGTCGCAAATGAACAGATTCATTCAAACAGAGGCAAATCCACATGAAAAAAGTCGAGCCGCTTTGTTCCTCTTCAGGCCCAATAGTGCGTCACATATTTACACCCAAAACAAATTTTGGGGAGCTGGACTCGGGAGCTGGATGGACTCGGGAGCTGGACTCGGGAGCTGGACTCGGGAGCTGGACTCGGGAGCTGGACTCGGGAGCTGGACTCGGGAGCTGGACTCGGGAGCTGGACTCGGGAGCTGGACTCGGGAGCTGGACTCGGGAGCTGGACTCGGGAGCTGGACTCGGGAGCTGGACTCGGGAGCTGGACTCGGGAGCTGGACTCGGGAGCTGTGATTTGCGGTTTCGATTTTAATCCCCTCCCGGATTTTAGTATTATTATTTTTTAGTAATTTTTGACAACAAAAAGCATACTTATTGTGTATTTTCCCTGTTTTGACGATAGTATTTAAAAACCATTTTAAATACAAAGCAAAATGCTTATGCGCGTCATATTCGTCATCAGTGTGGTAATCGTCACAGATGTGGACTCGGGCGTTTCACTGCCTCTCGAGGGTGAAAGAGACAGATCGCTCTCTAACTTAAGCTTGACAGAATCATTGACAGAGCTACTCCGGGCATGTGCAATGAAGGCCAAATAGCACTGTAATCATGTTTAAAGCAGAGAAAAGTCAAAAAGCATAGAATGGGACCTTTAAATCCACATGTTAGATGTCCCAGTAGACCTCAGTATTCACCAAAGCGGCTCGTCCTCAGGTGACAAGAAACCTACAGCTTTTACAAAGGGTTTTAGTGTCAATTGTCATCCTGAACTTTTTTATTTATTTTTTAAAATTAATCGGTTTTCTATTAATCCACACTTCTCTCTTCTTGCTCTAGCTCCGTTCTAATCACCGGCACTCTGATTGGTCAGAATTCTCACATGTAGTTCTGCCGGAAGTAGAACCACGGCACAAGACCGGGAGAACTGGCCAGCATAAACTCAAGAGTTTTGGACATTGATCTGCATGGGCAGACATGTTGGCCTTGGTACAGGACAGGTGCAAAATCAATAATTAGAGTTTCATGAGCATCTTTTTGAACAGTTTGACAGCTTTTTTTAGCAGTGTGGATGAAAATATCAAATCTTAAACCAAAAAGTCAATTAATGACTCAAAAGGCTCTTTCTTAACTGCAAAGAAACCAAGATGGTCTGTTGTGGTTTGTTCTGTTTGATTGACTAGGGCTGTCAAAATGATTGCGTTAACGCGTGTTAATGATTTTTTTCATTTATCGTGTTACAATAATGTACACATTGAGTGCCGAATGATCCGCCCATGCATCCCTTAATAACACTCAAAAGTCCCGCTCAAAGGCTTCTCATTTTAAGATACCCTGTCCCCTACGCTCTCCTCCCATGAACCATGTAGTTTTAGTAGCAATCTGATAGACATTAGTTGGCATTAGAACAACTTCTTATTGGCTGTACAGCAATCACTAACGAAATGGTACAAAAGAAACTCACTGCTATAACTGAAAGATTACTGCTAGTTTCGCGTCTGAGGTGACCCACTAAGCTCGCTATATTCACCCGGGCTTGATCACTTCTTTGATCATTTTTTTTTCGCATTAGTTCCCTCTTCTCTTTCTCACTGTTGCGTTGTTTGGACTGTTTTGCTGTGTATGCAGTTACAGCCAGAGCAGGTATAGCCCGTTATAGCCACTCTCTGCCTCCATGCTTCTCTTGTTTACCTGCGCTGCAGACGTTAGAGGAGGCAGCCTGTTCAACAGCGCTGCCACTCATTGGAGGAGAACGAGCGTCACGCAAAGTTTCTACTCGGCACTTTTTATGACCTGAATTCATACACAAGCTGAATCAATTAGCTACATTTTTCAGTTCATTTACAGGTTTTGATACAACTTGTATGTGGTAATATGCATTGTTATGAACTCATTAGAAAATAAATCAGGTATAGTTCCTTCCAGAGTGGGTTTCAATGGACTGTAGACTAGGGGTGTGACGATATATCAAAAAATCGATATATCTTACCGCGATTCGATTATTGGTATACATTTGTCAAGTATCAATATCGATTTCGAAAAAAAATAATAAATATGCAGTTGCATCCGCGGATATGTGGAAAATTCTCATCCCTAATTTCCAGAATATATCACGTTTGTGTCACACACCTTGCAAACCGGGATGCTTTTGTCCAAGTTGCTGCTTTCATTATTTTTTTGGGAGTGTGCAGCGGTGAGGAGAGAGCGCCTCAGAGGTAGACGGGGACAGAGCGAGAGCAAAAAGAGCGAGGTGTATGTAAAGTTTAGCGTATTAACATTACGTGAAAAATAAATTGTAGATTTACAATCAGTAAACAATTATTTAAATTGAATACATGAAAAAAATTACACACTTGTTAATAATCATTGTCATATAACCAAGAACCACAGCATATATCAATACATGTTTAATAATGTGGTAAACATATTATTCCATTGTATTTTCAATGGAAAATGGACCCGACACGTGTCGTCGGACGTAGAAAATAGGATTGTTTCTATTTCATCCGTCCGCGTCCGTTGCACCCTCTGAATGCTTATGTATTGATACTCACGGCTGAAATTTTGATATTGTATTGCGAGGGGGAAAATCAAATTATTTCGCAAATTGTAGTATACCCATAGTACTAACAGTCAAAGCACCACAGGCCCTCTGTCTTCAAGCTCTTTGTCAAAGTGGTTGTAGTATGACAATTCATTGATTAATTCACTCAGATTTAGACATTAGAGATATTCAAAATGAATGTAAGTACTGTCTAACAAAAGCATTATCTGCTTTGTTCAGGGCGGCAGTGAGAGCTGGTTCACAGAGAGTAACAATGCCATTGCGTCTCTGGCTTTTCACCCCACGGCGCAGCTGCTGCTCATCGCCACCAACAACGAGTTGCACTTCTGGGACTGGAGCCGCCCCGAGCCTTTTGCAGCAGTGAAGACTGGCAGTGAGACAGAGCGTGTGCGGTACGATACAAGACAAGATATAAGGGTGCAAAAAAACATTACACCAGAGGTCTTAAACACATTTGAGCGAGGGGGCCGCACAGGGGTGAGGTCTCTAAACTCTATAGTTATCACAGGTTTGTGTACGTGTAAAATTGACCAACAATGAAATAAATCACAAAAAATGCTCATGCTAATTTACTTTGGACAAGCTGTTTAGCTCCTGGACTGAGCTCAAACGGTCTCATCTTCTCATTCTTTAACAATAAAAAATAAGGTAAATGTTTGTACTTGCAGGACAGAGAGACAATAACAGGAAAAATAATGAATGTGTTTGCTCAAGGCAATTTGTTTTTGTATTTTAGATTGCTGGGTCTCATAATTCTTTCTTTTAGAGCTGGATTAAGAAGAATTCCTTTATTCGTCCCACAGTGGGGAAATTTCGATGTTGCAGCGCACATGTAGGACAGTAGTAAGAGCACACAGGGAGCACACACAATATATATAAATAACTAGCTGTAGATGCTGAAAATGCTTCAATCCCAGTCAAAAAATATATATGTAGTAGTAGTGCAGTTATATATTGTACAGTTAACCCTCTATGCACATGGGTCATTTTGGGGAACTTTCCTCGCCTGGTTTTCTTTGTGTATAATTGTTCATAAAACAGTCATCTTTTGATGCAGAGTCAAGCAGTATACTTTGTTTTTTTCAGTACAACCTGGGGTTTTAGAATATTCATATTGTAAAGCTGTCATATGAATTGTAAAAAAATTATGGAATCATGAAGACAAAGAAAAAAATCAAACGGAAAATCAATTTAACAAAAATTTATTGAAAAAACACAATGAAATGCTATAAACAAATTTTTACACTGCATAGAAATGTTATTTAGGGACTTGGGGATAATGGGGAAAAAAATTGAATCTGTAATTATTATACTTGAATGATGCCCTTCCTGAAGCAGTTTGTCTATAATGCTGGGGTTGCTTCTGTAGCACAGCTGTAAAAAACGTAAAACATAAGAAACTGAGACAACAACAAAAAACATCAATTATTTATATAATACATATATTTATATACATCATAAACACATAATGTCATTTTACTGTATTTATTATCGTCTTTATCAATAATGCGCACTCTTCAGCCGGTAATTGCAATCGCAGCTGTAGTTTCAACTGTGGGAGAACAAGTACAGACAGAGGAGTGAGACATCTCACTCTCTGACGATCTTTGGCAGTCCCCGTGTGTTTGTATCTCACAGCTGTTTGTACCTCACGGGTCACGCTTTGGACACGGACTTTCAGACAACGTAGTTTATCCTCCGTGCATCGCACAGATAAATCAAAGCCTTGAATGTGCACTTCACAGAGAAAAAAAAAGTAAGTTGCAACGTTTTACCGTTCACAAGTAAATTGATCATTTGTAAAACATGTGCGCATGCATCGTCGCTGATGCAGACGGGTTCATAGGGTTAACTAGTGCAGGATAATAAGTAGATAAGGTAAAGTGACATTGTTCTGTGACATTGTTCTGTGACATTCTGATGTTGCAGTATTGCACATTGCACATGATTTAAGAATGTACTTAATTACAGATGAAATTTACAGGCTCAGCAGTTCTTGCCTCACTTTGTTTGTATTCATTACGAAAATTCAATCCATATCCATGCAATTTATTGGGATGTACGTCCTTTTGACAAATAAGTAGCACTGGTTTGTGCTGGCGTGTCATTTTATTTTAGATTGAATGTTCGTGCAACAAGGATGAGAATTTGTTTCGGGACCACATTGTGACCAATCACAGTGGACCACTGGCCCCCACTTTCTTGAGAAAATCTATAGGTCTCGCACAGACAGCTGAGTTAGACGAGCATCATGGCGTAGGCTAACCTGAAACTTCCCGTGTCTTCGTTACCGGTTATTGCTGATACAGCGAAACAGCCATCCAAAAGAAAGTTTTGTTCTCCGTGCTTCCCGGTTCTGTGATTCTATGGTCACGCCATCCACGTTCAAATGTGCGATCCATATTGTGAGACACGAGCTCTGTAAACAACAGCACATGAGCGCACGCTGAGTGGGGGGCGAAAGCTTCGTGAGTGCGGGATGGGAGCAGAAAGAGCGAGGGCAGTGCTTACATTTCAGCTTTAATTATGACTTATTGCAATTTAGGGTTTAATAATTATGATAATATATAAAGGGTGTGATTGTTTTCTTGAGCGCATTTATCATGGGAGTCATGGGCTAAAATGTTTGGGAACCCTTGCTCTAAGGGACTACAAAATTGCTTTTAAGATAAGATAAGATAAACCTTTATTAGTCTCACAGTGGAGAAATTTCAGTGTCATTGTTGCGCACATTACAGCAGAGAAAGGAAATAAGAGCACTCAGATTGCACACATCAAATAGTCTATTATTTAAGGTAATAGACAATAAATTTAAGATAAGAATAAAATAAAATAAAATTAGAAACTCTGGGCTGTAATTGCACTTGGTTCGGAAGTATTTACAGATGTCTATATTATACATTAGCCGCGGAGAATATGAATATGAGCAGAATAAACATCAGAAATAATATCAACAGGTAAAGTCAGGTAAAATCAGATGGATATGTAATAATACAGTAAAATATCAGTAGGTAAAGTGACTGGTGAAAGGCAGAAATATCAGATATGTAATAATGCAGTTGTACTGATAACAGGTCAAGTGACAAAGTTACTAGTGAATTATCAGTGACTGATTAGCAGTTCCTGTTACATTCTCGTTGTACAGTCTGACAGCAGCAGGAAGGAAAGACCTACGGAACCTCTCCTTCACACAGCGAGGGTGAATTAGTCTGTCACTGAAACTGCTCTCCAGGGCAGAGAGAGTTTCCTGCAGGGGGTGACAGTCATGGTCCAGCATAGATGTTAGTTTGTCCAGGACCCCCCTGTCCCCCACCTGCTGCACTGTGTCCAGGGAACAGCCCAGGACTGAGCTGGACTTCCTGATGACCTTGTCCAGCTTCTTCCAGTCCCTCTCTGTGATGCTGCTGTTCCAGCAGACCACACCGGCCCAAATGGCCCACGGGCCAAATGTTTGAGCCCCCTGCTTTAAACTAAGGAAACAAAACTCTAGCCAATAGAACTTTCACCTTTTCAGACTTTGTTTTCCTGATGTCAATGGTCAAAGCTTTACTCTGAACAGTCCGTTCTCGGTTCTCAATCCAGAGCGACAGAAGTGACTTGATAAACGTGTTTTCAGGCTGGTGCGGTTTGATCCTCTGGGACACAACCTGCTCACTGCTATCGTGAATCCGTCCAATCAGCCGGTAAGTTTTTGTCTTGCGTTTAAAGAATTTAAAAAAGAGGTTTTCCTATGGCTAACCCCTGTGTGTGCTTGTGTCTATGTGTGTAGAGCGAGGACGACTCGGAGGTGCCCATGGACAGTGTGGAGATGCCTCACTTCCGACAACGCTCGTTTTTGCCCTCGCAGCCTGTGCGCCGCACGCCAATCCTCCATAACTTCCTTCACATCCTGTCGTCTCGCTCTCCGGCTCAGGGCTCGGAGCAGCGCCCTCTGGAGGGTTCCCCATCTGAAGCGCCTCTGCCTCAGTTCTCCTCAGAGCGCAGTGCGTACCCTGGCTGTACACAGCACTTGGGGCTGGTTTGTCTGTGCAGTCGCTGCTCCGCGGTGCGACCTCCTCCGCTGGCCCCGGACACGGGACCGCCACCTGACGCTCCCTCTTCATTTTCGTCCGCGCGCACTGAGCCACGGCCCGACAGGCCGTCCGCCTTCACCAGTGTTTACTACAACGGAGCCCCTCCTCCACGTACCTCTTCCTCTGTCAGTTTGCTGTCAGCCCTGCGGCAGGACGGACGCTCATACTACACTTCCGCTAACGAGGGCCGAGAGCGCGACACCGGCACCAGCTCCGGGCACCACCCATTCTGGGAGGGCTCCCGGAGCTCTGCCTCCTTCAGGAACGTGCTGCAGTGTAATTTGAGCCGTTACTTCATGGAGTTTGACCGCATGTCTGAGCTCGAGCCTCCGAACCAGGAACTGCTCAACAACAACCTGGAGCCCGAGCGCCCAGGGCCCTCTGCCCCCACCATAATCCACTACCCGCCCCCTGCCCCCCCAGTGCCTCCCCCTCTCCCCCCTACACCCCCCTCTGAGGGCCACTCGGGCCCCGGAGCCCGCGGACACCTGAACCGCTGCCGAGCCTGTCACAACCTGCTCACCTTCAACCACGACTCCCAGCGCTGGGAAAGGACCGCCCCCACTGCCTCTACCTCTGCAATGCCCCTGGACACGCCCACATCGTCATGGGGACCTGAGGAGGAGCCCGAGCGACGGCCGGAGCCTGAGCAGCCCCCCGTCCCCCCACAGGAGCAGACTGTGGGTCTGGTCTACAACCAGGACACTGCGCAGTGGGAGCGCGTCTACCGCCAAACCAGAGAACAGGAACAAGAGGCCTTAAGCCAAGAGGTGCCTGTGGACCCCCCCGACGAGGACTCTCTTCGAAGGTGCGTTCGGGGCCTGGTTAGGGCCTGGTCAAAGCCTTGTCTGGGCCTTATCTGGTCTAAAACTGTCTAAACCTGGTGTAACCTATTGTGTGTCCTCAGGCGTCTTCTCGAGTCTTCGCTTTTGTCTTTGTCTCGTTACGACATGACAGGGTCCAGGGACCACCCCATCTACCCCGACCCCGCCAGGTGCCTCAGTCTCTCCAGTGACATAAAAGTAGCTCTCACATCTGTCCCTAACGCCTTCTGCTCCTCAGACTGTCGCCCGCTGCTTATTACGCCCAGAGGATGATCCAGTACTTGTCTCGGCGCGACAGCATCCGTCAGCGCTCGCTCCGGTACCAGCAGAACCGGCTCCGGGCAATGTCCTCATCCTCTGACATCCCCCAGAACGGCTCCTCCGGCTCCATGGACAACAGTGACGTGGACTTTGAGGAGCTGGAGTGAGTGCACAGCTTTACTTCACCTGCTATAGACATGTTCTAGACCTGTTTTTTGGTGTAAAAGACAAAAATAGCCCCCTTTTTAACCTACAGCATTGTTCCTCATCAAAAACAGACCTGAAGTTGTTTTTACCCACATTCATGCTAATATTAGTGCTGTAATTAACATTTTTCTTTGATAATCAGTTGATTAGATCCTAAAGCTCAAATGTGAATATGGGATTTCTATTCTACATTTTACCAAAACAAAACTCAAGTGATGCCCTTGGGAAACATGTTTATTTAAATACAGTACCCGTCTTCTCTAAAATGATTAGTTGCAATTTATCAATTACATGCCCAATCTCAGACAAACAAATATTTTCCCTCCAGGGACAACGGAGAGCGAACGAGACACAGGACAACTCGGAACGCCCGGATGTCTGCGCCTTCACTTGGACGGTTTGTTCCACGGTGAGAATCCTGCTCTTTTCCATTGTCTTCAGCTGGAACTTACCATTCCTGTGTTTTTTTCCAGCCGTTTCCTCCTTCCGGAATACCTGCCATACGCTGGGATCTTCCACGAGAGAGGCCAGCCGGGTTTGGCCACACACTCCTCCGTCAACAGGGTCCTGGCAGGTGAGACCCATTCACTACAGGCTGCTATCAGTGATTGTGCTGCGTGAACTGTACTGACCACTCTAATATTATGTTATAGCAATAATCTATTTGTGGCTTTGCTGTAGGAATATATATTTCAAAAATAATATTGTAGTTTTTTGTCATTTAAAGTGATTGTCTGGAGTTTGTCAGAAAAAAAGAGAGGTACATGGTAAGATAAGAATTCCTTTATTCGTCCCACAGTGGGGAAATTTCAATGTTGCAGTGCACATATAGGACAGTAGTAAGAGCACACAGGGATCACACACAATATATACATAACAAGTTTCTTAGTTAACATAACGAGCTGTAGATGCTGAAAATGGTTCAATACCAGTCAAAATATATATATGTAGTAGTGCAGTTATATACTGTACAGTTAAATAGTGCAGGATAATAAGTAGAAATAAAGTGACATGACAATAAAGTGACATGAGGTAAAAATAGCTGAATGAAAAAAAACGACCCAAGCTCCCTCCCCCTTCTTTTCTGATTGGTCTACGCCTACGTTTCCGTAACAATCAATCAACACATTTAAATGTTAATCAGAGAACACATTATACATTATTGATATACGTGCACAAAGGTTTTCAGAATTATCTGTTAACGCTTTCATGACAAAATTGTTTTAATGCACAAAAAAGCGATCGCGGTAAACCCGGAAGTAGCTATTATCAATAATTGAACATTAGAGGACACATCTGCAGAGGATCTGATTATGGATATACAGCAGGTTCGGTATAGCTATTTTTGTAGCTAGCTTAGGTCCTAGATCATTAGCCTGTCCGTCCGGAGGAGCGGATCCCTTTCTCAAATGGGTCCCACTGGGTTTTTTAAGAGTTTTTCCTTGCCGATGCCGGAGGGTCTTGTTGGCCAGTTAGTGTCCAACAGAAAGGATTGGTGATGATCAGGACACTTTAGCATTCTACAACATGTATGGACATTTTCTCCTGTGTGTGCTTTATATTTTTCATGTGTTTTAACTGTTGATTCTCTGACCTGTGTTGGTGATTTCAATGGTTTTGTTAAGTCCTCTGAGATTACTTCTGTTGTGACTTAGGGCTATACAAGAATAAATTGTATTGTTGTGTATTTTATTGTATAGAAATGGGTAACTCAGCGCAGATGTTCAGAATTCTTTGTTCAGTTTTCATGTAGTTCCAGAGCTTAGTGGAGGCTTGATTCAGAGGCTCCGTGAAAACAAACAACTGAGCATGCGCGCAGCTACGAGCATGAGCGCAGATGATTGACAGCCCTTGGCATCACTTGATTGGTTAACGTGGACAGCAGTGTGGCTTTTGAGCTATAGATAAGAGAAGGGAAGGCGGGACTTACTCGTAATATTAGAATTCATAAAATGACTTATTTTATATCAACATTTAAGGCCAGGAGGTCAATTTGATACAATTCTTAAAATATGTAATTCATTTAGAGTTCCAGACTATCACTTTAAAGAGACACTGTGTAATTTTTAGTCATCTAGCGTTGAGATCTTATATTGCAGTCCAAGGTACTACGGAAGCCTTTGAGTTGAGGAGCACGGTCTTTGACAGTGCTCCTCAACTCCTCAGTGCTCCTCTTTTAAAACTTTTCACAGCTTGTTTTGGAGTGTGATGAATCCCCAGTGCTTCAAGGTGAAACTTAATATATCTTTTCATTTCGCTGCAATGCCTCAAACCCTGTCTGAATCAATGCTGTGCTGTTGTTCGCTGATTCTAGTGGTGTCTGCTAGGCTAATGCTGCTGGGCTATTGCTGCTGGGCTAATGCCAGTTGGTTGCTGCTTTCTGCTGGCGTCAGAGCCTGTGCTAGCTTTAGCGGTTAAAGTTAGCGCAGGCTAAAGTTTAGCCTATCAGTGCCGGGTTAACAAAGTTCCACCAGGTCCCAACGGAGTACCTAGCATGGAGGAGGGACTTCGTTGGGCCCCGTAAAAGTTCCTGTAAATGGCCCTGTGGGGAAAGTTCCTGCAGTGGAGACACACACTGAATCGGCTGAACATCGGCCGAGGTTTGCATTGTTAACTACCATTGGTTAAAAAAAAGAAGATACCCAGGGTAGGCGCATGCAAAGAGATACCGGACATTTCCAAAAAGTCTGGCATTAGCAGCGCACACACTGGGGCACAGTGGTGGAGTGGATAGCACTCTTTTTTTTTTTTCTCAGCAAGAAGGTCCTGGGCTCGAATCCCGTCCGGAACAGGGTCTTTCTGAGTGGAGTTTGCATTTTCTCCCCCTGCCTGCGTAGGTTATCCCCAGGTGCTGGTTGATCCACTAAAAGAACATGCACACTATGTAAATCCTCCAGCTTTGGTAGTCCTGACCAAGCCAAGCACCAATATCTGGAGATGGGTTCCTGGGCGCTCACACAAGGTCCACTCTCGTCTCACACAGTGTGAGCAGGTGAACGCGTGTGTCTATTTCTCCCTCTGCATACAGTGCATCACATCTGACTCACTCGGATTTAGACATTGCCAAAGTTATTTGCTCCGTCTCTAAAGGACCCCGCTGCTCAAAAAACAAGCACTCACGTCCGGTGAAAATTTGACATATACTTGTAATTATGTACTTTTGAACAAAAAATCTCTTTATTTATATGATTATATATAATATATTCTCTATATTATATATAATCAAAAAGAAAAAAACATTGGCCGTCGGCCCAGTTGCTATGTTAAACATCGGTATCGACCCAAAATTTCACAATCTTTGCATCCCTACTGAATTTGGCTCCAGATTCCCGTTCATGGAGCCTGTTTGTTTAGCACTTATAGACCTCTTCAGGGGAACAGCCAATTGCTCTGGGTGACGTCACTTCCCTCCCTACTATTTATGGACAGTGGTCATCCCCTCCCTATGGATCAATCAATCCTCCTCC
This sequence comes from Knipowitschia caucasica, assembly GCA_964034765.1. Taxonomy (NCBI): domain Eukaryota; kingdom Metazoa; phylum Chordata; class Actinopteri; order Gobiiformes; family Gobiidae; genus Knipowitschia; species Knipowitschia caucasica. The sequence continues at coordinate 9,752,309 of OZ035842.1, read as the reverse complement.
TTATTAGGCCCGAGCCCCGACTGGGGTAAAGGCCTATTGCTTTCACAATAGTGAATGCAAGGGGTTGTGGTGTGTGATGGACGCGTCAGTGCTCGTCACTCACCAAAACATGACGGTTGTGTGTGTAAACTCAAGCGCTATAAAATTATGTATCATGTGCCATTGAAACCTATATTGTTTGTGTTCAGAGACTTCTGCACTTTGCTAAATAGAAATTCTGCACTTTGAGACTTAATTTGACCGCGTGAACCTGTATGAAAACTATTCAGCCCAAAATTCAGAACTGGCAAAAAAAATTATGTTTGCGGTGTTTATTTTTATGGGGCTAAAAAAATGCCACAACAGCGCACCCTAAAAAAGACAGTTTACATTGCGCCTATTGGAGAGGTTCCGAGGTCAAGTTTGTCGTAAAGCCACTCAATTTGGTACACATGTTCCTCAAGTCAAGTCATGAAAGAATGTTATTATGGCCACGCCCCCTGACAAACATGAAGCCCATAAATGTAATTGGAAAATGGAAAAATGAAAATTGATCATTTTCACACGTCGGTTGGAAATCATCTCCTCGGCCGTTTCACAGATTCGCCCCAAAATCGTGCCACATCGTCTAAACATATCAGTTACACGTTGTTCAAGCAGTTGCAAAATGTGACTCCACTGATTATTCATTCATTTTCATCCCTTTATTATCCATTTCTGGGTCAGGGGGGGTGGCAATCAGAGCTGCCACCCAATTCACACAGCACCAGTCCCCCACTGATCCTCCTACAGTTGGTGGGCCCACAGGAAGATGGCTGTTCCTTCAATGCAGATACGGCCAACTGATTATATTCATTACAATTTTAAGAACATTGTTCTATGGCTACGGGAGCAAATCATGGCGTGGTGGCCCCCCCTCCTTTGCGTGGGCCGTTTGAAGCAGACTTGTTTTCGACTTGTGTTATTTTTGAGGACCCTCTCAAAAATGAGATGATGCATCTCAAGGGGCTATTCCTCGTAATAAAGATATGTCAACACATCTGTTGTTTGCAAATCAACATCTTTTGTGACGTCCTGCAAGAAAAGTGCTGCACCGATACTTTGAATTAAATTGATGTTTAAAACCTTTTTGTTTCCCCCTCTGCAGGTGCTTCTATTGGAGACGGACAGTCGGCTGTTGCCAGTAACATCGCCAACACCACCTACAGGCTGCAGTGGTGGGACTTCACCAAGTTTGACCTTCCAGAAATCAGCAACGGTACAAAAAGAGTGGATTTGAATCACTGACATTTGTCTTATGTTCTAGGACAAAATATATAAACACCTGGTGTGTTTTTGCACCTGTAAATTACTCTATAAGAATGTATTTAAATTAGGGCCGGGCGATATGGCTGAAAACTATATCACGTCATTCATATCGGTCGATAACGATATATATTGAGTTTTTTTTTTTAACCTAAATAAATATATTTGTCTTTGGGCCTGGAGGTCGTGAGTTCGATTCCCACCATGGGACCTACTCCAACTGCTCCCACTGATGACTACTGTCGTTGTGTCCTTGGGCAAGACACTTAACCCCACATTGCCTGAAGCCCCCCGCTGAAAGATCAAGGCTGTTTCACAATTGACGGAGCAGCCATCTTCCTGTGGACTCACCCCCTGCAGAAGATCAGTGAGGGACTGGTGCTATGAGCGTTGGGTGGCAGCTCTCATTGCCACCCCCCCGACCCAGAAATGGACAAAGGGGTTGAAAATGAAATTAAATGAAAAAAATGAAATATATTTGTCGTGTGGGCTAACCAACCTTAGCAGCCTTGTTTACAGTCACGGGGCGATGAGGCTGGAGGAATATATTCACACTGTGTCCCTCGTTGTTAGTCCTGGTTTAATCCTGTTTTTTTTATTCCTGGTTTAGATCCTGGTTTAGCTGTTTGAGGGTCTTGTGTCCCCGTGACCGCTCCGTGCGGCTCTCTGTGCCGCACATGCTTCCCGAGGAAAAAGTTAATCTCTTGCTTTCGCCAAATACATCGTGTCTGTCCACTGCCTCTGCCGCCGCACATGTTATTCCGCGCACGTACGTGCATAACCATTGACATGGCATTGAAACACGAGCTATAGATCCATGGACGCTACGCATGGTGCGGTTGTTGTTGTTTTTGCATTTCCCACAAAGTTTTGCGGTTCCTGCTCGGCTGTTATTGGTCGAGAAGCCTCTGCCTACATCCCCCACAATGCCATGCGCTTATGAGTCGGCTTTACTTCCGGTGTTTTCTTCCTGTTTTTTCTGACGGAGTTAAGTTAAACTATCGAACATTCTACCGACCCCATTCTCTATTGATATCGAACACATGTCTATCGCGATATATATCGTTATCGTTTTATCGCCCAGCCCTAATTTAAATCTGGCCTACAGAATGTTCAAACAGCTAAAATCTATTGAACAAAATGTAAGCACAATATACCAATAATCTCTCAGCCCAAAGCATCATATATTGACTAACATGGCTCTTATAAGTGAGCAGTAGTTCAGAGGTTTTTTAATTGAATATGTAGCTAATTCTTCCCCCCCATGTTTTGCGTACATGTTGTTTGTCCCAAGCATGTTGTGTGATATTATGTGGAGGGTGTTACTGCTTAAACCCGTTTCCACTTGGACGAGAGGCTACCCACGGTCCGCAGCTCGAAGCCACATGAAGCAGAATATTATCGATCTTGCTGATGTTTTATCCTGCTGTCTCCATCTTCAGCCTCTGTGAATGTCCTGGTGCCAAACTGTAAGATCTACAACGACGCGAGCTGTGACATCAGCGCGGATGGACAGCTGCTTGCCGTCTTCATCCCCAGCAGTCAGCGTGGCTTTCCCGACGAAGGGATCCTGGCAGTTTACTCCCTCGCCCCTCACAACCTCGGAGAGATGCTCTACACCAAGAGATTTGGTACAGGTTTAAATTAAAATGGTTTGATTTTAGAATTCAGAATGTCAGGTCTTTCTCCATCTGAAATTCATTCCAGTAACTTGCAATGATCATAAGAGGTTTATATGGCTACTATGGCATGCTAGACATAATTTGTGGTGATGTGGTGCAGGGCAGCTGAATAATCTTTCTGGGGAATGAAGACTTGATTCCTGACTATTGCATTACCATAGTTAAGAGCTAACTCCTTGGTTAATCAACATGAGACAAAACTCACTAAGTCCTACATCATCTTTGTCAGCACATACCAAATGATTGGTCTGATATGGTCTGATTATTCTATCTCTGGTCTCTGCTCTATTCATCTTCCTCTCTCTGCTCTCTCCTGTCTTACTCTGGTTTCTCATTCTCTCTGATTTCTCTCTCAGGTCTCTTTCTGGCCTCTATATCAACTGTGGTCAAATATTTTTTCTCATAAAGAAGTTTTGGCAATACTCAAATGCAGGATGATGGCCAGGAGAAAGGACTTCCAGATATGAGAATAATAAAAGCCAAGGGATTTGTTAATCTAAATATTATCAAATGATGATCTGGGATAACGGGACAAAAATCTGTCTGTCACTCATTTGGCCTTGTTCCGACAAATGAGTGACAGACATTACCAGCAGCTGCTTCAGGCCTTCAGCAGCAAAGATGACTTGAGGGACTTTCTTTGAAAATCACAAAAAATGGGTTGGGGGGGTGGCAGTTGGAGCTGCACCCAGTACACAGAGCACCAGCCCCTCACTGATCCTCCTGCAGGGGGTGAGTCCACAGGAGCACATACACTCATATATAGTCAAACCTAATTTAAAACATGTTATATGTTGTAAACATGTTCTTTGATCAGTTTTAAAGCCTTAATTTATTTATTTATTTATTTATTTGACAGGGACAGTACAAAAAAACATTGTCACCCACAGGTAACCGATGTGAAGTAGACAAGGCTTCTAGCCAAAGGCTAATTTGCAGCCCCCGTCCCTGGTTAGGCTTTTGGAGAAAGCGAAGAAACAAGTTTTAAAAAAGAACGGGGATAAAAGAACAACCACACATCAATAAAAATAACTGACCCCATTTGTCCATACTACATTCAGGTTTAGTGCTCACACTTCTGATTTTCCTTAAGCCACTTTTTCAGTTTAGTGGAGAAAAGTCCAGCTGATGTGGTGTGTCACTTGCTCATAAATGTTATTTTAAATTAATACACGTTTCCTTCCAGGTCCGAATGCAATCTCTGTGTCGCTGTCTCCGATGGGCTGTTATGTGATGGTGGGTTTGGCTTCACGCAGGATCCTGCTGCCCCCCACTACCGACCACATGGTGGCTCAAGTGTTCCGCCTGCAGCAGCCACACGGAGGAGAGACGTCCATCAGGGTCAGTCACACAACCTCCTTCTTTGAGTGTTATTATGAGATTATTTCACCAGTCTAAATGCTTTTCATTGTATTTAATTGTAAAAATTATATTACAGTCCTAATTGTTTGAGTTTGTCTTTATACACAGGGCAATTTCAACTCAGTATATAGCGGTCCACCTTTCGCAGCTATACAATTGTGTTCTTAGTGAAAGTTGTGGATCACAACCAGGGTTTTCCAAGTAGTTTTTCAATATTTCCTATAAAACTAAAACATTGAAACAAAATGTAATCGTAATATAAACAAATCTACATACAATTTAAATATTTTTTTAAGTTCACTTGTATCTACTGAACAGTTTGCTGCTTGCCCAGGTTGACGGGGGTTTGTGTGTTATGTTCAGATGGTGTTTAACGTGGTCTACCCCATGGCTCCAGACCAGCGGCGTCACGTCAGTATAAACTCTGCTCGCTGGCTTCCGGACCCGGGTATGGGTCTGGCCTACGGGACAAACAAGGGAGACCTGGTCATCTGCCGCCCTGTGTGAGTGTGGATCCCAAGAGCCGCAAAGGCGACAAAAGCAATATTCATGCTGAGAAATCATTGCTGTGCAGTATCGATCGCCATGGGTCTTTTGTGTTTATAAATATAGATAGAGATATAGGGATAGAGAGATATAGATATATGTATGATAAATATATATTAGGGCTGTCAAACGATACACATTTTTTTGTTGATTAATCGCACAGTAATGGTGAGTTAACTCATGATTAATCGCATTTTTAACGTACTATTTCAAATCCACTCCAATTGAAGTTAAATGATATTATCAAATGTAATGACACATTGTCATTCATACCAAATGTACTTAAATCTGTTAGATTTAAGGTTCTGTTAGAACCTTTTTCTTTTGGGTACAACCGAAAAGAGCTGTTAATGAAAGGGGGAAATTTACGGCGAGTTTAGTTTAGCTTTAGGAGAAGACACGGACACTTTCGCAGTGTATTTGCGTGCATAGGTTACGCACAGGTTGCAAAGACACAAACACAACATGCAGAGAATAGTTCTAGGCGTGTATGGTCTTATATGACCTCGTTACCGCGGTGGCATTCGCTCACAGCCGTGTTGTTGTTCGCGGCTCACAACCAGAGCGGCCGCGGAGGAGGCGGACTTAAGTTCATAGTAAACAGCCCCGCGGTCACGCGCGTATTCTTTTAAAACTTGAATTGCAGAAGGCCTACCTGCTCGATGCCATCTCAGCATTCTGAGTGATATTATGGTTAAATGGGCGGGTGATTCGGACATGCGTTAATGCTTGAATTTTTTTAACGCATTTATGAACATTTTTATTAACGTGAGTTAACGCGATAATTTTGACCGTCCTAATATATATATATCATATATATAAATATGCAGTATATATATATGTAAGAAATATATATGTATGTATATGTGTGTATTATATATATGGCTCATAATACTGTTTATTCAATGCCTTCAGTTTTATCCCTGTAGTTCATCAGTTGCTAATTTCCATGCCTTGTGTTAGGAGTGGCTTCACGATGGCTGTGATGAGATTATCTGAATGTGCTCACAACAGGAAGAGTACTAATAGCCGCAGCTCGTTTGTGGCGTTAACCAGATCGCTCCTCCTCTGCTTTCGATGTTTCCTGTGCTTGACTCGATTAACTCCCAACACTGTTTTTATGGATGTATTTGTGGATCCTGGGCCCTTCTTTACAATCAGGACTAGACACGCACCTCATTCACTCTGCTGGAGTTATTAAACCTGTGGAGCCGTTGGTCTTGTTAAGGTGTCGTTAACAAATCGGACCACATCAAGCTGTCTTAATCTCATTTAGAAAACATGAGAAAAAATACATGCATGTGAAAACTTGTGATGGAACAAAACTAGCGAGGAACGAGTGATATGGATTTTACTAAATAGTTAGTTGTTTTGGATTGAAAGTTGGGTACCCCAATTTTAAAGTTGGGTACCCCAATTTCATGTTTCACAGTCCATCCTATGCACATGTGTAATAATAATTTGATTGATACACCATACAGCGCTCAAAAGATTATAGGCATCTCTTGCATAGAGGTGATGTCATCTCAAAGGTGCTGATCCAGGGAGGAGTCTGCACCCTGTGAGTACATAGTCACTTCAGACCTGAGAATAAACTTTTTCCAAAAATGACAATCCGTCACATCAAGCCCTATGTCCTCAATCCACAATCAGAACCTAATTAATTAGTTAACAGAAGTATACGATGAGTTAGTAGCACTGTACTTACAGATCAAGGTTTTATTGTGGGAATAACACTGGTTTCCAGATCAGCTTTTGACTATGTCCAGTAGGTGTGTGACGATATATCGCGATACTTTCTCCCGCGATTCGATTATCGATATGCATTTGCCAAGTATTTTTTTTTTTTTTTTTTTTTTTTTTTTTACAATTTTTTTTTAAATTGGTATCAATACTTAATATATGGCTACATTACGCATATCCATTCTATTTATCATGAAATAAAGAGTAATTTTTCTTTTATTTATGCCATAAATTGTCATATTGTATATTTCTGACCAATATATCAATAATCGTCGTATCGTGATAAAATTGTTATCGTGATATTATCGTTGTCGTGAGCTTTGTATCGTGTATCGTATCGTGAGGTACCCTTAGGTTCCCACCCCTAATGTCCAGTCTCACGGTAACTGTAGTTCTGGAACAGTCTTGGTGAAGTGTCGCAGATGAACGGATTAATTCAAACTGAGGCAGATCCCCGTGAAAAACGCTTTCTTCCGCTAAATAGTGCGGCACATTTACAACCAAACACAAATTTTTCCCAAGTAGACATGTTCCTAACACTTTTAGTCGCTGACAGAAGTAGAAAAACAGTATAGCTCCATATGGTGTCCGCGGGACTAAACCAGACATACGCTGGACTCGGGAGCTGGCTGTGCGTGCTGATTCGCTGTTTCGATTTGTCAATCACCTCCTGTATTTTATTGTTATTTTTATTAATTTTGACGACAAACAGAATATTTATTGTGTATTGTTTTCCCTGTTTTGACAACAGTATTTAACAACCTTTTTTTTTTTTTTTTTTACTGGCTTCAGCGCATCATATTTGTCATCAATGTTGAAATTGTCACAGATGTGGACCCGGGCATTTCTCCAGGGTGATGGAGAAAGATCGCTCCCTAATTAAAGCTTGACAGAATCAATGAAAAAACTATGCTGGGCATGTGTATTAAGGTCAAATATCACTGTTAACATGTTTAAAGCAGAGAAAAGTCAAAAAGCGTAATTTGGGTCCTTTGAGTCAACTAAAACATGTTAAAGATGACTAAACTAGACGAGAGGTTTGAAAGTTCTGTGCATTTATAATGTTCCTTCTTGGTTGGACATGAGCTGCTCATATGACATAGTATTGTTCTGTCTTTTTAAAGGTGGTGTTATTGTTTGTCCAGGTTTTATCGCAGTGATGGGGAGAGTCCAGCCGAGTCCAGCTCTGAGCCCCTTTTCAGCATGAACAACAGTGGGAGTAGTCGCAGCCGAGGCTCCGAAAGACCAGGGTGAGTCACACAAACTGACCAAAATGAGTTCGATTGGTGATTGTAAGAGATCACCTGTGCATCTTTTATGCATTTATCACATTAAGAAGGTATTTTGATACTTCAAAATAATTATTTCTTAACAAAACATTCAGTTACTGTATGTTTAACTTTGAGCCAGTTTTGGTCCTAAGTTTTACAATCTGAGAAAAAATATGTTGTTTACATGAGCTAATGAGCTTTCAAATATGGTACAACATGGTTTAGTTACTTGTAATAACCTACCATCAATGTTGTAAGTTAAGTAGTAATTGAAAATTGTTTCAATGGCCTGTTATAATGGTCTGGCGGGCCAAATTTGTCCCATGGGCCTTGTGTTTGTGACACGTGTGCTCGTACCGGATGGGAGCCCCAGGTCCCTATTTTAGATTCAGATTCCGAAAACTTTATTGATCCCAAAGAAAAATTAATTTTCAGCAGAATCTCAGAGCAGAACACACACTCTACACAAACAGTTCACGCAGCAGCAGGTTACAATATAAGTTTAAAAGATACAATGAAATACACAACAATTTCAGTCAAAGGTCCCCACCAGAGTTCAACAGGTTTATTGCAGAGGTCACAAAACAAATGGAAAATTGTTTTGTTTTCCGAGTTAGAGCGTTAACACGTCACTCTAAAGGTATCCTGACAAAGCAACATTTGGGAGTCAGATTGTTTTTTTTACATTGTCACACACGATGCTATTTTAATTAGAACTGTACTTAGGTTTGATGCCTTCTTTCTCTTGGGAGATTTTTGTCAATTTGTGTCTTGCCACTAGGTTCATTTTCCCTTAGTTGAAACTGTCTGAAATGGCAACATTATTATTGGTCTGCCCCACAGTGGGAGGGTACCTTTTGCCCTTAATCAAAGGCCATCAAACTGGTCCTAGAAAGGGTCATTGTGTCTGCAGGTTTTACTTCTGACATGCACCCCAGACTCCACAAATTTCCTCATGATTTCTGGTTAAGACGACACTCACTTGAGGAAATAAATGGAGACTGGTGTGCTCTTTGACGCCGTATTATAAGCAGCGTTTATTTTTTTCCTGCTTCCTACAAACTATAACCAGATGTTATGTTTCTGAAACTCATATTTTAAACGCACTGCTGTTCCAGGCCGACACGCTCTGGCTGGAGACTGGACCGGGACATGGGTCTGATGAACGCCATTGGTCTACAGCCACGAAATCCCACCCCCTCGGTGACATCTCAGGGCACGCAGACGCCAATCATCCAGCTCCAGAATGCAGAGACGCAGACTGAGAGGGAGGCGGAGCCCAGCACCTCCCACGCAGCCATCAGTAAGAAACAACTGTGAATTCTGCAATTCAATTCAATTTATTCTTGTATAGCTAAATCACAACAGTAGTTATCTCAGAGAACATAAAAAAACCATTGAACTCGCCAACACATTTCAGAGAATCGAACCGTTAGAATAGGGAACACATAGTTATTGGTCCATAAGGGGGAGTTGATAAATGTCCATACAGTCAATGTTACAGAATGTTGAGTGTCCTGTATCATCACCACAGTCCTTTATGTTAGACTACTAACAGTCTAACAGAACCTCTGCATCAGCAAGGAAAAACTCAAAAATCCAGTGAAAAAAAGTGAGAAACCTCATGGAGAACCACACTGAGAGAGAGAGGAGTCCTCCCACAGACGGACGGGCTATAGATCCAGGACTCAAGCTACAGAACGAGGAGAAAGGCCACGAGGTGCAGGACTCTGGTTGTAGAACGAGGACAGAGGCACTGCAGGACTGAAGCAGCTCCCAGGCGGGGTGGAGGTGCAGCACACAAGTCGGGCCGGACAGGGCAGTCCGCAGGTGCAGATGGTGAGGGCGGGTTCAGATGTCCCATCATCGCGCCATGAATGACAATGGGACCACGGTTGAATAGCAATGAACGGACGATAGTCCAGATCTTAACGCAGACAGATTGGAAGGAGGAGAGGATAGTGCTCAAGTTACCATACTTCTCCCAGCAATCCGACTCCTAATGCTTTAGATTTCTAGTCCTCCCTGAACCTACCTTACCTACTTAACCCTTTAAGCGCCAAAGTCGCAATATTGCGACAAGCAACATTGCTCACTTAAACAGGCTGTATGTAAAAATGTGGTGCAGAATCTTGTTAATACTTTTCACCAGGGGTTAGTGGACATGTGTGCCTGTAACATGAGCAGCATTTGTGGGTGTGTTAATATTGAAAGTTTTTGAGTAAATTGAGTTCGTAAAACACCTGCGGCGCAGCGGTGCGGAGGCAAAGCAGCAGCGGCAGAGCTGAGAGGAGCGAGAGCAGAGCAGAGGGAAAGAGGGTTTTTTATTTTACTCACGAGGTCTTCAGTACCAGAGAAGTACTTGGTCTGGTACTGGCTCACTCAGATTCAGAGGAGGAAGACACGCAGGTGTCCAGTGAAGCAGACACGGACATTATTGGTGACGGGGAGACCGCGCTCCATAGTCCACAATCAGCCCCTGTACAGCGGCTGCTTGTCCTCCGTGTGGCCGCGGTAGAAGCATTCTGTGAACGCCAAGCAGGGGCTGGGGTCGACGGGACAGGGGGATCATAACACCGGGCATGTGGGAGAAAGTAGCGGGGGTAAACATCCACGGGGAACACGGGAGACGCGGGAGAAGTCGCGTGGGAGCCGCGGGAATAAAAACACATCGCTTTTTGCGTTCACTGCCTTTACCAACAGTGATGAGGATCAAGGCAGTTCTTGAGAGAAAATAATCCACAAAAGTGGATCAGAAGTGTTGAAGAGTCTGTTTCTTGTTGAGATGATCTGACATGTTCATGTTTTCTAAACCATAAATCCAGGAGCCTCATTTCCACCGAGAAAAATAGTAAGCCCACCACTTCTTTGAAAGGGAAATATTGTGAAACCAAACTCCAGATTTCATGACTGTAAACTATAAAGAGAGCTGTCTTGATCACTGAAGGTCTTTGAAAATAATACAATTCCGTATGGCCGCGAACCAGTGCTAAAACATTATCTATAATCTGGATCAGGGAATTTATTTCTATCCCAAATTCATTTCATACTAAAGATATTTCACACTGACTGTTTATAGTATTCCCTGATCTAAAAAAAACTCCCAAACTACAGCTTTTTGAAGTTTTTATACAATAATTAACATTTTCCAAAATGGCCGCCACCTTGATGACGTCACAATATGCAAATTAGATGACGAATCAACTTCCATCCCAAAGTTTGGTTCAAACTGAAGATATTTCTAATTTACAGTATGCCTTTATCTCAAACCATTTTAAAGTTATAGCCTTTTGAAATCTTGAAATCAAAATTGTATATTTTCTTGAAAAAACTCTGGCGCCTAAAGGGTTAAACATATGCTAAATTAAAGAAGACTGTTTTAAGCCTGGCCTTGAACGTAATGACTGGGTCTGATTCCTTAACTTGGATGGAAAGCTGATTCCACAGTAAAGGAGCTTGGTAGCTAAAAGCTCTGCTGCCGACAGTGGTTTTTGAGACTTTAGGAACCACCTGTGACGCTATGAGCGTCACAGGTGGTTGGTTGGTATGACACTTAATGTGTCTTGGAGGTAGGAGGGAGCCATGCTATCTATGGCTTTGTATGTTTAAATTTTATCCACAGGAAGCCAGTGATTTTCACACTGAAGTTTTGTGTTAGTTATGGGAAAATCCTTACTGCTATATTTTGAACGAGCTGAAAGCTCATGGGTTTGAGACCACCACAAGACCTTCTCCGACTCCCACTGATATCTGATAATCAGTTATTAAAATGAATGTATTGCCTCGTGTTAATTTCATCAGTTCAATGCTACCTTTAGCACCACCTCAAGGCTTCTTTAAAAAACTAAATTCGTTCATAAACAAATATTTATGGAACCAGAAAAACCCAAGGATTAAAGCTTCAACTTTATGTAGATTTAAATCATCAGTGGGTGTAGGCCTTCCAAATTTTGAGTGGTCGTCTTGGTGTTTTGTATTAAGACCCCTCATTTCATGGTTCAAAACCGATGAGTCGACAGCATGGATGCCTATTGGAGCAGAATTAATTATACCCTATGCTTTGCACAATATTTTACATTCCAAAATGCCTTTAAAAATAATTACAAATCGATATGGGCCCATTGTTGCAGACCTTGTGTCTGTTTGGAATAAGGTCAACAAATATATGGGCAAAGATAAAGAATCTTTCTTTCAAACACCAATATTCCACATTTACACTCTGATTGATAAGAAACCCATGCTTTCCCCTCGCATCGGAACGCAAAGGAGTTAAGAATTTAAGGGATATTATAGGACAGCATGGTTTAAAGACCTTATGACGGGTTTGATTTATTTAGAAATACAGTTTTAATACCATTTTATATTAGAAGAGAACTACTAAAGGTTTCAAAATCAGTTGTTTTTTTTGTCTGATCCCCCCAAATCGAAATAACCCCATAGCAACGCCCTTAGAAACGAAAAAACTTCACAGCCCTTGGTGACGTCAGAGTGGGTACGTTTCAACGCTGTAAGTTGTTTACAATTTGGTATTCGTTCTTTTTTCGCGGATATTCAAGATGACAAGGCCGTGTACAGCGAGTCTAGGATAACTACTAGAATGTATCATTTCGTTGTCACTGAGATAGTCCAGTGGTTGTGTCGATGGACTACCAATCCAGAGACTTGGGTTCAAATCTCATCTCGGACACTTTTTCACACTCAAAATGGCAATTTATGTGTAGTGAGCAATTGTCACCTGTAGAGTGCAGTATTGTGTTGGGCATCGGTGGAGAGAAGAGAGAAAAGGCATTCCTGTGGCATAGATCCATGGTTTTCAATGCATGGGCGTAACCCGCTATGACGTCACACACAGGTTAGAGCATAGACAACTTAAATTCATGAAAAACACGTTCTTTTTATAAAATATAGGATTTTTTTTGCCGGAATCTCTTTCAAATTGACATTGTCATGCAATTTTGATATCCACTATTTTTTTTTTAAAAACCCGTCATAAGGTCTTTAAGGGAGTTTTGTGACTTACAAAAGTGTTACAATTTACCTGGTTCGTCTTTCTTCTTTTACTTACAGTTGCGAACTGCTATGCGTTCTCATGGGGTCCCGTGGGGATGCATGCTAAAAAATCTTTCTTTCCACACCATCTTGGGCAAAGAAAGAACCACTGGCATCGTTTCGGACATGTACACATTATTAGTTTGTTCTTCAGAAAAAATATTTCCAATTGAACAGCTTTGGAAAACAGAACTGAGGGACCACTTAGATTGGGATTGGAATCACATTTGGTAAAATATTTAACTTTCATCCATAAATCCCAATCTCCAAATTATCCATTATAAAATCCTAGGAGACTACACCTAATGAAATTAAGACAATCAATACTGTGATTCGCCATTTAGGGCGACAGTGGCTCAGTTGGTAGAGCATTGGCCTCTGAGCCTGAAGGTCATGGGTTCGAACCTACCATAAGACCTACTTCACGACTCCCACTGACGACTGCTGCAGTTGTGTCCTTGGGTAAGACCCTTAACCCCACTTTACCTGAAGCCCCCACTGAAAGATCTCAGCTCCTGTGGACTCACCACCTGCAGGAGGATCAGTGAGGGGCTGGTGCTCTGTGTACTGGGTGCAGCTCTGACTGCCACCCCACCCGACCCAGAAATGGATTAAGGGGAAGAAAATGGATGGATGGATGGATGGAATACTGTGATTGCACGGGCAACACGGTGGCTGAGTGGATAGCACTCTCGCCTCTCAGCAAGAAGGTTCTGGGTTCGAATCCCCGGTTTCTGCCCATCACAAGGGAAAAGGAGATATGGGGAACAAAAAGGGGACAAAAAGTAAAGTGCTGCATGCCAACCAGTGCAAAAATGTAAATACAATGTAACACCTGAATCAAAACAAAAACAATGATCACAAAAAAGTCACTAAAATTATCATCAGTCATTGGTCCATAAAGAGATTTAACAAATGTCGTTAGAGGTTTTTGAGCTTCCACAATCACTAGTCTCATCTAATTGAAAAGCTTCATTTTGATAAAGTGGAAAAAATATGATATTTTTAATGATATACAATATAATTTTGTATTTAAGATTAAGAGATCCTTTATTTGTCCCACAGTGGGGAAATTTAGTAATATACATTTCCCTAATTTAAATTTTATTTAAATGGCAAAATGTTATTATTTTAATCTTCAATAGATATATATATAAATAAATAAATAATAAAAAATAAAATAAAATAAAAATAATAAAAAATAAAATAAAATAATATAAAAAAATATAAAATAAAATATAATATAAAATATATAATAAATAATAAATAAATAAAGCAATAAACCTGTAGTTTTGTACTTTTGTTAAGCGTTAGATTAGGAGCCAAAAGCCTTCATTTCTTTTTTTCTGACCAGGATTTTGTTACAGTATTGAATAGTTGTCTTTCTATTGAACACAATAGTTAGATACTTTTTTGATCCCTATAGGAGAAACTCAGGTGTCCTGTAGCCGCACCACACAAACAAAACAAATAAATTGATAATTCTAAGAAGCTAACAATAGTAATAGTAATAACAAGAAACAGCACTTCAGGTCACAGCAGCAGAGATGGTGGAGCAATACAGGTCAAATCAGCAGAGGTGGAGCCGCTTGGTTCGGACCATTTTCTCGGCTCTGGTCCAAAGTGGTTTTGTTAGCATTTTTCAAAAACTTAACCTTCCTCCAGCGGATTTTTGCCTGATCCCCTTGTTTCGGACCATGAATCCTTCTTGCTCTTGTCTGGACCGGTGTAAAATCATGAACACTGTACATTTCAAGAAGAAAGTATCATATGGGAGAAGTATCATATCAGCAGGCTCTGTAGTTTTTATTGTGATTTGAAAAACAAAACGGTTAAGCGTGATGAGTTTCTCAATTTTGTGATGGTGAGAAAACCCATTCTTCCGCGACATTTATGGACACTGGTCATCCCGTTTCCTAAGGACCAATGGCTTCTTTGTGTTTCTTGTGTTTGATCTGTTGTTGGCGAATCAACAATTTCATTAAGTCCTCCAAAACGACTATTCAAAAATGTATTAAATTTTATTAAAGAAGCTATACCCGATTTTTTTTCTAAGTAGTTCATAAAAATGCTTTTTACTACATACAAGTTGTATCATAATACATCATTTTATTGAAAACTTGAGGTAATTGATTCAGCTGTGTAAGAATTACAAGCAGTGAAAAGTGCTGAGTAGAGTCTGAGCGGGCCGCTCGTTCTCCTCCGCTCACAGAACGAGTAGCGAACAGCCTGCGTCCTCTAGCCCCTACAGCGCTGCTTAACACCAGGACTTCGACTTCAAAATTCGAATATAATTCTAAAATAAAAAATGATGAACAAAATAATTGAATAAAAAAATTTGAACAAATATTAGACAACCCTTGTAATTCGAAATGTATTTAATGACTGCAAATAAAATAGTTAGCTCCTAAAGGTTTCACCGGGACGTGCTAGGCAGGTAACAGCTAAGCTAGCTAGTTGTTTCATGGTAACTTCCGGGTTTTTCGCAATCGCTTTTTGTCACCTTGAAACAGTATTTTTGTCATGAAAACAGTAACAGCAAATTCTGAAATCATCCGTGCATGTGTGTTAAGGATGTATATGTGTACTGTATTGTCCGATTGACGTTTAATGGTGTTGATTGATAGATATGTAGTGACAGGCGCTGATAGCTTGTTGTATTTGCAGAGTAATGGCAGTATTTTACATACCTGAATTACAAACAGAGGTTGCATTGGGGCTTCGGTCATTATTGGTTTGAGAGTTCTGTTATCAAGAAAAAATAATCGGAAGAATTGCTGCTGCTGCTTTGAGGAGCTCTATAACAAATTATAATTAAATATTAGAATATATCTAAGGTTTTAAATTAATAAATTTGGATGCAAAACTAGCGGTATTCTTTTACTTATATATTGTGTTAGCAGTGCGTTGCTTTAGTGCCATTTCATCAGTGATTGTTGCACAGCTTACAAGAAGTTGCGCTAATGCTAATGTTAGCATATGTATCAGATCGCAAATAAAACTAGGTGGCTCTGTGTTATGAGAGCGTAGGGGAAATGAGAAGCCATTGAGCGAGTTGGGGGGCGGTGCTAAACATTCAAACATTGCAGAAACGGGTATAGCGCCTTTTAAATAAATATGATTCTTCCTTGTTTTTCAGATGTATCCACAGAAACCCCGTCCACCAGTGCTACTGCTGCTCCTCAGTTGTCTTCACTGGACCCTGGCCGTGAGGTGTCCGAGGGGAGCACCGCTACAACCGGATCAGGTACAGATACACCAGCTTCATTTGTGCCATAGAAATGAAAATATTTATATGTGTAAATGTTTGCTACAAGTACCTGGGTGTTCACGTAAACGGCAGACTGGACTGGAAGGAGAACTCCAATGCTGTGTACAAGAAAGGCATGAGCAGACTCTATTTCCTGAGGAAGCTCAGGTCTTTCTATGTGTGCAGTAAACTGCTGGAGATCTTCTACCAGTCTGTGGTGGCCAGCGCCCTTTTCTACGATGTGGTCTACGATGTGGTCTGCTGGGGGAGCAGCACCAGCAAAAGGGACCTCTCCCGGATTAATAAGCTGATCCGTAAGGCTGGACAGGTCATTGGCTGTCAGCTTGAGACATTTACAACAGTGAGAGACGGAAGGTCACTGGAAAAACTGCTCTCCATCATGGACAATCTCACACATCCACTCCACCGGACTATAGAGGGACAAAGGAGCTCCTTCTCAAACAGACTCCTACACCTCCGCTGCTACAGAGAGCGGTACAAGAGAAGATTCATGCCACACTCCATCCTGCTGTACAACAAGTCACATGTTTTATCTGTCACAGACGTCAATTTTATCTGCTTGGTCTTTGTATATATTGTATGCATGTGTATTATCTAGTTATCCACTATTTTAAACTGTAAATGTGTACATATTCACAGATATGTTTATTCCTGAGTGCCTATAGCAATATTATTCTATTCTCACAATAGTATCTTATTATTTTTATTATTCTTTTCTGGTTGTTTATTGTTATTTTCATTGTTATTTTTTTGTAGAATACTATGCAAGCTACTGTGACAATGCAATTTCCCTTGTGGATCAATAAAGTCTAAGTTTGAACCTCTGTTACACCCAGAATTTACTTTGTTCACGCCCCACCATTTAATAATGTCCTGGTGTGGTATAACTCATCTGTGACAGGATCAGACTTCTTTACAAACAAATCAAAACTCTCAAAATCACTGCCTTGAGTTGGGAAAAGGCAATAAATATAATTTCTTCATTCAGTTATATTATACTTTTTTTATACAGCAAATTAAAACAAATGGAAACACAGAACAACACAACACAGAAACACTTTCTTCCTACTTGAACCGACTCAATAGCTCGATAGCGACAGTAGCTCAGTTGGTAGAGCTGAAGAAGATGGCATGTCTGGGATTGTGTCTTACATTCAGACAGAAGACATGTTTTATTGTCGATGGTAGAGACAGCACGAACAACACAAACAACAGAATGCAAGTGTATTATACAGAGCGGAGGCATGGAGACCTCCAATCAGCAGCTTCCACGGTGTGCTTGTAGCTTGGCCTTCAGATAGACAAAACAAGGGAAAAGTACTGGCTTCTGCACATTGATAGAATGATGAGTTTAACTTTAACAAAAGTTTCTTCAAAGTGTTATGAAATCTCACATTCCCCCCTCTGGTCACACATTCCTGTGTGACCATCAGGATCGATAAACAGCAACATAACATCATAACTCAATACTTCAAAACTCATAAACTTGGTACTTCACTCGGTACTTCAAAAAACTCAGAACTCGGAAAACATTTTCAGATCTTTCATAAAACTTGTCAACAATCTTCAGTAAAATACCAAACTTCATCAGTCGATGGTTCCAGATATTGCTTTGAAAACAGTCTCTCCCACTTCTCCGTGTTGGTTTCTTCAGGCTGCATTTGTTGTGTCGAGCCATGAATTCTTCTGTGACGTGTCTTTCAATCACACGTTTCAGCTTCAGTGTCCAGATTCAGCAATTCAATTCAGTCCAAATTCAGAAATCCAGATTGTTCCCAATTGTCCATGCAAAAGAGGACGATGGTATTGTCCATGTCTCAGCAGCTCACAGCCCTGACTGGAATCAGGGGCTGTGCAGATTGTCCAAATGTGCTGATCCAGATGCATTCTCTTGAGGTTTCTCAGTTTTGGCTTAAAAAAAAAACACATTTTGTGTAAAAAAAAAAAAGTCTTCTGTTCACTAGATGTTACAGACAAGGCCCGCATCCTTCCACCACCTGAAGAAGATGTGCCAAGTCTGGGATCGTGTCATAAATTCCGACAGAAGACATGTTTTATTGTCGATGGTAGAGACAGCACGAACAAAACACACGATCACAGATACAATAGAATGCAAGTGTATTATACAGAGCGGAGGCATGGAGTCCTCCAATCAGCAGCTGCCACGGTGCCATGTAGCTTGGCCTTCAGATAGACAAAACAAGGGAAAAGTACTGGCTTCTGCACATTGATAGAATGATGAGTTTAACTTTAACAAAAGTTGCTTAAAAGTGTTATGAAATCTCACAGAGCATTGGCCTTTGGGCCCGAAGGTCGTGGGTTCGAGCCCACCACGGGACCTTCTCCACCGACTCCCACTGATGCCTGCTGTCGTTGTGTCCTTGGGCAAGACACTTAACCCAATAAGGAGCGCGGATATGATGTTCGCTGCATGCCTTGATGTGTATGTGTATATATGTATGTACTATATGTGTTTGCATCAAACTGAAAATTTCCCCATTGTGGGACGAATAAAGGACCTCCTTAAAAAAGACTCCCCCCCCCCCAACCCCCCATATAATTTGAATATAATTGTATTTATATGTATATAGAAATAAAAAGTAACGAGTGGGCCTTGAACGTGCCGTGGCTAGCTACATGAGCGCTCCGTAAATGATTCAAGGCAATGGGACGTAGCCAAGTTAGCGATGGTAACACGGAGGTGAAAGTTTCTGAAAAGTGCACGGAGCTTTTGAAAAGGAGAAGAGGACAAGGAAAATGTAATCCTGAACGGAGCAATAACAGCCAGCAGCCCGCGGACCGGTAAACTGGGCGCGTTATCAGAGGAAAGGTAGGACATAATTAACGTTTACCAAACGCAATGCTTTTTTATTTAACGGAATGTACAATATGTACTTTGCTGTGACTGGAATGGGACAAGCATGTCTTGGTGAGCTTTTGATAATATCTTGGTGGCGATCCCCATGCAAAACTGCGTGATAAAAAGAGCCAATCAACGAGAGCGAACGGAAGAAACTCGCTGAAGAAAGGTGTGTGTTAGCAGGTCTTATATTCATTCATCAAAGCTAGCCTAGCATGCACGCACAATCACAATCATGGATCGTTGTTTATGGAAGAAGGAGCTGTATAAGTTGCTGTTGATAACGGAGTGAAAAATAAATGGAGGTGGGCATGGCTGGATGAGGTGGAGACGATGGGATTCTGTTGCTTCATGGTGCAAAAAGATGAAGGTGTCCGGTGCTTGTTCGTACTTCGCTATTATTATTTTTTTTTATATGGGAGTAATGAGAAAACAGCTTTGGATTCACCACCAGCTCAAAACTGCGCACTTGGCAGCTGTCCGTGCACTTTCCCACACTTCTTTACCTGGTGCATCAATTCAGCGACAACTGAGACTAGCTTGCTCTGGTGGACTGTGTCTGTGACCTAAAACTATCTGTGGCTTTATCGCAGAAAATAACCTGTCGTTCAGAACCATCACTACCGCTGGTAGATTTAATTATCATTAATCTGCAGTTGATCAAACTGTGCTGTGCACTAGCACCAAGTTGATAGGGAAACCTTTTTCTTAAACATTGAGTGTCCACAAACAAATGTGGACATAATTTTGAATTCCTTTTGCGATATTTTGACGATGACAGAGCCAAAGGACAACGCCTCATCTCGCCTCAAGGTAAAGCCAATGATGCAGATGAACTACTCTCACTATATTCTGTCAGAGTTTGACAAGTTTGCTTGATCCACTGGTTGTAATTTCACATCAAAATACACCAGTTTTAAATGTATATCTTTGAAGAATTCGTTTGATCTGTAATTCATTATATTCCCATGAGAAAATTTTCAGTCAAATCTTTTTTTTTTTGCTTTAACCCCTGGATGATGTATTTATTGCCAACAACTGATGTTTATAATAAACATCAGTTGTTGGCATTAAAATAGATATAAATTATATGTATGAGCGTATAAAGGCGCTTATAAAAAACGCTTATTAGTGATCATTCTATGATCATATAGATGGTTCAGGCTCAGGAATTTTTTCAACTTTAACCCATGGACCTAGCATAATTTGGCATATTTATTTTTGCAGTAGTTTTTGGGGGGAATTTATCCTGTAGAAAGATATAGACAAATATATCAAGATTTTTATATTTTTTTCTCCATATCGCCCAGCCCTAGTTGGTAGTTGATAATGCTGTTTCATCCACAGTTGAACCTGACAAAATCTCACACAACAAACAGACAAAGGTAATATTTTACTTGTTACATTGTCACAAGGAGAGACAGGGCACAAAGCTCAGCCTCTCCCATGACCAGATCTGAAGATTCACAGTCTGCAAGCCCCTTTTGGTAGAACAAGACACACCTTTGTATGCAGAATAGGAAAGGAAGAAACCAACACAACAAAAGACAGTGAGACATGGCCTTCCACATTTGCATCCTCAAAGCCTGCTTCATCTGTTGTTTAAATATGCAAAATCAGCCCAGACAGACTGTAGTCTTCTCGCCAAGGTGAATTACAATACAGACAATATAATTTAGCATTCAGCATAAAATCTAGCCACACATGATTTACCAAAATGATAACTAAAGTTACCATATGGGAGAAACATTACGTACATACTCGCTCAAAGTTGTTTCTAGTTTTCTTTTACTGTATACACAAACATTGGTTGAAGTAGGTCCCTCTTAAAATTGCAGAAATACTCAACTATGGGATGAATATAGTGTTGTAGAAAGTGAAAATTACATGATTTGGTCATTTTAAAGCTTTTCATTGATTGTTTATCAACTATTAACACGGCATTGAAGCACGATCTATAGATCCATGATGCTAAACATGGTGCGGTTATAGACTGTTGCGGTTGTTTTGTTTTTTTGCATTTCCCAGAATGTTTTGCGGTTCATGCTTGGCCGTGATAGGTCAAGAAGCCTCTGCCTACGTCCCCCAGAATGCGTAGGCAGAGCTTATGACTCGGCTTTACTTCCTGTGTTTTCGTCCTGATTTTTCTAACGAAGTGAAGTTAAACTATCGAACATTCGATCGACCCCATTTTCTATTGATATCGAACACATGTTTGTCACGATACAAATAATATTTTTTGAAAATAGTCCAGGGTTTTCCAGCTGAATTAGACTAATTATGATGCTCTGAGTCCGAAAATGATCTTGGTTTTGCTCAATCAGGTCAGGATTTTTTGCTACAGATTTTTTATTTTTTTTATCGATTTTGCGTAAAAAACACATTTTTGCGCATCATCAGCAGAGAAACCCTTGACGTTTTTTCCGTTTTCCTCAAGAAATAAAAGTCAACGTATCCAAAGTCATTCAGTTTTTATTTACTCCATCAAATTTGATAAGCAGAATTCATAATATTAGTAAAAACAATGAGCGTTACGTGACACAAAATTTTAGAGTTCACGGCATAAATCGGCGTTTCTTCGATTCCAGTGTGTGAGCAGCTGCTGGGTTGTCTCTCTTCAGCGACCAGCAGTAGTCCGCCATCAAGACTGCGTCCCACCTTCCCTGGTACTTCTCCTCCATTTGGCGCATTTCCTGATGGAACCTTTCTCCCTGCTCGCCGCTCATCACCCCAAAGTTTTCAGGAAACTTCTCCATGTTTGAGAACAGGAAGTGAACCTTTATACTCATCAAACACCCGAGTTTTTGGAAGGCCTTTATCATCTTGCTGACGAGTATGGCGTGGTTTGCTGCCTTCGTGTTCCCCAGGAAGTTGTTCACCACCTGCACAAATGATGTCCACGCAGCACACTCTAGCCTGTTCATGGAGTTTTGGAACTCTGTATCCTTTATGAGCTGCCGTATCTGTGGGCCATCGAAAATGCCGGCTTTCAGCTTCTCAATGGTCAGTCGAGGAAAGGCTTTAAGTCGACGCAGATGATCCATTGGTGCTGCTCATATTGGATTTTGTCGAGCACGTACTTCACTGCTTCATATTTCTCTTTGAGACTTGTGGAGTGCGCAAGAGGGATTGAGGCGAACTGGTTCCCGTTGTGGAGGAGCACAGACTTCAAAGAGCGCTTGTTGCTGTCAATGAAGAGTCGCCAATCTCTCGGATCGTATTGAGGAGCGCCGAGTTTACCAAGAATACCGGCGACATCTCGGCAGTACACGAGGTCTTCCTCCTGGCAGAAGTAGCCCATGTAGTCCTCATGCCTTCTACGAAAGAAAGTGATACGCGCGTCCTCGCCAAGTAGATTTTTCTCTTTGAGTCTGGAGGCCAACAGCTCGGAGGAAGTCTTTGACAACTGAGATCCCGAACCAGATCATTAAGCTCACATTGTGAAAAGGGCTGCGGACCATCTTGTTCCTTATACTCCTCTTCTGCATATCCTCCCTCGTCTGCACTGGTGGCCACGCCGTCGCTGTCGGGAAGCTCTGTGAACGCTGGTACAGATGGAAGGTCGGGGTACTGGAGGCTGTGCCGAGTCTTCCGGTTGATGCCAGTAGTATTGATGGCGCAGAAGTAACAATCCGATGCATGGTCTCGCGGCTCCCTCCAAACCATCAGAATCCCAAACTTCAGTGAAGTTTTTGTGCCCTTCGTCCACCGCCGGAGGTTTTTCATGCACGTCTTGCACAGTGTGCGGTGCCCAGGATTTATCTTGGTCACCCAGCTTGACTTTAAAGTAGGCCTCATAGGCGTGCTTTACAAATCCTGTGATATTCTTCCTGTCCACTGACAGCGTGTAATCTCCGCAGATGTAAAAGAAAACATCAGGATCATTCCTGCATGACCGTCGCGCCAAAGCCATATCAATCAACTGAATCAATTTGTTTGGCTCGTCAGGTAGGCCTTATGCAAGACATTTGTTGCTATGGGGATGATTCTTTTTTTTAGTATGGTCTGCTTTTGACTTGTTGCGTTACGTCAGGGAGAGGTGAGGAAGTGCGTGTCTCCAGCATGACACGCATTTGTTTAATTGTAGATTGGCGCGCTTTGTTATATTGTTAGCATGTCGCAGCGCGACTTTAGTGATTGGGTGCCCTCTTTAAGTTATTATTCCCGGGTGTCTGGACAGGGAGGCTATAAATAGGGAGTATCTTTTTGTGTAGCAAATTTGTTTTTTTGTTTAATTTGTACCCTCTATGATTTAACTGGATTAAGTTTGTTTATAATCAAATATCTCCTCGTCGCTACAGATTTGTTATTGAAACTCTCGCACACACGAAAAATGTAGACGTACGTAATCCGTAACACTATGGCTGTATCTCAAAAAGTTGACCTGATAGAGCAAAATGCATGTGATATTCGGACTCAGAACACCAAAATTAGTCTAAATCAGTTGAGAAACCCCTGACCATTTTTTGGCTGTCAACTTATAGTTTTATCGCCCTGCCCTACTTCTACTCTAGCCTGGCTCTGCCAGACCCTTGTAGTTCCGCAATGCTCCACCAGAGGCGTTTGGCTGAACCACATGGGTCTGGTATCGACGCCATAGCGAACGCCTTCCCCAGATTATTTTTTAATCCACCAATCAGGATTGCCAGTGTTACGTGGGGTTTGTACTGCCTTCTCAAGCTTCTCTCATGCAGCAGCGAGAGGAATCCAAGATGGCGGACGTAAAGTCCGCGAATCTTTTTAAAAGAGTAAATACGATCCAATTAAGACAGGGATGTCACTTTTAATGCAATTTGAGGCGAGATGTTGATGGTTCTATGTTGATATATGTGTGTTTTAAGAGTCAAATGTTCCTGTAAAGTTTGGTTGAAGCACTGGTTCGGTGTTCCTGTTTACACACTATGCAGCAGGGTTGCCAGGTTTGGTGGTTCCCGCATATTTTTTTCCAAGAGACTTGTAGGTATTAAATAAACAGAAAGACAATAAACAGAATCATGATAGCCCAAGTTGATTACATTACGTTTTTAGCCAAAAAATCATTCTGAGTGGTTTTTATGGTGTGGGTATTCTCGCGGATTTTGGGTTGGAAAATATTGCTGGGATTTGGCAACCTATGGGAGCCGTGTGCTTCGATGTGAGTGGTTGAAAGCAGACTTCATTCAAGATAACGGACAAGTGGTCTATCCAATCACATACAAGGATTTTTTTTACAAGGCCCTGCCTTCTGAAATCCAGCCACTATGGCTCAGTACCAGACTCATGTGTGAAGTGCAGCGAACTACATGGGTCTGGCGAGAGTCAGGCTACTTCTACTCAGCCAATGTTCAAATCAGTTTTATTTAGCTGTGCATACACCTGAAGGAAGTTTTTTAATGTACTGTGATGTTTCTTTTCTTTTTTTGTTAAGCACTAACCTTGTGTATGAACCATTTTCATACATACCCCCCGAGTTTGACACCCCTGTTATAACACGTTTATCTGACCATTGATCATCTTTTTCATTCATGACCACAACTTGGTTTATTTGACCCTCAGGTTTGTGAAGTTGTGTTGTTATGGTTTTGACCTGTGCAGACATAACTTTGACTTGTCTACTTCCAGGAGAGTTGTCAGACCTGGTTTCGGGGGAGGACGCTCTAGCACGCATCCGTCGTCTCATCGCGGAAGGCGGGATGACGGCGGTTGTGCAGCGTGAGCAGAGCACTACCATGGCCTCGATGGGCGGCTTCGGCAACAACATCATTGTGAGCCATCGCATCCACCGTGGCTCCCAGACTGCTACGGGACAGGCCCCTTCCTCCACCGGCCCAGTGCTCTCTTCTGCACAGGGAACTTCGCATTCGACTTCACCCTCAGCGCTCTCGTCTCCTCAAATTTCTCAGTTTCAAGCAGGGCCTAGCCATTCTAACAATTCGCCTGCGCATCACCAAGCAAGCTCCTCGCATTGTCAAGCTGGTCCCTCTCATTCTACAGCAGGCGCATCACATTTTTCCCCTTCCCAATCCACGCCAGGCTCCTCCCACTCTCAGATTTCCCCCACGCATCGCCAAGTAGGCTTCACCCACTCTTACACGTCACCTGCATCCCCTGCCCGCCACCATGTCACATCTGCGCATTGCCAAGCGGGGCCCTCTCATGCCTCCACGTCCAACCACAGCTTCCCCGCTCCCTCCTACCACCATGCCCCTCCTTCATCCACGCAAAGCCGCTTTAGCGCGCGCCACACCCCCTCCACCTCTGGAAGCCCTTCCCCTTCCTGCTCCAACTCTGCCCCATCGGCTTCCATGGCAGTGTCCACGGTTTACTCAACGTCGTCTTCGTCTTCAGCGTTGCCGTTTGCCTACACGCAGCCGGAGTCGGCACGCACCACCGGAGATGCGTTTGAGAGGGCCGCAGCATCTTCATCAAACTCCTCACCCTCCCCCCAAAGTCCTAACATTGGTCCGAACTCGTATCAAGGAGATCCGTACAGTAGGTAGGCAACTTCAGAAAAAAAAAGACTGAGATGGCAATGGAAAACTTATAAAACGCCTTACTCTCCAGGGTTCCTACACATACACACAAGTGAGCGCTTGATTTGAGCAATTTAAAAGTTAAAAAAACAAAACAATTATGAATCGAAGTTTTTGGATATTTTTTGTTTCACATTTTTTGGGAGTTTTTTGGGCTTGCGACAAAGTAGCATAGTTGGACCTCATTTATAAGGCTTGAAAAAAGTGCTTCATTAACTAGAAACCTGGAAAACTGGAAATACGTATTCTCATCTCTATTTTAGTAGTGTTGCTCTACTCTGGTATAAAAGTTAGTCTCATCCAACACTGTCCATATAAAACCCTTTTTGTTATTTTCTCTAAAGGCCTTTTTTCACGATAATTACAATTCTAGCAGTCTATTCCCAAAGTCTTCCACATCCAAGCCTCCCTCATTAATCAGAAAATTCTCTCTCGGCCCCCCAGTACAATTTCTTTTGAAATATAATTTCAATTAACACAAAAATTTGACAAAGCCAATGTAATACAATTTGAAAATCCCAGCACTAAGCAACAACATAGAGAAGTGACCTGCCGCGCCTTCAAAAGCTTCTGTATGTGAATATTTATTTTTCCTTGTATTGTGTAACTTCATCACTAATCATGTGAAAATGATCCAGTTTGTGAACCACTGCTCAAGGTGTGTGATTAAATATCTGCTTTTGTAATGTCTGGTTGTAAAATATCATGTCCTCTTCAGCATTTTTTATTTATATTTTTATTGTTTGAAGATGTGCCAACAAAATAAACCATTACATCATCTGTCCACAATTTATTTAAGCCATGCGGTTTTTACTGCAATTTGATAATTGAAAAAACTGTTACAACAATGGCCATTTCTTATGATCTACATGTATACCCAACACGTTTATTTGGAAAAGATTGTTTTAACTCAGAGCAGTGGTTCAAAAACTTCAAATGGGTATTTTTAATCTTGAAATATAAAAAAAAATGTAAACACAATAATAGAAAGGCATAAACCAGATTTGAAAGATCCTGGCCTACAACTCTCACAGAGAGTTGCTAAGCCAAGAATAAGGAATACGTCAAAATAATTTAAAAACTAAAACTTAGAGCCTGTACCTAATTTTTTGCATTTGCTCAAAACATGTTCGGTTCCAGGACCATTACCCTGACTGCGTCGGGTTATATTTTTATGATAAAGTTAATCTAATGCATTATTTGAGATGTAAACTGGTAGTGTAAATGTTAATTAACAGTTGCAGATGTGGCTTTCACTGGCAAATGCCGCTTTAGTATGCATGTGTGGTAGTTTCTTAATAATGTTGATCGGGGACGATGTACAATATGCATTTTTGTCTGATAGAATTTTTAATGCACAAGGTTTTATATTTTTCTTTAAATCCACTTGTAGTTTTAGAGGGTCCAGTCCAATCACAAGATGGTGTGTTTGGACTACAATATGTTATTAGCATACAATACTATTACATTGCATTATACATAGAATTTCACTATTTGGTTTTGTGTATGTTAAGTCTTTGGGAAAGGTACAGTACAGACCCAAAGTTTGGACACACCTTCTCATTCAAAGAGTTCTTTTTATTTTCATGACTATGAAATTGTAGATTCCCACTGAAGGCATCAAAATATTAATTAACACATGTGGAATTATGCACATACTTAAAAAAGAAAGTATGAAACAACTGAAAATTACTTTTATTCTCTGTTCTTCAAAGTTGCACCTTTTTCTCTGATTACTGCTTTGCACACTCTCTTCAAGAGGTAGTGACCTTCCAACAGTCTTGAAGGAGTTCCCAGAGATGCTTAGCTGTTGGCTCCTTCACTCTGTGGTCCAGCTCATCCCAAAACCATCTGGATTGGGTTCAGGTCCGGTGACTGGAGGCCAGGTCATCTGGCCCAGCACCCACCACTCTCCTTATTGGTCCAACAGCCCAGCCTGGGTGTGAATCTACAGTCAATAGTCATGAAAAGAAAGGAAACTCATTGAATGAGAAAGTGTGTGGTCTGTACTGTATGCTAATAGGACCTTGGCACAAAAAGGGTTAGCGAGGGGAAATGACAGTTGGGATATTTTTTTTTTTTTCTTCAGACAAGGGATTTGAAAAGTTATATTACTTTCTAAGTAATCATTTTGTTTAGTTTTTTTTTTTTTTCGCTTTTGAGACAAAAAATTGGGTACAGGCTTTTGGTGTGTACATGCTTTATATATATATATTATATAAAAAATATATTTTTTTAAAGGGGAATATTTTCATTGTTGCTGGTAAAAATCCAACTTGCTTCTGTTGAACCTTTTGTGGATCATGGGCAAACATTTTTTTAGAAAAAAAATAAAACAAAAAAACATGGAATTTGTGTAGGAACCCTGTCGCTCATTGAAACGGTGCTGCTTGGAATCGACGGGACACGATATACCAAGAACATTACTACTACTAATACTACTACTACTACTACTATTACCCCTACTTTGCATTTAAAGAGATTTTATTAAAATAAACTTAAAGAACACTTGCCCTTGTGCTCCTTATGTGGCATTTTTGTGCACTTACAACAACAGAAACTGGCTTGATCATTCCACAGTTGAGGAAACAGAAGAAAGGGCTTGTACTTGAAAAGCTTATCAAGATCTCGGGAGGAGGGATTTGGCCAAAAAAACTTGGAAAAACTTCAATATCAAAAAGTGCCATCGTTAACAGGCGGGACAAACAACAACATGTACAAACAACGCAAGTGGTAAAGACTTTTTACTCCAAATTAACGTGCTGCATTGGTGCCATGTGATTTGTGTGTGATTGAAGTGTTGAAATTGTGAAAAATCTGCAAGTCTTTTTTTGGGGGGGGGTTTACTATGTGGTAAAATTATGGAACTGAAGCATAACTTTTGAAAAATGATGCTGATCAATGTAGACTGGGTGGAGTTGAAGGGCACTCTGAGCTAATGTTGGTTTTGTGGTAAAATCCAACTTCATATGAGACGTCTGCTAAATTAGGAGGCAGCTACGTTTCCTTTTGACCCGCTTTTGTGACCACCATGACTTGCACAGTGTTTAAAATTACTTTTTTCAGCCATTTTCTTTTCTGAATAAGTGATACAAGGACAATTTGGCGGCCTTGGGCAGCTGTGTTTGCAGATTGCTAACTTGACCTGAGAAGAGCCTTTGGCAGAGGTGACAAAAGTATTAGTAGGCCTGTCATATAAATGTTTCTGATGGACTTTAATATAATGCTTCAGAAAATGATTGCTCTAAACGATAATATTGAAACAACTTTATGCCAGAGATGCTAGCACAACACAGCAAAAATAATCCTAGTTAATGTCCATTTCATTAGAAAGAATGGACCAACTTTTGGAGAAAGTAAAAGATAATCACTTTTGCAATAAAAATTTACAGCTGCTAAATACAAGTCAATATAATTTTCGGGCCAGGCCTAACTGCAAATCATAGATATTATTAACAAAATCGACTGATAAAAGTATTGGAATTATTCCCTTGGACGCCAACATACCCTGTTCCATTTCCCTACATTGTCTGTATATCGAGTAAAAATACTTGTTACTTGTATCATCTTTGGTCATTGTGTCCATTTTCATCATTGCTTGAAGCAATTGTTGTGGCTTCTGTTGTCTTTGCCATTTCATCTGTACTAAATCATTTCCGGAATTATCTCTATAAAGCAGACAGACCGTTATACGGTCAAATTATTGTTTATGCGCTGCTAGAAACACGGCTGCAGGAAGTTCTATTCTTTACTTTGGGGAACACTGGACTCGAATGACTCAATGTAACAGATGGTTATATCACCTTCTCAAACCAGAGCGTCCCTTCACTCCACACAAGTCATCTTTGTACCATGGCCTGAGTTTGAAGCTGTGCTGAAATCCCAATCAAATCCATAGACTGAACAATTTACACTGCATGTTCTTGGTACAAAGATACTGCAGCCTGAAAAACACCAATAGTCTATTCCTTAAGCTGATTAAGACCTTTTTACACATACACATCTGGTTGCACTATCTGTTTTTTTGTGAAAACGCTGACATTACTATTGTTATGTTGTGTTGTCTTCTGAAACTGAAATGTGAGAGGAACTGTTCAACTCTGACGCATATCAAAATTTCTTCCAAAATTTCCTTTTGATTTACCAACACATTTTCCATGGGTATATTTCGTTCATATTGATTGATCTAATTGTGTTTTCATGCTAGTTAAAGCCTGTATTAATTCACTCACTAATTAAGTCATTAGATTTTTACGTAATCTAGTTCCTATAGAAGTAGCCACTTAGAGCTAGCTCAAACTGGCTTCATGGCTGAGAATCTCTAGCCAAATTCTCAGATAGCAATTGCTTAGCTACCATAGAGCCAATGACGAGCTTGTGCTACTTATACATCTATATACAGTCATTCCCCAAACCTTTCGCCACATTTCAGGCTTCAAACATAAATATATAAATTGTAATTTTTTTGGTCAAGAATCAACAAGTGGGAAACAATTGTGGAACAAAATGTATTGGATAAGTTGATTTTATTTTATTTTATTTATTTTTTTACTGAAAAGTGGGGCATGGAATATTATTCGCCCCCCTCGTGTTAATACTTTGTAGCGCCACCTTTTTTCTGAAATTAAAGCTACAAGTGGCTTGGGGTATGTCTCTCAGTTTTGTACATCAAGAGGCTGAACTTCTTTCCCATTCTTCCTTGCAAAACAGCTCGAGGTTGGATGGAGAGCATTTTTGAATGGCAATCTTCAGCTCTTTCCACAAATTCTGGATTGGATTCAGATCTGGACTTTGACTTGGCCATTCTTACACCTGGATATTTGTGAACCATTCCATTGTAGATTTGGCTTTATGTTTTGGATCATTGTCCTGTTGGAAGATAAATCTCCGTCCCAGTCTCAGGTCTTTTGCAGACTCCAATAGGTTTTCTTCCAGAATGGTCCTGTATTTGGCTCCAACCATCTTCCCATCAATTTTAGCCATCTTCCTTGTCCCTGCTGAAGAAAAGCAGGCCCAAACCATGATGCTGCCACCACCATGTTTGAGCTGTGAGCTGTGTTGCTTTTACGCCAAACATATTGTTTTGCATTGTGGCCAAAAAGTTTGATTTTGGTTTAATCTGACCACACCACCTTCTTCCACATGTTTGGCGTGTCTCCATGGTGGCTTTTTATGGATATCTTTGAGAAATGGCTTTCTTCTTTACACTCTTCCATATTTTTCCAGATTTGTGCAGTGCACGACTGATTGTTGTCCTATGGACAGACTCTCCCACCTCAGCTGTAGATCGCTACAGTTCATCCAGAGTGATCATGGGCCTCTGGCTGCATCTATGATGAGTCTTCTCCTTTTTCGAGATGAAAGTTTGGAGGGACGGCCGGGTCTTGGTAGATTTGCAGTGGTCTGATACTCCTTCCATTTCAATATATTTGCTTGCACAGTGCTCCTTGAGATGTTTAAAGCTTGGGAAACCTTTTTGTATCCAAATCCGGCTTTAAACTTCTCCACAACAGTATCTCGGACCTGCCTGGTGTGTTCCTTTGTCTTCATGGTTCTCTCTGCGCTTTAAACAGAACCCTGAGACTATCAAAGAGCAGGTGCATTTATACGGAGACTTGATTACACACAGGTGCATTCTATTTATCATCATCAGTCATTTAGGACAACATTGGATCATTCAAAGATCCTCACTGAACTTTTTGCTGCACCGAAAGTAAAGGGGCCAAATAATATTGCACACACCACTTTTCAATTTATTTGTTAAAACGGTTTAACTTATCCAATAAATGTTGTTCCACTTCATGATTGTATTCCACTTGTTGATTCTTGACAAAAAACACATTATATATAATTGTGTTTGAAGCCTGAAATGTGGCAAAAGCTAGAAGGGTTCAAGGGAGCCGAATACTTTTGCAAAGGCACTGTAGGTGAGCGGTAAATCCAGAGCTCGGACTGCAGACATTGCTCCCTCTTTACCACAACAGTCCGATACGGCGACTGCATCATCCTCTATACTTCCCTCACTGTGAACAAGACCTGAGATACTTGAAGTGGACATTTATTTGTGGAAATATCTCAAAATTGGAGGGAAATTCATATTAATATTAAAAATTATAATAATACATTGATTTTATATAACGCTTTTTCAAGCAATTACAACATATTTTCATTGCACGCCATATACATTTCAATCCAAACTTCTAAAAAGGCAGCTTGCTTGTCCATCATACACCTTTTATTTTTACTGAAAAGTTGGACATTTTGTCTCAGGTTTGAACAGTTTTGCAACAAATGTTACCATTTTATATTCAGTTTGTGATTATTTTTCCCCACGTTTTGTTTATCTTCTTCCCAAAACGGACAGAAAGAAACTTGAATTTTTGCTCAATTTTTCTTTTGCGTGACGGGATTGTACAGTTGATTTTGTTTTGTTTTTTGGGGGGTTTTTTGGCTGCTTTTTTGTGTGCTTGAGTGAATTGTTATCTATGGACCTATTTACTATTTACTAGTGGATATAACTATTTACTAGTGGATATCACTATTTACTAGTGGATATCACTATTTACTAGTGGATATGAAACTTATGATAAAACAAGGGTTGGGTTTGGACAAAATGGACAATTGACAAATTTCAAATGAATATTCTTGTATCATAAACTTTTCAAACCGTGAAAGTTGGAAAAAACGGCAACT
Organism: Knipowitschia caucasica; assembly: GCA_964034765.1. Lineage (NCBI taxonomy): Eukaryota > Metazoa > Chordata > Actinopteri > Gobiiformes > Gobiidae > Knipowitschia > Knipowitschia caucasica. The sequence continues at coordinate 9,720,036 of OZ035842.1, read as the reverse complement.
TGTTTGTTTTGGGCTCATTCAAAAAGATTTAAGATTTGGCAAGCTTTGTTAGGTTTTTTTTCCTGCATAAAGTTATCCTCAAACATGCCGTGGTCTTTCTCTTCTCTCTTTGACTTCAGAATTTTGAGGAGGGAGACACGTGTTCCTATCTTCCCCTGAAAATTGTACATGGGTCCAAACAACAACACACTGAGCTTTCACACAAGTGTCCCATGTCGACACACTTTTTGATCCTGGGCTTAAATACTGAGGCTTTTGTACATTTTATACTCTAATCTACATGGCACTACACTATCAGGCCAAGTAGAGTAGTTCTTCCTGACAGCAAATCGGTCCGCATCAAAGTTGTCTTAATTAGTTTTCTTCCACTGTCTCCAAATCCAACCTGTTTTCTCTGGGAATTTTGACTGCAGCCGCTGAACTGAATGCTCCTGGCTTTACTTGATCAACATTTTACAACAAGGAAAACTCAAATAAATTATAATTTTTAGACAGAATCGTCTTTTCTCTCTTAAATTAAGACAAAAATCCAAGTTACAAATGCGAGTCCTTTTCCTACTTGTACAGCCCCTCTTGAGTTTTATATGTGAGGTTTTTGAGGTGAAGGTAAAGCAGGTCAGGCCTTGATGTCCCGGTAATGAAAATGTATGGAAGAAAAAATCACGTCTTTAACCCATTTATTCTCTTATTGCTTTTATTAGCAACTGGCAATGTACAAAGTGGCTCAGGTTGTCATTAGAAGAGTAGGTAATAAATTATCTGGATGAACCTGATGGAACGTGTCCTGTCTGTTTTGTATCAATTTATTGTGTGGCCAAGAATGTATTTTTTTTTTTGTGGCTTTATAATAGAAAAGGCGTTTTCAAAATCATGTATTTCCTTATATCAACTAATATAAGGAAATACATTTGGAATTTAGAGACATATTATGCAAAATTGTTTTTGTGCTTTTCACCTTGCAACAACTCATCAGTCACTGACCTGGAGTTTTTAAATCCATCCGCTAATATCATGAAACTCAATCACACAGTGACAGAGAGAATCAAACGGTTCTAATACAGGTTGACTCGCTGTTAAACACACGCACGCTTTTGAAGAAAAAAGGCTCTTTGCTTTCCACAGTGGTGCGCGTAGGGTGCCTGTGGTAGAAGCCTGGAGCATACACAAACGTGGCTTATGGCCAGGTGCTTGTCAGCCCACAATATGACCCATGCATATTTTTGCTGCACAGTAATGCGTTTTTCAATCATAATACATACTCATGTTAATCACACAATAAAAAAGGACGCTATTTAAATAGGCTTGTGTTAACAGATTAGACTTGTTAATTCATTCTATTAATTTAGATTTTTTTATTGAAAGACCCCAACAAAGTGACAATTGTGAACACTATTTTTTATATAATTTTGTTATTTGAAAAAAAAAATCCAACTGAGAATGGAAAGTCTTTCAAAGTGACTGTAACAGATGTCTCCTGGAGTCCTGACCCATCAGAAAGTTTCATAGTGCAGTTTAACTCTTAGTATCATCTATCTCTTAAGCACAGGTTGTTCCAGTGGGAGGGAGGTCCTTCACTGATCTAATAACTGCCTAATGTAATGTAGCAACCTCAGCCGCTGCATCTGATTGGACGAGAGGGAAGAGGAGACTGGTGATTTTGCTGATATAAGAAGAATCCACAGGAGACAAGAATAAACGGGATTTGAGCAGGAGGCATGGACCCCAACTGGGACCAGCGGTGAGGAACTTTACATTACACCAACTCTAACTTTAACCCCATATTACTTTATATCATCTTTAACTCTGACTTTACTGTCACGGACTAGAGACCAGAGATGATGATCACACCTATGGATCTTTTTGTGCATTTATGTAAAAAAAAAAAAGAAGTCTGTAGAAGTCAGTACTTTCCTACTTGATGTTTTGGTCTGAAGGTCGATTGATAGATTTTTGCCTTGGTATAAAACCATGTGAAAGCTGGGAAACTCTGTTGGACTGCTCCATCTTTTGTCATTTTCTTCAGTTGGTGGAGAAAGTGGTCAGGTCTGAACAGCTATAGTAGGGAAGATTTTTTTTCCGTGTCTCAGCAAAAGACATTGATTTTTTTCACAGCATAAATGACACAACCAGAGTTAAACAGCATTCACATGCTTCTATACCAAGAAAAAAATATGATCGCCCCCCTCAGCATCTGCCCCGGCGCCACTAGACAAGTTTTCTATGACCTTCCGTCCAAAACATCTATGAGCCTTTTTGTGCATTTACTGAGCTAGTAATTTTACCAACTGGTAATTTTACCAGCTCAGTCTTAACATAAATGCACAGAAAGGCTCATAGAGCCTGAAACTTGGGATTAAAGGAAGCTGTTGTACCATGTGTTTTTGGCATAAGATTAGGATAAGAAGACAGAGAGAATTTTTCAGTGAAGACGTCTCAATAAAAGCCAAATTACTTTAATGTTATGTAGAAATGTGCACTTGTTTTAATAGAGATGGTTTCTCGGTGATTCTTTACAATTTATAGCAAAAGGAAGAAATGAGTGGAATGATTGATCACTATGGTTTTTATCCTGCCTCATCTTTGAATCGGCTCTTTCAGGCAGAACATTTTGAGTTACCCCCCAAAGTGACTCACAGGGCTCTTTCTTACACAAAATATAACTTTTTCTAATAAGGAGCAGACCGCATGTTGTGGGCTGGGAGAAAACAATTGTAAAGCTTGTTGTGACTCTGGTCTGTGAAAGGCTTACAACTTAATGTTTTTGAATGAATGAATGAATTTTACAAGACTCTTTCAGTCAGGGAAGTCAGTGTGTTATTTATGAAACAGAGTGTTAGGTACCTCAGCTTATTATTCAAAATAATGTCATTGTAGCACTATGACTTCAGACTCAGAGCTGTTTTCTGCCTCTTAAAACATATAACCTATAAGTTATTTTAGACAAATTCTTAAGAAATTACAAAATAATGCGTAATATTTATTTAAGTTTTTAAGTATATATGTTCCCTTTTTCTGTTTAAGCGACGAGCCTCAGAACACCTCATTCACATCCTGCCGGTCCTCCTCCTTCGCCCACAGCCCCACCTGTCTCGTCCTGGTCTCCACGGCGACCGCCTCTCTCAGCATCGTCACAGTGGCGGGCAACACGCTGGTCCTACTGTCAATCAAGCTCAACCGCCGCCTGCGTACCGTCAACAACTACTTCCTGCTGAGCCTGGCGGTGGCAGACCTCGTTATTGGGCTTGTGTGCATGAACTTCTCCTCTCTGCTTCTGCTACTGGGGCGTTGGCCACTAGGGGGAGCCATGTGTGACGCATGGCTGGTGCTGGACTACGCAGTCAGCAGCGCATCTGTCATGAACTTACTCATCATCAGCCTGGACCGATACTTCTGCGTGACGCGCCCGCTGACCTACCCAACCTGGAGGACAGGGCGGATGGCGTGCGCAATGATTGGCTCGGCGTGGGTTTTGTCGTTTGCGATCTGGACTCCTCCCATTCTGTACTGGCAACACAAAAATGGGAAAAGAGCTGTGCCCGAAGACGACTGCTACATCCAGTTGTTGGTGAGCCCGGCGGTGACGCTGGGGACTACGCTGCCGTCTTTCTACCTGCCCGCCCTTGCTATGGTCATGCTGTACAGCAGGGTGTCGGCGCACAGTCGCGGCCGGCTGGCAAGGGTCGGGTCGAGGCGCAACGTGGGAATCGGAACCGGAGGTGAGGATGGGTATTTTTCAGTGAGTACGTTTATCAAGCATGAGAATATGGAGTACGCTACAAAAATGTACTCAGTTCAAGGGTCAACGTTCTTTCCAAACTGGTCTGACCGCTCTGGGCAAGGTCTACAATTCATCCTATGGAGACTTTTACTCTAAAACTTTTGAACAGCTGTTGTAAATGAAATCACTAGCACATTTAATCCAGGTTTTAGCAGCATGAATCTGAAATGCTGCCTCCCCATGTTTAGTCATCACTCTGGGCAGTGGGCACCAGCAGGAGGCAGTCCCTGTGCTCCTCAGTCCGAGTTGGTTCATATGGCACCAACATGTCAAATATGTACTTTGGTGCAAGGCCATGGAGAGACTTGTATATAAAAGCCGTGGTTAATGTTTTGATATTTTTACTGTAAAAGCTTTTATACACTCAGATATTTTAATAAAAGTAGTGGTGATTTAACTTCTACTTGTTGCTGTAATAATACCAGGTTTGTGGTGTGTGCAGCTGCAGGTGGGAGGAGGTTCTCCACTCCGTCCTTCAAAGAGCTGAGCGTCCTGAGGAGGAACCGCAGCTGGAGCAGTGAACCCGAAACACTGACTATCAACCAATCAGAGGCCAGTACGCCCAAATATGGATGCAACAGGAAGTGCTACAGGAGTCCAGGTATGGTCTTAGGCCTGTTTGCACCTGCAGGTGAAAGCTTGATACCTCAGATCTCAGAAGCTAAGGTCTTGTTTAGACAGACGCTGCGACAGTAAAACAGTAGAGATGGGTAATAGTTTACATGAAGACTGTTTCAGGGGGGTGAAAATGCAAGCTTTGAGAAACTGCCTCCAGAGTGGAACAGACCTGATACGCTGCTCGGCGGGGGGCTGTCTCACAACTGCGTAAAGAAAAATGTTTGAATTCTCTGCCTGCTATGACCTCACCACTTCCCTGCACATACATTTGCACATGTGCTGTAGCCGAGAAAAAACGTAAACTACAATGGCGGCAGCTCAACTAACTAAACCAGCTACGTATGCCACATTTTCGCAGCCACTGTTAAAAGCAGAATGATGGTGGTGCATTCTTTCTGTCTTTGCAGTGGCCTGAGGAGGATGTTGTTGAGGAAGTGGTTAACTGCAGGTAGTCACGTGTGTCGTGTTGTAAAGTTCCACTGCTGCCCGGGCGCTAACTACATTGTTTTCCGTTGTCATCTAAACTCTGTGTAGGAGCCTGGTCGTTTTTGCTAATTGCTTTGCAGCGTCTTCGCAGCGTCTCTGTCTAAACGGGGCCTAAGAAGGGCAGGGCCTGGCTGTGATGGGATCCCTCTGGGAACACCATGTGCCACAGTAGGTTGGCTATATTTTAGGGTGGCAGATTTATACCAAATGTGAAATGGCTTGAGTTTAAAATATTGTTATCATATCTTAATTTAAGAAAAAAAAAAAGTATTACTTATGGGAAAATAACAGATCATTAAAGCATTTTTTGAAATATTGTTATACAAAGTTTTCAATGCTCAGAAAGTAACATCAGCTGATTAAGGACACTCACTAAACCAGGAGACAGGTAAACATATGCTAACAAAGTAATACAGCAAACTTGTCTTTCAAAAGTACCAAACATCCAACCAAAGTCTTGAAGAAAATCCTGAATGACCACTTTACTGCATTTTATTGCCCTTTATTGCACCTTCTTGCACATTACGCCACTGTGTTGTGCTGACGGGTGACTGACCGCTGAGGGGTTGTTGGATCAGACTTGCTCACTGTGTGTGTTGGCAGTGGATTCGTCACCGCCCCAAGGCTCCGACCTGATTGTGCTGCCTTCAAACTCGGGCTCGCCTCTGGCCCTGCACCGCGCCGCGTCCGCCCTGTTCAGCTCCTGCCCCAGCCTCCGCAGCACGGAGCGCAGACGGTTTCTGGCCCGCGAGCAGCGTGTCACCCGCACCATCCTCTCAATCCTGCTGGCCTTCATTGTTACCTGGCTGCCCTACAACGTGATGGCTGTGGTGGCAGCCTTTTGTCACAAGTGCGTCCCGAGGCAGCTGTGGAGCCTGGGCTGCTGGCTCTGCTACATGAACTCTGCGCTGAACCCGTGCTGCTATGCGCTGTGCAACACCAGCTTCAGAAAGACCTTCTGCAGCCTGCTGCGCTGTCGCCGCAAGACCCACCGGTGACTGTATGATGTTTTCATCTGATTAGAAAACATGTGATCTGTTTTATACTTGTACGAAAGAGCCTTTTGAGTGACTATTTGACGCTGAGAGTTGATCTAAAGATGTGGCAGAGGCTAAATTAAGTAGTAATGGAATAGTGAATAATAGTGATGGAACCAAACTGTTTTGGGAGTGAGAACGAGTGACATGGATATAATGGAGCCGTGAAGTGGGCGAAGCTTCGGGGTCTTCGCGGTAATTTGACTGTAATTTTTTTCATTTCAATCCAAACATAAGACTAGACCAAAAGGTACAAGGCTACATTACTTCCTGATTATAAAAAACAATGTAACTCTCTGGAACCATTGCAGGTCGGAAGTATTACTGGCTTGTGTGCAAATCATAGACTGTAAATATTAACGGACGTAGTCACATCTATCTCCACCGTTGAAACTAATGTTCCATCACTGTTGCCTTCTATGGGCTTTTTCAAAATGGCAGCAGGGGCAGAAAAATGTCAAACGCATTTGCGCATGCGTTAGCCGGCAACAGTGCCTTCTGAAGTCCAGAGGCTGAACTAGACTGGTCCAAAAAAATATACTCCCCTCAGCACACATCTGGAACATAGAGTTGGGCCAAGAGGCGACTTTTGGACCATACTGTAAAGCCGTTTTTGAGAGGTAAGAAGGCGCCATACAAAAGCATTGGATAACCCCCACCGGCTAGGAGTGGGATTGCAAGCATGTCAGCGCACGTGCTCATGGACCTTTTTGAGCCAGGATCCACCCCCACTGGTGTAGACAATGGCTGCTAAAAAATTAATGTAGCTGGCTTTACATGGAGGAACGTAGCCCAACCAATGAAAAGCCTCATGGTACGATCATGTGACTAATGCATTCTGGGTTTTGTAGTTCTAGGACGAAGTTCTTACTGTCAAACCCTTTTTTCCTAAACATGTTTTATTCGCTTTCATCTGACTTTGAGATGGGTTCACGTAAATTACGGACTTTAAGACTTTTGTCCAAAATCCACAGATTTTACTGACCTTGAAGCTCCGCCCACTTCCCCAGCTCTAGGCATCATTGCTTAAGCCTTACATTTTTAGAACTTAAAATAATGTCTCTGCGTTGAAACTACATGATCCTTTTAATAAAGTTTTGGTCTATTTTTTTTTACTCCTCTGACTATATTGTGGATTTGAATGAAAAATACTGTCTCAGCAATGGTGACGTAAAGATTACAAACTACGTCAGTGGGTAAAAGAAAAGAAAACAAATATCAAATATATTTAAGAATAAGTCGCCTTTTAATAAAAAAAAACACTTTACACACACGCATATTATTTTAAACACTTATGTAATAAATATGTACATATAACACCATTTACCTAGTAAAACATCCTAGTTCCACCATTTTAATTCAATCCAAACAAACTAACTAATGTCCATGTTTCAATAAAGGACTTTTATTTCACCAGGTAACAGGACTGCATTATTCACTATTCCACTGTGTTTATAACTCTACATTATCTGAGAAGATATTTTCAACCCCCGATGCTCACTTACACCTCTGTGAAAGCAAACTGCACAGAAAGTAGAAATATATTTGGAAATAATATCCAAACTGAATTTGATTTAGGGTTGCTAATATGGTTGCTAAGGATTTTTGCTTGCTAATAAAGACATCTGATTTGTCAATCCTTAAGGCTCATATCTGGATTTAAAAATACAATATTATTATTAAAACAATACATAGAGAGCACTAAACCATGCAGAGGCCCAGAGAGGTGCAATGAAAAAGCCCAAAATGGTGAGTATGACACAAAGAGTTACTAAGCTAAAGGAGTTTACTCTTCAATGTGGAGCCAAAGTTTGGGCTTCATTGAGCTAGCGGTTTAGCATTGTACATTTATGAAGATAGCTGTAGATGAGCTTCAAACTAACTTTTCACTAAGAAAACCCCTTTTATACTTTTGGCTCCAACCAAAATGAGTTTCCTGCAATACACTATATAAATATATCATCACCCAGGTTAAGGGTTAATAGCTATTGCAAACTAGTATGGACACGTCCCACCTTCTTATACAGTATATACAATATTAAACTATTATGTGAAATGTGTGCATCAAAGTCTTCATAAAATAGAAACTTCTCATTTTTATCTCTGAACTTTACTAGTCCAGGATTATAATAATCCTCTCCCAGATTTTCAAGCCATATATCTGGGGATGCAGCCACTGAGGTTGATGAGTTCAGGCCAGGCTCCATACTTGTTCTTCTGCCGCTCGTGCTAAAACAAAATTGAAATACAAACATTACAAACTGATTCGACTTAAGATAATTGTAATCTTATGCTGAAAAATTTAAATAATAATTTTTTTCTCAAAGATAAAGACAAGAGATAGATTTCTGAATATTAACTGAATATTAACTTTCTTATCTGGTCTCTTTCAATATGGGCCTTCACGAGGTTTCTAATATTTCTTCCCACTGGGTTTTTGAGTGGTCCCTTGCCAATGCAGCAAGGTCTAAGGACAGGGATGACCTGGGATATTTAAGGACATTTATTAACATTTCTGGACAGTGGTCATCCCACTCCCTACAGACCAATGGCTCCTATGTGTTAATTATTAATACATTTCATGTTTGATTGAACCGTTTGATTCTCTGATCTGTTGTTGGTGAATTTACAACTTTGGTAAGTCCTTCAAAATGACTGCTGTTGTGATTATCCAAATGCTTTAAAACAGACGAGCCGTGGGACGCATCTTTGCCAATTTATTTCCAGAAGGTATTAGTGTGGATGGAGCAAAAAACTTGAGTTTTTGAAATACAGGATGTGTTCATATAAAAAACTAAAAATTTAAAAAATAATTTTCAATAAGTTATTTTCAAGACCAAGAATCATCCATCCATCCATCAATTTCCTTCCGCTTCATCCGTTGCTGCAGCAGTCTAAGCAGAGACGCCTAGACTTCCCTATCCACACACACTTCCTCCAGCTCAGATCGTTTGTATCCGCAATAGGTGAGTGAGGGAATGAAGATCGACCGGTAAATCGAGAACTTTGTCTTTTGGCTCGGCTCCCTCTTTACCCCAACAGACTCACTGCGCACACTGCCCCGATCCGCCTGTCAATCTCATGTTCCATCCTTCCCTCACTCGTGAACTAGACCCCGAGATACTTGAACTCCTCCACTTGAGGAAAGACCTCTCCACCCACTTGGAGTTGGAGAAGGAAAGGCACCTTTTTCCTGTCGAGCACCATGGCCTTGGATTTTGAGGTGCTGATTCTCATCCCAGCCACTTCACAATAGGCTGCAAACCCTCTGAGTGCATGCTGCAGGTCGACAATGTTGTCCTGTTGGAGCCAACAGGACAACATCATCCGCAAACAGCAGAGATGAAATCCTGTGGTCTCCGAACCGGACCCCTCCAGCCCCTGGCTGCGCCTAGAAATTTAGTCCATAAAGACAGTGAACAGAACCCACCTGTTCAACATGCACCGGGAACAGGTCTGACTTACTGCCAGCGATGCAAACGCAGCTCTGGCTCCGGTCATAAAGGGACCGGACGGCCCTCAGCAGAGGACCCCCCCTCTTAGGACACCCTGGGGAACACGGTCGTACGCCTTCTCCAAATCCACAAAGCACAAGAGGATAGGTTGGGCAAACTCCCATGAACCCTTGAGTATCCGATGAAGTGTATAGAGCTTGTCCAGTGTGCTTTTTATCTCTACGAGCCCTTTCTAGGACTTCTTGAGATCAGCCACTTCTGCCATGTTCCGATGGTACATGCCGTGTAGGGGCTTCCCATGATGGACAGTTTGCAACTTGGTCCCTAAGAGCCCTTCACAGGGTCCTTCATAATCAGGCCCCTCCGCCCTTCTGTTAGCTATGCTGGGTTAGTCCCATCCATTAGCAGCTGGTTCATTTGTGATGCCAGGCGCTCACGAAGTGCTGTGAGTTTCCATAGCCAGTCTGTTCCACTGTTGTTACCCTGCCACTGAGCGTACACTTTCGCAGGTTGTGTTGCAAACAGCCTGTTTACTCATTTAGCTTCATTCTCTTTAGTGTACCTCTGGCTGGCCAGGGCTTGGAGCCTTTGTTATGGAGTTTTGAGTACTTCAGATATGGTCATCTGGCTGTACTTCTTGGGAACCAGTTTTTTCATTGCAGCTCTCTGGGCCTGTCAATTGACTCACTTCTCTCCAAGCTGTGTTTTCCATGGTAGGTCTCATGGCTCCCATGGTTGCTCTTATAGCCAAGTATCTCTAAGATCTCTGCTGCTGAATTGGTTTCCTTGATTGTGGTGGTTGGAATCGCCCTCACTGGTGCACTCACACTTTCTATGAGAATTTCAGGTGGTACTTCACGCAACCACTGTAATCGGTGTCAGGGTTGCCCTGTGCCCATTCTTGCCATGATCTTATCTTTCAGGTTAGTCGCTGCCTCGTCCAGCTTTAGCGGCTCCATTGGGGCTTTGTACCCAATATCTGGTTGGGTAACTATTATTATTATTATTATCATCATCATTATTATTATTATATTGAATTAAATAAATTATCAAAAGCTAAATTCTTGTTTAAGTTACTTTTTCAAACAAGGTTATGACATTGGCTCCTTTTCCGCCCACAAAAATCCAGTTATCTCTGAAAGCAAGAGAGTTCACGGAGGAGCTGCCCAAATCCAGGATCAACATCCGCGCCTCTTCATTTAATCTAAAGAGAATATGAACATTTACAAACATTTTCTTGCTATTTCATTGATAAAACTCCTGCTTTAGTTCTTAAAAAGGTTTTAACTTTGAAGCGGGTTTGTCATATGAAGTGATGAGGACGATGGATCCGATTTCTATCCTTTTCAATAGTTTTCTCAGAGGTTTCACATCTGCAAAGAAAAGAGAACGAGAATGTTTAACAACAGCCATAAGGTTATGCTTTAAAGTGCATTAACGATGAAAAATTAGGCAGCATTTTTGACGATAAAAAATATAATGAGATGGTTTACTTTGTCATTTAATTAATAATATGAAACAAGGATGAAGGGTGAAAAATGCTTCCCGCCTGTAACTCCCTATGCTGCCACCAGCGGGAGGAAGGGAATTCAATTTGTTCATCCATCCATGCATTTTCTTCCACTTCATCTGTAGCCGGGTTGGCTACAGTCACGGGTTGGCTACAGGCTATAGTTGGCTATGTGGGGGCAGCAGTCTACGCCCAGACTTCCCTAAAATGCAATTCCTGCAAACCCATGTGAATGTAAATATTGTAATTTCACTGGAAGTGACCAAAACTAATTTATGGGAAATACTTTAGTTTTAAAGGCGGGTAACTGCTATCTTTATGTGATGTCATAAAGATACAATGACATCATACTGTTACAGGACTGAGACAGAAGTTTTTTTACAGAATGGGCAGAGTTACGTGTTTGTGCCAAAGGTTCCTGATATTAGCGTGAATGGATCTAAACACAGCTCCAGGTCTGTGACTGAAACAATGCTGTAACTTGGAGAAAACATTTATTTATTTAGCATAATATGCTGTTTTCTGGTTTCTGTTTTTATTGTGCCCACCTTGCCGATAGATGTTGAAGTGTCCTGTCTCTTTGACCTCTCCAGTTTTTCCTATAAAAACAAAGGTTCATTTTTCTTAGTTACATTAATTTGTTGATATGACTCAATATATTGAACCCAGACCATTTAAAATCACCACATTAATTCCAACATCAACATTTTTCTTCGCATCTCCAAGAATTCTGTACAAAAAAAGAAATTGGCTTTATTTTGATGTATTTATTTAATACGGACACAACATTTACATTGGACTGCCTTTAGTGTTATAGCAAGACTATGCTAATATTTAACACTTGTCCAAGGAAGGCTTTTATGACATAACTGCACAAATTTAAAATATACAATTAATCAAAAGTACAATTCCATGTGAACAACATTGATCCACTTTCAGCCACATTTGCAGACCTCTGGTAAAGATGTTTACGTCGCTTTGTAGTTTTAGGTCAGTCGAAAGAGCGAGCGAAGCGAGTGTGTAAGATGTTCTGAGGACTGTGTAGTTCCTAAGGAACCACACAGTCTGGCTCTGATGTTTGCTCAATAGAAGCACACAGCCCCACTGACTGAGGCTCTGGTGCTCTGCGCCAGACCAGAGAAAAGCTGTGATACATAAGATGGACTTTATTGATCTCACACAGGAGATTAGTTGAATATTTACTTACAACAAACTTACAACTTTTTCAAATGTAAAAAAGTTATTCAAATATGTTGCAATGATGCCACCTGGTTTCCTGTCAAATATGTTGATTGCCTGTAGTGACAGGACTGGCTTCGGGGTTGTAAACAAATAATTTGATGGTCAAGCTTTAACCATCAACCACCATATATATATATATATATATAATTTTTTTTTATTATTATTATTAGATAAAACAACCCCCTTTAATCTGGCGTATAAACTGGTCAGGGGGTATAAAATGGCCTGTTACACCGGTACCCATTCACCAGTCTGATTTGACTTTAAACAAGTGTCCTATAGCTACTAAAACCTCAAAATAATAAGTCCATAAACTCAAAGCAGTATTTTGGAAGTAATTTATATAACATGGACCCTACGTCATTAGGGCGAAGGCTGGATTTAACACCATTAGACTTACAGCTGGTTCTTGAAGCAGATCTTTGGAGGGACCACGTTTACGGCTCCACTCTGAACGTAAAAACTGAAGAAATCATCAGAGCAGATTATATCTGGACACGGATTCACTTTACAGAAGAAACACTTCCATTAATTGTATAATTATTGTATGTATTTATTTATGTATTATCAAAAAAACAAATCCGGTTTTCAACCTGTCATTTCATTCTTCATAATTTCCAACATGGCTCTTTTGTGTCCTGGACCTGGATCATGGGAGAAACAAGGATGTGAATATTTTCCACCTATGAATTAATTATTCTGTTGAGTATATGAAATTAATTTGCAAGACTAGAAGTGTGAGGGTCCTAAACACGAACATACAATGACCCAGGTCTGTTCTCTATAATATGATGTGGGACTGAGGGGACAGCAATGGGATACAGATAACTTAAAAAGTGTGAATTGCACTAAAAACAGCTTTAACTATATTATAGCAAAAAAGCTAAGAAAAGATTTTTAGGTTATGTCCCCTTTAAAATGTTTCGTATTTTACTTTTTTTAGGTGGATCGACGCCTGTTTTACAATTAAATAATAGTTTTGTAAAGTGCCAATTTGTGAAAGAAAATTGGGAGGAAACGTTCAAAATTTTCAAAGTATAATAAACATGTTTAGATAAGTTTGTGTAAGCTCTCAGTCGTACAGGGATTAGTCAAAGCAAAGGAAGGTTTCTCACACATCTGTACTTCTTCGAAGGTTTTCCCGACGTTTCGTCTTTAATCCAAAGGCTTAAGGACGAAACGTCGGGAAATCCTGCCAAGAAGTATAGATGATGGGGAACATGTTTAGATTTTTCCATTTCATAAAAAATAAAGCTACTAAAATATTATTGGACTTATTTGTTTTTTTTGAGGGGACCATGGATGTTAACTTGGACATCTGCAGGTGAAAGCCAGTTCCCGCCAGGCTCTGACGCCAGGAGAAACACCAAAACAACCGGCATTAGCCCTGCAGCATTAGCCCAGCAGCATTAGCCCTGCAGCATTAGCCCAGCAGCATTAGCCCAGCAGCATTAGCCCAAATCACATCCATGGGCTTTAAAGGTACACTGTAATTTTTAGTGCCATCTAACGTGGAGATCTTATATTGCAGTCCAATATAATACGGGTGCCTTTGAGTTGGGGAGCACTGTTGCCTATAGCGTTTGACAGTGCTCTTCAACTCTGTCATTCCCCAGACTGCCAAAGAAAGAATACTTTAGTTTGATAAATGACTGGATCTCTCCAAATGTCTCGGGCACTTGACACAGTCGTGTGGAGGCGACGTGTAAACAAGACCGCTTTCAGACGAGGCACCCTGCGCAGAGGCTCTACTGAGTTTTTATCTATTATAATATATAGTTTTACAAACGCGGTGTGAAGAGAAGAGACGCATGGGGGAATGACGTCTGTGGGAGCTTAAAACTACGATGATCAAGTAAGTAAGTAATCTTTATTTTTTTACCGCCTTTTCACTGCAGATCTGAGTTTCAAAGCGGTTTACAATTGTTAATTTTTTGGGCATTTGTCTCTCATTCCACACAGAGGGGAGCAGGGTTGCCTGTACAGGAGGCGCATGTCAGAACTATAGGACATATTTTTAGTGGAAAACCTACGCAGACACGGGGAGAACATGCAAACTCCACTCAGAAAGGCAATACATGGTTTTCCACTGACGTCACGCACTACCCACAATTCCGCAGTTCGCCATTTTAAAAGTCAAGCCGCTGCTAGTTGTAGATAAACACATCGGGAATATCACTTTTTTGCGCTAAAACATGCCGACTGCCTGCATCGTTTGGGGGTGCAGTAACCGTGCAGATTGTGGGGAAATTCCGAAGGCTATTACGAGCCAGGGGAGCCACTCTCGACTGAGAAAAGAACACTTTTCTTCGGAGGATCAACCAAGAGGGATTCAACCCTAACCCCTGAAAAACGGCACTATAAGGTCTGTTCTGACCATTTCATAATAGAGAGCTAGCTAAATCTATGCATGTGTGGTTTATATTCAGAGCTGCGTTTTGACTGTGATACTAAATCTAAATGAATGAGAGGGGGGAGGAGGAGGGGGTAAGGGTGGTAGACAGAAGTGATTTACGGCCTGTGATATCAACTGCTTCGTTCAAAATAAATTATTAATTGAAAGAAATGTTGCATCATATACATCATGACCTTGTAAAACAGCCATTTCGGGCAAAGTCCACTGGTCTCGCTGCGTTTCATATGGATCCAAATCTCCGATCATTCTCAATTTCTCCAAGGATCTTGCCTCACAGATTACTCCAGTGTATCAATATACTTAACGCGGTCAGCGTCGGCCGAATTTGTGGCTTTAGATGACATGGAGACAAATGATCCATGACCAATTATCCATGACAAATGTTACGTGCAATATAAGCTTGACATGCAACATGGCGTTTGCGCAAAGCATCATGGGTAATAAGCATGTGATGGAAAACCATGTATATTACACATCCACGGGAGGACATGGCTAAAAGCTCATGTTAGCTTTAGCGTTAGCCACAGCGTCCTATCTGCGTCACGGTAAGAAAAACAGAACATTCACTCACGCTGCTGAAAAAGTATTCTGGCGATTGTTTTGTGGGGATTCTGTGTGTGTTTTATTTGAGGCTTTTCCCTGAATAAGTTTAGTTTAAACTTATTACATAGTAGTTGGACTGCGCTCGGATCGGGTCAGAACATCCTGAGACAGTGTTGCAGAGCATCAACAAATGTCAAGACCAGCTTTGTAAACAAATAATAGCTTTTACTGAAACATGTACACGCACTAAACTCTCAGACACTATAAATAATGACCATATCTAACTGCTTACATTTTAAATGAATGAATTTAAATTGCTTTTACAGTAAATGGTCTTTACGGTAACATACATAAATAAAGTATGTTACAACATTTGTCTCAAGAGTTCCACCTGTTTATTTTATTTAATTTTTGACAAAGGATTTGTTTTTTGTTTTTTAAGAAGGCGACAGTAGCTCAGTTGGTAGAGCATTGGCCTTTGAGCCAGAGGGTCGTGGGTTCAAGCCCGACTTTCACCAGCGACTCCCGCTGTCTGCTGTCGTTGTGTCCTTGGCAAGACACTTAACCTCTGGGAACACCAGCCACAGTGGGGCGGCTGCGGCTGTAAAGTGCCAAACTGCCGTTGTGTCCTTAGGCAAGACACTTCACCCCCATTGCCTAGAATGAGTCTGTTAATGGTTGGTGGTGGTCAGAGGGGCCGATGGCACATACTGGTTGCCTCGCTTCTGTCAGTGTGCCCCAGGGCAGCTGTGGCTACAGTAGTAGTTTATCATCACTGTGTATGGAGTGAAATAATAATGACATGTAAAGTATCTTTGAGTTTCCAAAAAAGCGCTATATAAAACCGATGCATTATTATTATCAATTAATTAGGTTATAAAAACTGATAATGAAATTCCATGATTCCTGTGTAGATTGAAATTAGAACTTAAAAGTGCTCAACCTGATCCCCCCAATGGTGTCCCTTATTTTTCTGTTCTCAAGTTGGCAACCCTACCCACTAACCACAGGGTCTTCAGTTCAATCATGGTGTCTCTTTAATATGGAATAATATTATATGCTAAAAATGTATTAAATACTGGATTAAATACTGGTGATTTTGTTTGTGGAGACTGGACACACCTGATTTTAAAACTCAAAAAATATACATATTAGGTTCTAATATATATAAATAACACTCTTGACTATTTTATGCAAGAACCTGCAAGACCTATTGAAATTCACACACCATCCATCCATCCATCCATTTTCTTCCCCTTAATCCATCTCTGGATTGGGGGGGTGGCAGTCAGAGATGCCACCCATTACACAGAGCACCAGCCCCTCGCTGATCCTCCTGCAGGTGGTGAGTCCACAGGAGCTGAGATCTTTCAGTGGGGGCTTCAAAGTTGGGTTAAGTGTCTCGCCCAAGGACACAACGACAGCAGTCATCAGTGGGAGTCGTGAAGTAGGTCTCATGGTGGGCTTGAACCCACGACCTTCAGGCACAAAGGCCAATGCTCTACCAACTGAGCCACTGTCGCCCCCTATTGAAATTCACACACCAAATTAAACCGCAATATATACCGTTTACCGTCTGTGTCCCAAATTATACCGCAATATGAATTATTGGCAAAATCGCCCACCCCTAACCTCTGGGGACACCAGTGGCACTTTACCCACATTGTCTAAAACAGACTGGTTGCCTCGCTTCTGTCAGAATTCCCCAGGACATCTCTGGGGCATTCACCACCGTGTTTGGAGTGAATAGATAATGACATGAGAAGCGTCCTTGAGTGTCCAAAAAAGTGCAATATAAAATCATTAACATATGTCAGACTCACCGCTGAATATGTCGCTGTACTTTTGGAGTAGGATAAGGGAGAAAGAGGCCAAACCCAGAGCCACCACAATGAACTTCCCAAATCCTGAAGGTAAAGACACGGAAAATAAATAGTATGAAAACAAATTGTGGGACTTAATTTCTACCTTTTACTTATTTAACAAACTCACTGAAAATACTGGTGCGAGGCCTTTTGGCTCGACCTAGAAAATGAATGTATTTAGTGATCAGTTTAAAATGAATCCTGTCTCTCTGGTTCCTCTTTCTCATTATTGTTTCATGAAGGTGTGACAATAAGCAAAACTTTCAGACATCAGAATATGGCTTTGTGAAACTAACCAATCTGTCAGAGTTGCACTGGAACCTTCCCTCCAGCTGATATACAATTCTACAACATGAACCCAACCTATGCAAACTTGGGCAACAAATTTTCAAAGCACAACAATGGAATGTAATAAAATCCACGACTCTTTCCTTGCTCTCAACTCTTCTAGTTTTCACACGTATGTAACCAAAACTCATTCGGCCATCAGCTCTCTGCTCAAAGTGTCAAATAGTGACACAAAATGCTTACACAAAAGAAGACATGTCTTCTAATGAGATGAAGACTATTAGTGCTGGTTTAGACCAGTGTGGTTCCACAGTACTTGGGGTCCACCCGAACAGCAGACTGGAATGATAGAACTCCAATGCTGTGTACAAAACGGGCATGAGCAGACTCTATTTCCTGAGGGAAGCTCAGGTCTTTCCACGTGTAGTGAATTGCTGGAGATCTTCTACCAGTCTGTGGTGGCCCGTGCCCTTTTTATGCTGTGGTCTGCTGGGGGAGCAGCAGCACCAAAAGGGACCTATCCCAGATTGACAAGCTGATCCGTAAAGCTGGACAGGTGAATGGCTGTCAGCTGGAGGCATTTATGACAGTGAGAGACAGAAGGACACTGGAAAAACTGCTCTACATTATGGACAATTCCACACATTCACTCCACCGGACTATAGAGGGGCAAAGGAGCTCCTTCTCAAACGAACTACAGCTCCATTGCCACAGCGAGCGGTACAAGAGCATGTTCACCGCTCTGTGACAGATAACACATTCATCTAAACAGACATCAAGTTTTTCTGCTTTGTCCATGAATATATTGTATATTAAAAGATGTTTACTGTTTCACTCACCCACTCTGACCTGCAACATGTTTCCTCTGTCGTCTCAAGTAAATCAGCTGCACAAACCGGTCCTTCCTGATTCACCTGTGCCCAAATGGACCAATCACAGTGCACCAGTCCCCAAAGGGACCAATCAGACGCACGGTCCTGGAAAGAATCCACCTGAGGGAGAGAAACACAGGAAGTATGCAAATATATATACAACAGAGAGTGATGTAGAGGGAATGTAACCATAAAAAATGTGACTGATCAAAACTACCATCTAATAACATTAGATCGTGTATAATATAGTGTCTAAAGCATACTTGGAGATTCTTATCCTGCATTCGTCTCCAGTTGGTTAGTCTACTGTTTTTTTCATTGCTTATTAGCCATATATATTATAATAACTGGATTTAGGAACTTGAAAATGCAATAATTAACCTTTTTTATTACGTATTGAATAAATATCGGCGTCAATCGAAATTTCACCCGAAATTTCACCCGGAAGTGAAACAAGTTTGTTTACTTCAGCCCTATTCGCACGGGATTAGTATTACCTGTGTGTACGGTCCGTGTACTTTTGCGTTCAATACATTTTCTATTTTTGAAGGGAAGTGGAAAATTGTAAAAAGGCTATTTTGCATTTTCAGGCACACAGCAATATACAAAAATTACCATTTTCTGATTTGGGAACTAGAAAATGCAATAATTGACCTTTTTAAAAATGTATTTAATACATTTCAGCGTCAAACGAATACCCGGAAGTGAAACAAGTTTGTTTACTCGCACGGGATTAGAATTATCTGTGGACCGCTGATAATTTGTGATAATTGTGGAGGGCGTCTGAGATTTTGCAGTGCATTCACACGGGATAAGCAATATCTGTAAAATACTATTTTCACATCTCACATAAACCCCAGTTACTTAATGTAACTAAGGTTCTATGAATATGTTGCGAAGCCCTTTAGGCTTCGCTAATGCATATCTCTCGGAAGCATCGCTTCCCGCCCTGAGAAGATCAAACGATCCACCCTCCAATCACCTTCACGTCCTGGCGTAGGCCAGTCCCCTATAAATAGGGCCATGCACCACAGCTCTTCTCCTTTCGAACTCAGCCGAATAAGAGAGGGCAGGCCTGCTGGGCTCGAAGCTAAAGGGCTTCGCAACATATTCATAGAACCTTAGTTACATTAAGTAACTGGGGTTTCTATTTCATATGTTGCTTCGCCCTTTAGGCTTCGCTAATGCATAACATAGCGAAGCCCAGACCGATGTACTCCCAGCAGGCATGAACTCCGGTGATTGGAGCAAACTCGTGACCCACGTGCTCATACCGCAACCAAGCGGTAGAGACGGAGGTCCTACGAGCCATAGAGAAAGGGATGCTGGGCCACCTCTCCCAAGAGTGCCCACGCATTCTCCAAACTGCAAAGCAGGAAAGAAATCAGAACAAACCTGGGCAGGCAGCCTCTCCCAAGAGCGCCTGATCCCCAGGAGTGTAAAGCAGACTGCAGAAGGGCCTAGGCCGCCTCTCCCAAGAGCGCCTATCCTTACTGCAGAGGTGTCCTGGCCGCCTCTCCCAAGAGCGCCAACACCTCTCCACACAACCCCCCCCCTGCAGACCAGTTCTCACCGAGGTCTGTCGAAGGAGGAACTAGGGCCGCCCTGCACTCACTCAGGCCACCTCCAGTAGGTAAAACTGCACAAAAGTCGAGGAGGAGGACCAAGACGCCGCTCTGCAGATCTCCTCCACCGAAGTGCCATGTCCATCATGCCCTCCCGATCGGGGAGGGACAAACAAGACGGCTGCACGGAAAAGGCGCACAGATCCCCAGACCTCTTGGCCGAAGCCCACGCCCACAACAATGCCGTTTTGTAGGACAATGAGGCAATGGTCGCATTGTCCAGGGGTTCAAATGGAGGCCCTGAAAGGCCAGCCAAGACCACCTGAAGGTCCCAAGACGGAGCCGACCGCCGGAGGGGAGGCCTGATCCTGCGGGCCCCTCGTAGGAACCGCGCAGAGTGGCTACCAAACCCCTTCGTGCCCAGTGGTAATGGCCGCCGCGAACACACCCAGAGTGGCGGCCGCCCTTCCATTTCTCCAGCAAGAACTGGAGAAAAGCCAAGACCTCCTGGATGGAGGGATGTTGGACCCCACTAGGTGGGGTCCAACATCTGTCCACGCACCAAGAGGCGAAGAGTTTCCAGCGAACCTCATACGCTTTGGTGGTGGATGTAGCCCTCCCACCCTGAATAGTAGCGACCACTGAGGGAGGGAGACCAAGGCTCAACATGAGCCTGCTTCCCAGGACAGGGCGTGAGTAAAGGGCTCCCCCTGCCTGTCTCAGAGCATCAGGACGGTCCGGAACGGGCCAAGGCGGACTGAGCGCCATGCTCACCAGGTCCGGATAGCACCTGGCTCCCGGGCTGTCCGGCGCCACCACCAGGATGGAGACTCCTTCGTCCTCACCCTGTAAAGCAGGGCTGCCAAGAGCCGGCGAGGCGGGAAGGCGTAGAGGAGACCGTTGGGCCACGACCGGTGCGCCATGGCTTCCACCCCGAGAGGGGGCTCGTTGCTGGACCTGAGCGAGAACCAGAGTGGGCACTGTGCGTTCTCTGCATTTGGGAAAAAGTCGGCCACCGGTGTCCCGAACCGGAGCCAGACCTCTGCCACGACCGCTGGGGCGAGACCCCACTCGTCCCGCAAGGCCTCGCCCCTGGACATCCTGTCGGCGGCCACGTTACGCTCGCCTGGGATATGACGGGCTCTCAGAGAGGCTAGGTGAATGTCCGCCCACAGAAGAACCTCCACTGCCAGCCTGTGAAGGGCGGGGGACCTGGTCCCCCCATGCCTGTTCAGATATGCTGCCACAGTGGTGTTGTCCGTCCGAACAATCACCTGTTGGCCCTCCAGTCTGGTCATGAAATGGGCCAGCACCAACCGCATCGCCTCCAACTCCAGGAGGTTGATGTGCCCCAAGGGGGAGGACCAAACGCCTCCTGTCGAGTGGTGGCCGAGCACGCCTCCCCAACCACTCAGTGAGGCGTCCGTGAAGACCTTGATGTGGTGGTCCACAACACCCATTTGAACTCCCTCCTGGAGTCGACCTGGGGACAGCCAGAAGGCGACGTCGTTCTGAGCCCTCAACGACAGTCGCTCCCTCCGTGATAAGCCCCTGAGGTGTGAGAACCACCTCTGGAGATATCGCATGTGCAGCAACCCCAGTCTCACCACTGGATGGGCCGCTGCCATCATGCCCAAGAGAGACTGGATCTGCCGCGGTTGCACCCGAGGTTCACCCAGAACGATCCGGCCCAGGTTCTGAACCGCCGCTTCTCTCTCTGGCGAGAGTGAAGCCGTCATGCTCCTGGAATTCAAGCCCAGTCCCAGATACGAGATCTCCTGGGCCGGGCACAGGGAGCTTTTGTCTCTATTGATCACAAACCCTAGGTGGGCACGTGGTTTAACACTCTGAACGTTTGATCCTGCGCATCCTCCCGGGAGGACAGGATCACCATTCGTTGATATACGTCAGTGTCCTGAGGCCCTGACGCCGAAGGGGTTCTAGCGCCGCCTCCACACACTTGGAGAAGGTGCGGGGGGGCTAGGGAGTAGCCGAGTGGGGGACCGGAGGAACTTCTTGTGCCCCTGTGCAATGGGTTTGTGAAAATTCGCGTCGTGGAGGTCCACGGAGGACCTCCAGTCCCCGGGCCTGATGCTCAGGAGTAGCTGTTTACTGTGGGCATGCAAAACAGTCGCTTGGCTATGCAGCCATTGAGGACGAGCAGGTCCAGCATGGCCCGCACCCCTCCGCACTTTTTTTTTTTTTTTTTTTTTTTTTTTTTTTATTCTTTGGGGACTAGAAGTATGGAGAGTAAAACCCTGTCCCTGTCCTGAGCGGGTCTACCTCCACTACCGCCCGGCGCTGCAGAAGCGTGTTGACCTCCCTGTGAAGCGCCACGGCGTTCTCCGGCTGCCTAGCCCTGTCTGGAGAATGCCGCAGAAAGGAGGGGGCCGCCAGGAGAACTGGAGAGCATAGCCCCGACTCAGCACTCTGTGTATCCACAGAGTTCCCCGGAGCCCCGACTGTTCCGATACAGTGACAACATGGGTCAAGGGAAGCACAGCGAGATGGGAGGAGGGAGAAAGGCCTGGTCCGCCCACAGATGTCCCATCCTGGGGAGGCATCGGATAGTGGGGGGCCCGTGGGAAAAAGGCCTGAGCCCTAGCTACGGCCCTGGGCCTTTCTCTGGGTGGCCGCGTGAGGGCAGGTGTGCCGCACTTACGTGGAGCCGAGCCCCTGCTCCCCAACACTGTGGACCAAGAGGGGGCCGAGCAGTCCCGCTTTTTGCAGTGGGGGGCCCCTTGAAAGAGGGCTGGGCCCTAGCTGCGGCCCTGGGCCTTTTCCCGGGTGGCCGCGTGACGGCGGGTGTTCTGCGCTTACGTGGAGCCGAGCCCCTGCTCCCCAACACTGTGGACTGAGGCCTGTTTCACACCGCACGCCGAGCGCAGAGCCGAGCGCCCTTTCCAGCCGAACTACCTCGCGGCGAGCGCATGTATTCATACTGACGCCGAGCGTGGGCGAAGCGCCTAGACGAGTAGCACGCACAAAAGGAGTAGTATTGTACTCCAAACTAATAAACATGTTGTATATTTACATATGTTGTCTGATATAACAGGTCAGAAATCAAAATAGCACATGTAGACCTTAAATAAATTGCTAACATTTCCTTATAATGTATCTTATAGCCTATTTTGATTGTCGTTTCATTATCATAGTGTGGTGTTGGAGGGTGCTGCTCACAAAGATAAACATGACACTAGAACATGTGGACACAACTGTTGTAGTTTGTTGCATCTTACACAACTATTTAAGCAATCCATCAGACAATCGAAGATGGTTGGAGGAGTCTAACCAGGGACAAATGTGCATGCGTAGGTCAGTTGGAGAGATGGGTGGCCATAGACCAAGCCAAGAAGCTGCCTCAGTAAGACAGAGATTCACTGATTATTTCCAGTCAGCAGCAGGAGACCTCCCACATGCCGATTAAATAGGCATTATAATTACAAAAGTAAATGTTACTTGGCATTTTAAATTTGTATATAAACATAATGCCTGTATACTGTTTCTTTCTTATTCCTTTGTAGTAAACGCATATTTTAAATGCTTTCTATTTGAAACCGTAATAGCTGTATTACATTGATGTTGTTAATTTCTTCTGTTTTTTCTTTTGTATTTTCATTTACATTTTTTTGGTCACTAATAAATACATATCTTATCTATAAAACACATACTTCTTTTGTTATCAAACTTTTAAAAAAAGTTTACTTTTTGTTATTCAAAGTTAATGCTTTTAAAGTTATATTTTATTGTATATTTGCTAATTAGCGGTTTAAATAGCGTGTGCCCTCCTATCACATGAATACAATCACTTGTTTCACTGTTTTGGAGTTCGACTTTATGCATGCGATGTTGTGAACACAATACATACGGTCTAAACCTAGCATGGCTCCAATAACCTGCCAGGTTCTTTCTTTCTTTCGAATATCTTTGTAGTTTGGGTGTCCTTTACTATACAATTCGGGGAAGCCCTCCACGGCCTCGATGATGCGTATGTCATCCATCTTCACATGTGCTTTCTTTTTCGTGAAAGGAAAGAAGTCTCCGCAGTGTCACATCATGTCACGTGACACGCATACTTCTATCTCCTGGTTAATACTAAAGAAATACTAGAATAATTATAAGATTGGAATAGAACTGTTATGTCGCCTTGAAATTACAATTATATTGTATGCATAAAAAAAAGTATGACATGGAAAATTGTGTAATTAAAAGAATAAACTTATATGTACTTATGCATTACAATAATGAGATTAGATAAACGTGAAATTGCTTTATAAAAGTTATTTTTTGAATATTTTCGTGCTGAAAGCCGCTTCGTTGCGCAGCCTACACGCGGAAAAAATGCGCTCGAGTTCCATTTTTGGTTTCAGGAGCGGAGGCGGCAGCGGCGCGAGCCGATTCCCTGCGTGCCGCCTCAGCGCCGGTCTGTACACAGAAGAGCTTTCTCATTTGCACAACAGGACGCGACTTGAAGCGCAGCTTGCGAATGCACGCGAGCGGGTTTCGAAGACGAATTTGTTCACGAATTCGTGTGCGGTGTGAAACAGGCCTAAGAGGGGGCCGAGCAGCCCCGCTTATTGCAGTGGGAGGCCCCTTGGAAGAGGGCTGGGCCCTAGCTGCGGCCCTAGGCCCTTTTCCGGGTGTCTGCGTGAGGGCAGGTGTGCTGCGCTTACGTGGAGCCGGGCCCCAGCTCCCCAACACTGTGGACTGAGAGGGGGCCGAGCAGTCCCACTTATTACAGTGGGGGGCCCCTGGGAATGGGGCTTGGCCCTAGCTGCGGCCCTGGGCCCTTTTTCCAGGTGGCCGCGTGAGGGCTGGTGTGCTGCGCTTACGTGAAGCCGAGCCCCCGCTCCACAACACTGTGGACTGAGAGGGGGCCGAGCAGTCCCACTTTTTGCAGTGGGGGGCCCCTGGGAAGAGGGCTGGGCCCTAGCTGCGGCCCTGGGCCTTTTTCCAGGTGGCCGCGTGAGGGCAGGTGTGCTGCGCTTACGTGAAGCCGAGCCCCCGCTCCACAACACTGTGGACTGAGAGGGGGCCGAGCAGTCCCACCTTTTTGCAGTGGGGGGGCCCCTGGGAAGAGGGCTGGGCCCTAGCTGCGGCCCAGGGCCCTTCTCCGGGTGGCCGCGTGGAGCCGAGCCCCCGCTCCCCAACACTGTGGACTGATAGGGGGCCGAGCAGTCCCACTTTTTGCAGTGGGGGGGGGGCCCTGGGAAGAGGGCTGGGCCCTAGCTGTGGCCCTGAGCCCTTTTTCTGGGTGGCCACGTGAGGGCAGGTGTGCTGCGCTTACGTGGAGCCGAGCCCCCGCTCCCCAACACTGTGGACTGAGGAGGGGGGGGGAGAGCAGTACCACTCACTGCTCTGGATAGTGGGGGGCCGCTGGAAAAAGGTCTGAGCCCTAGCTGCGGCCCTGGCTTTTACCGGGTAGCAGCGTGAGGGCAGGACAGCTGTGAGCTGGCGCTCGTGGCGCACAGAGAGCGTAGGAGGGTAGCGTGCACTGCAGCCGCGCACTCTCTGCCCAAGAGAGGCAAAGGCACGGGGAGCGCACAGCGGTCCCGGAGCATGCCTCTAGCGCGCGCACGAGAGGCGCGCTGAGAGAGGCTCCAGGCACTTGGCAGAAGAGCAGCGTTGGCCAAGCGCTGAGGATAAGGAAAAGGGGAAAGAAGTGTTCTCTTTGAGGGAGTAACGGGCCTGATGATGGCCTTTATTAAAGCGTTTCCCTCCCCTCCTTGCAGCTGCAAAGCCGGGGTGGCTGCTGCTCCTCTGCTTGTCACGCGCTTGCTGTCTCCTCTTGGCTCTGAGCGGTGCGGGGTGGCAGAGCGGTCCCTGTCCGAGGGATGCAGCGAGGAGAGTATAAGCCATAGCAACGACCTATGATGCACAAGCCTAACACCTGTCAAGCATGGACACGGCCGGCTTGCCCCGCTCGGGGGGGGGGGGACCCCGTAGGAAGCTGGTGTACAGGCGTACTCCATCCTCTATGGGAGGAAAGCCTGACCGCCAAGGCCAGGCCTCCGCACCCGCGTATACTCCATACGCTATCGCCGGGGAATGGGCTGTCATGGGCCTATCCCCTCGCGGCTGATATAGTGAAGCAGAGGCACACCCTGAGCGAGCCACCATGGGCACCGAGAGTGATGTTAATAAGCAACCATCTGTGGCGCAGTAGTATTACGCCTGTCCAGCGTGAGCAGAACGTTGCACACCTTGAGCGAGCCACCATGGGCACCACTCCAGGGATGAAGCGAGCAAAGTGATGTGTTAAGCTAGGACAACCATCTGTGGTGTATTAGCTATACGTCTGTTCAGCGTGGATAGAGGGTAGCACACCATGAGCGATGCCACCAAGGGCACCACTCTATACGGCATAAATAATCCACGGCGAGACAAGCCACAAATCTGGGGCTTTCTCCCGCGGCACGACGCCAGCCCAGGCAGAAGACGCTGGACTCGTGGCGGTCAGTCTGGGAGAGTGCCGCTGGGCACAAGTCGCAGATCCGCAGCCTGACACCGGAGGGTGGCAAGTTCTCAGGCGCGGGGATCTTGCTTGAAGACATCCTAGCAAATGAATCGAAGCTTCTCTTAGGCAAGCTGAGAGAGAAAGGAGAAGAGCTGTGGTGCATGGCCCTATTTATAGGGGACTGGCCTACGCCAGGACGTGAAGGTGATTGGAGGGTGGATCGTTTGATCTTCTCAGGGCGGGAAGCGATGCTTCCGAGAGATATGCATTAGCGAAGCCTAAAGGGCGAAGCAACATATGAAATAGAACGGCTGCACATGTGCGGGTCTCTCGCTTCACGCAGTTCAGAGTCGCGTCTGACCCATAGACTGTATACAGCAGCCACAGAGAGGACAAACATGAGGACAAACTGCTCTACAATTCTCTGGTCCATACTGTCTGTAATGTTTAATAATAGTTTGTATGGACTACTCGTGAACGCACCACATGCTCTTTTAAGATAAGCAGACAGATAGTAACAGCTGCATCAACCATAGACTGTATATATTCAACACGTCTGTAATGTATTACCACAGAGTGCAAAGTAAATGTACAAACACAACCCATCGGTCTGATCATTTAGTGTCAGTGAACACATTACACTGTCCTCTATACTTCTCCATAGACCTCACAAAGACAGCAGCAGCGGCGCCTACGCAGATGTGCACACAGCCGTGACGCGACTCCTCTGCTCATTGACAAAAACAACGCAGAAAGTAAAGAGAAAGCGGCCATAGCGATCACAATCACTGACATGAAGATTCTCACGGGATTAGTATTATCACAGGACGTGACCGCGTACCGGTTCGTGTACTTTTGCGTTCAATACATTTTCTATATTTGAAGGGAAATGGAAAATTGTGTGAGCTCCTCCACATGCAGCCTGGATGTACCACCCACTAGATTTCTGAAGTCTGTTCTGAGCAGTCTGTTACCTTCACTCACACAGATAGTAAACATGTCCCTTCATTCTGGAATATTCCCAAAGGCCCTGAAAACTGCAGTCATCAGGCCCCTGCTAAAAAAAGAGCAGTCTGGATGCTACGGTACTTAACAACTATCGTCCCATCTGCCATTTATGGGGATAGTCCTTGAGAAAGTTGTCTACCTACAGCTTACTAGATTTCTTTTAATCAACAATTCATTTTATATGTTTCAGTCCGGCTTTAGACCCCATCACAGCACTGAGACAGCTCTCGTCAAAGTTACAAACGATATCTGGGTGAACACTGACGCAGGCCAAGTCTCAATCTTAATCTTGTTAGATCTAAGTGCTGAATTTGACACCGTCGATCATGAGATCCTCTTGCAGAGACTAGAGGACTGGGTTGGCGTCGCTGGCACCGCCCTAAGTTGGTTTAGGTCTTACCTTGAAGACAGGAAGTACTTTGTGGAGATTGGAAACTGTGTCTCAGATCATATGGCCCTGACCTGTGGAGTACCACAGGGGTCGATCTCGGGACCTCTTCTGTTCAATCTCTACATGCAGACATACAGTTAATACGCAGAAATGAAGTGTCCTATCACAACTATGCAGACGACACTCAGATCTATGTCTCACTGACTGCAGGAGAACATGGACCAGTGGACTCACTCCTTCACTGTATCCAACAGATCAGTGAGTGGATGCAAAACAACTTCCTTCAGCTAAACGCAGACAAAACTGAAATGATTGTCTTTGGTCCCCAGAAACAAAGAGAGAGCGTCATCTGTCACCTCCAGTCTCTCTCCCTAAAACCTTCAAACAAGGTCAGAAATCTAGGGGTAATACTGGACTCAGACTTAAATTTTAATAGCCACATTAAATAAGTAACATCAGCAGCTTTTTACCACCTAAAAAACATCACCAGGATCAAAAACATAGTGTCTAAAGCAGACTTGGAGATTCTTATCCATGCATTTGTCTCCAGTAGGTTAGACTACTGCAATGGCCTGCTCACAGGTCTGTCCAAACAGGCTGTAAAACAGCTGCAGTACATTCAAAATGCAGCAGCTCGAGTTCTGACTAGAACCAGGAAGTACGACCACATTAGTCCAGTCCTGAGGTCTCTGCACTGGCTTCCTGTGGCTCAGAGAATAGACTTTAAAACAGCTCTGCTTGTCTCCATGGCCTCGCACCAAAATATATTAGTGACATGTTAGTACCATATGAACCAGCCCGGACTCTGAGGAGCACAGGGACTGGACTCCTGCTGGGACTCTGAGGAGCACAGGGACTGGCCTCCTGCTGGGACTCTGAGGAGCACAGGGACTGGACTCCTGTTAGTGCCCAGAGTCAGAACTAAACATGGGGAGGCTGCTTTTCAGATTCATGCTGCTAAAATCTGGAACAAGCTTCCTGAAGATGTGAGACAGGCCTCCTCTCTGACAATGTTTAAAACCAGGTTAAAAACAGTTCGGTTTAGCTGTGCATACAACTGAGGGATTTTATATTTCTTTCTTTTTGATGTACTGTGATTATTTATGATTTTAATGCTTTCTTGTTTTGTTCAGCACTTTGAGTTGCCTTGTGTATGAATTGTGCTATACAAATAAACTTGCCTTGCCTTGCCTTGATAATTGCGGAGGACAACTGAGATCTTGCAGTGCATTCACACGAGATAAGCAATGTCTGTAATTTTCACATAACGGCCGCACGTGTGTGTACGGACTACCAATGAACTCACCACATACTCTGCTAACATACGCGCAAACTAACAATCAGTAACGGCTGCAGCAACACGTCTGTACTGTATTACCACAGAGTGCAAAGTAAACGTACAAACACAACCCATCAGTCTGATCATTTAGTGTCAGTGAACACATAACTGTCCTTTATACTTCTCCATAGACCTCACCGAGACAGCAGCAGCCGCGACTCTGCAGCTGTGTACACAGCCACAATACGCGACTCCTCTGCTCATTGACAAAAAATAACGCAGAAAGCAGCAATAGAAATCACAATCACTGACATGCAGATTCTCACTGGATTAGTATCAGAGGACGTTTGTGTTTGGACAAATAAAAGAGGTAATTTGCGGCGTGATTATTACTAAAAAAATTACAGATATGGCGCATTCGCATGGGACTAAGATCTCACACGTCCTCCGTGATTATCACAAATTACCAGTGGTCCATAGGTAATACTAATCCCGTGCGAGTAAACAAACTTGTTTCACTTGCGGGTAATCGATTGACGCCGACATGTATTAAATACATAATAAAAAAGGTTAATTATATACAGTATAAACTCCATTGGATAACATGGGAACTTCACACCTCTCTACAAAAATAACCCCAATTTGGGAGTCTGACCGTTTGACTAAATTGAAATCTACTGGTAACTATTGATGGTACGTGTGTTTAGAAGATGTAGAGCGATTTTGGTTTGATGTTTGTGCGAGGTGTACATTTCAGAGATTTAACAATTTTGCCATTGACACAGAATGGGGAGCGTTAGTCGTCACCACGGCAACAGGGTAAAAAATAAGTCTTGGATCTCATCCATCCATCCATCCATCCATTTTCTTCCCCGTTAATCCATTTCTGGTTCGGGGGGTGGCAGTCAGAGCTGCACCCAGTCCACTTAGCACCAGCCCCTCACTGATCCTCCTGCAGGTGGTGAGTCTTGGATCTCATTGACTTTTTTAATCAAGAAGCCAAAAAAATATATGACAATCTACATGTAAAACTTTGACATAGTCTGCAGGGGGCGCTAATGGGCTAATTGAATTGTTTTCACTTTCAAAAGACTTAGAACCTGGAGTTGAAAAATTGATAAACATTTTGTTCAAATCAGACTTTGTATTACTGTATTACTGTTGACTGAATGGATCTGCACGCAGGGCCTAGAGCTCCTCGCAGTGAGCATGATGCCCAGATATTTGCCGCGGGAGTTTTCAAACACCATGGTTCTAGTGCGTGTACATCCCTCCATCAGCAGACGCTGCTGCTGCATGTGAGCGCATCCACAGCACCGTGACCCAGATCCAGACCTGCAGCCCCCGTGCTCTGATACTGATCAGCGGAGACTTTTATCATGCCTCCTCCCTCTCCGCTACTCTACCAACATTCAGGCAGTACGTCACGTGCCCCACGCGGGAAAATAAGACTCTGGATTTACTGTATGCTAATGTCCGAGATGCATATACCTCCTCCCCCCTCCCCCCGCTTGGGACCTCAGACCACTCACTTGGGTATAAATGAGGCGTACGCAAAAAATTTACACTATTTGGCATTTATCAATCTAGACATGGGCGTACAGTACGCACAGAATATACGCCAAGTCAGTGTGTGTGTGTGTGTGTGTGTACACACAATCTCTGGATTTGAGCAGTGATGCAGTGGGACCTCTCCTGGCACCTGCTGGCCAGAGCCACTGGCCATGAGCCCGTTTCTACATATGTGTGTTGCATATATCTATAAACTGCTACATGCGAGTACAGGGCAGTTTCTGAGAAAGTTTTGAGTGAGACCATCGCTGCGTTTATGAGGCTTTATGCACAAAAGTAAGGAAAAAACACATTGCTTTGCCAGAGGTGAATGAGGAAAAACAAATGCGTAATTACGCAGCGCATGCAGGGCCTCCAGATTTACGGAGTTAGTCACTCAAGTGTATTTGTATAGCGCTTTCATAGACCAGGATCACAAAGCATTTCACATTTAAAAGACATACAGATGAAAATAATACACAAAAGTCAGATTTAAAAACAGAAACAGAAGAGGGTCCTCATCATGATCTGTGATTTATTCGAAGTTTGCGTGTTTCCATTAGACTTTTTCTAATTCGCAATTCAAATTTTTTAAACATGATGCTTAATGAAAACACAGCTTATAATTTTGTGAAGTAGTGTGAATATGGTAATTGTTGTCCAAATCTTGAATTTCATGCGTGTTTTGGCGTGTTGTGCCGAAGGTTGAAATGAGCGTACACATTTACACCTACTCCTGACCTGGTGTATATTTTTTGCGTATCGTACTGTTAGTATTAGATAGCAATATGGCCTACGTGCAGGACTGTACAAGGACTCTGATGATGACTCCATGTTTTGACTATGATGTGCACTGTCTCTTTGTGACACGTATGTCTTTCAATGTGTGACGTGACAATTACTATATACAGTGCCTTGCAAAAGTATTCGGCCCCCTTGAACCTTTCAACATTTTGCCACATTTCAGGCTTCAAACATAAAGATACAAAATTTTAATTTTTTGTCATGAATCAACAACAAGTGGGACACAATCGTGAAGTGGAACAAAATTTATTGGATAATTTAAACTTTTTTAACAAATAAAAAACTGAAAAGTGGGGCGTGCAATATTATTCGGCCCCTTTACTTTCAGTGCAGCAAACTCACTCCAGAAGTTCAGTGAGGATCTTTGAATGATCCAATGTTGTCCTAAATGACTGATGATGATAAATAGAATGCACCTGTGTGTAATCAAGTCTCCGTATAAATGCACCTGCTCTTTGATAGTCTCAGGGTTCTGTTTAAAGCGCAGAGAGAACCATGAAGACAAAGGAACACACCAGGCAGGTCCGAGATACTGTTGTGGAGAAGTTTAAAGCCGGATTTGGATACAAAAAGATTTCCCAAGCTTTAAACATCTCAAGGAGCACTGTGCAAGCAATTATATTGAAATGGACGGAGTATCAGACCACTGCAAATCTACCAAGACCCGGCCGTCCCTCCAAACTTTCATCTCAAACAAGGAGAAGACTGATCAGAGATGCTGTCAAGAGGCCCATGATCGCTCTGGATGAACTGCAGATAACTACAGCTGAGGTGGGGATGGTGTGTTCAGGGTGATGAGCTGTGTTGCTTTTACGCCAAACATATCGTTTTGCATTGTGGCCAAAAAGTTCGATTTTGGTTTCATCTGACCAGAGCACCTTCTTCCACATGTTTGGTGTGCCTCCCGAGTGGCTTGTGGCAAACTTTAAACAAGACTTTTTATGGATATCTTTGAGAAATGGCTTTCTTCTTGCCACTCTTCAATAAAGGACAGATTTGTGCAGTGCACGACTGATTGTTATTCTATGGACAGACTCTCCCACCTCAGCTGTAGTTATCTGCAGTTCATCCAGAGTGATCATGGGCCTAAATCAAGGTTGCCGACCCCTGGTTTATACAGTATGTGGAAGCATTCTGTAGAGGATCAGGATGTCTGCAGTTTCAACAAAAAAATAAAGTGCAATAGTCTACATTACAAGAGAGTAATAAACATGTCTCAGAGTGAGGGAGGTGGACACAGACATGAGAATTGGTCAGCCATTGGCTGGCTCTAAATCTGTGTTTGCTCGCTCATTCTCCACCACCTTTGGAGGGGGTTCCCAATTAGACCTAGGGGTTTCAGCCTATACTCTGCACAGATGTTATTGTACACTATGCCCCGATATTATAATAGATCCGAGACAATGCCAACCACTTGGCTTCGCTGCCAGCATCTTGCACAATGCAGTTGTGTTGTATTGTCTCAGGTCCTTCTTTGCACAACCAACACCTTGGGTCTTGTCTGGTGTGGTATATCTGGGGCTCTGGTGTTCAGGGCCTGCTCCTGTGCAGCCATAATGAGTGCCTCTGTGCTGTCCTGTAGGCCAGCCCTTTCTAGCAACCACTTCTGCTATGTTTCAGTGGTTAGTGGTTACATTCCGTGTAGGGGCTTGATGGGCTCTCCTCCAGCACCTCCTTATCTCGCCACTGTCTGAGACATTCAACAAGTATGTCATTCGTTTGAGCCTTCTCCATGATGTAGTTTTAGAGTTTGGATGTTTCGTCCTTGACAGTGGCTCTCATACTCATTAGTCCTCTGCCCCCTTCTTTACGGCTTACGTATAGCCACAGGGTGCTGGTTGGGATGGAACCTACCATGCATGGTAAGGAGGTACACTTCTGTGTGGATTCCACCATCCGAGTCACCATCCTGCTACATTTCTCGAACGCCATGGGGTCCCCTCAGGTGAGTTGGAGGTTTGTGTGTGGATAGGAAGTCTGGGCGTCGCTTGGACTGCTGCCCCCGCAACCCATCAACGAATGAAGCGGAAGATAATGGATGAACTTGAGAAAATATTTCTGGTTAAAGCTGATTTAACGATGTGACAGAGGCAAATATGTGCATGCAATACAAACTAGTGATAGAAACAAACTTTTTAAACTAAAGACATTTTGGGCGCTTTTGAAAAGTTGACACACATATTGAACAAAAAAACGTAACACTCATTTTTTTAAAATATATTTGAAACTTTACAAACCAAAACGCAGCCACTTCTTTGTACAAGATACATATGGACAGTGGAGACAGAGTTGCATGGTTTCTACAGTCCAGGCCGCTGCGTGAGATTATTGCATTCTTACAAAACCGGAACTGACTGAATGCTTAAGGCTTTGCTGAAAACAAATTCAGATCTATTCAAGTATAAAATGGGCCGCAAGCGTCTATTAAAAAAAAATTAAAATAAACGCTTAAAATGCATACAATTGAAAAGGTGAGCAAGATTTTAGCAAAATGGAAAGAAATTAATGGATGATTGAGGCCAAAGTTACTCCTCATAGTTTAACCAGTACCAGGTACATTTTTAGATCAATCAATCACTGGTTTTAAAACTGCCAGTGATTGCTTGAATTTCCCTCAATGCTGGTTTGTTGTGGGTGATGGGATACACTACCATATTCTAAAGTGTAATTGAAACACAACCAAGTAGATTAGAGCCGAGGAGTGTTCGGCGAAGTAGCTCTGGTGGAAACGGGGCTTGCGCCTCTCAGCTGGCCTGGGAACGCCTGCTTGAGCTGGAGGAAATGTGTGTGGAGGTCTCTGATAAGACTGCTGTCTTCGTAACCTGGCAACGGAAAAAGCGGAAGATAGTGGATGGTCTATGGTTGATCACAGTATTTTTCTGAACACCAGCAACATAACCAAATCCATCAAAACCAGATCTGTTCAGGACTAAAAAACCTCCCCATTTCAAAGTCTCTCCTCACTGACAGTGGATGGCGGATGGAAAATTCAGTATTTTGGCCTGTTCCTCCGCAAATATGACTCTGGATGTCAAGCTTCAAAACGGTTTGTTTTTCGGTGCATTCGAAGTATGCGTCTGTACAGGTCCGATCCCTGTCCCACAGCTCTCTATCCAACTCAGTCAGGATTATAAGTCAGTTTTCCTCTGGTGATCAGTCTTTGTGTGAGGAGACAGGGAGGATGAGAAAGACTGTTGGAGTGGATACAGCCACAATAGCTGCTTATGGAGCTAACACCAAGAGGAAGTGAGAATGGGAGTTTTGAGGCACACAGTTCAATTTTCTCAGCTGCAGTCCATTATACTTCTCAAATGTCCATGTTTTAACTCTTCACCTGACCAATCAAATTCTCTCCTGTGTGCAAGTGGAAAGCATTTGCTTTGGATTGGCTATGAGAGAAACACTCTGAATATAAAATATGAGGTCTGGCTGCAAATTGGCTTAGTGGTTACTACACTGCAAAAATGTATATTTTAATTAAAATGTCTTTGCATTTTAGTTCATTTTGTTTACCTTAAAAAACAAAATGTACCAAAAGGAGACGTATAAACGTCTCAATTGAGATGGCTACTGCCCTTGAAATGTTGGCCAAGATTAAACACTACTTTATTCAAACATTCAGTGACGTAAATGTGATTATTTTTGCAGTATAGCCCTTCTGCCGTTGGATCCAGAGCCTTCCAATCATGGCCTCTGTAGGGGTGTCAAACCTGCAAGATGATTTCTATGGCCTCACAAATTAACTTAAGCATTGTTGTAGTGCTACCATGGCATGTTACACATGTTTTTAAAGCAAATTTTTAAGAAAACAGCCCGATATTTTAGGTCATTCTAAACAAAAACACAAATGCAATTAGAAATTAAATAAAACATTAAATAATAAAAAAAAAAACTGGCCCCGTCAATATGTCCACGGTTCAGTTCTCGTTCAATGCAAACATAACACAACTACAAATTTCATGTTAATACAATTTTGGTCAAAATATTTACCTCCATAGGAGGCGTAGGTGCTAATGCTAATGTGCTCAATTAGGAGATTTAGGTTATTACAGAATGCCTTGCCCTTGATGGATATGGGAGGGAATGGCTAATATATATCAATAACTGAAAAAAAAAAGGCTCGATATACATCAATCTCTAAAATAAAGATTTTAACAATGAATGCTCCAGTAAAAAGTGTAAGTCCTGAATAATGTTGGAACCCGACCAAACGAGTTTGACACCCCTGACCTAATCTTCACTATCCGTAACTGCAAACCTACCAAGATGCTGCCTACCTACCCATGCTAACAGGCCAAACAAAGACAGCACTGATCAGACTATCGCGGGTTTATTGATCTGCTTTCTACAATATGGGGAAAGATGCAGACCACTTGGAATGTTCCGGTCTTCAGCAGGCTGATCGTCATTGCTGCAGTCCCGCGGTTCACATGAGCGAGTTCAGGTGCTGCACATGTCCCACTGTGTTGAGCATGATTGCCCTCTGGTCCAGAACCTCGCGGTCTCGAGCCAGAGCTGCTCTTTCCGCCTCCACGATGGCCCTGTCCCGCTGCAGATCCTCTCGCTCGCGCTCCAGCCACATCCTCTCCGCCTGCACAGTGGCCCGCTCCTGCTCCAGCATTTGCCGCTCGCGCTGCAAGGCTGCGCGCTCCCTGTCCAGCACGCCCCACTCACGGTGCAGTGCCACGTTGCTTTCCGTCACAAAGGTCTCCGTGCTGAAATCCGGAGCGGTGGTGGAGGCAGACGTGTTAGAGGGGGTGATGTGGGGTGGATTGGCAGGCGCAGGGGGCTGGCGTTTGGGTTTTGAAGGCGTCTCGTCTGGCGTTTCATCCGGTTCGAGGAGAGGCGCGCAGTGGGAGAGTCGTCCTTCGATGGCATCGTGCATCAGGCTGTACCAGGGCCACGATGAGGGATCCACGGATGCCTCCATTCCCACTGGAGGAAACCGCAAGTCCTGGAGACGAGAGACCATAATTGCGTGGTTGAATCGATTTGATAATAAGTACTCGCAAATCTAATATATTAAAACCCAAAGTTATCATAATTAATCATATATATATTCAGGGGTGCACATGTGGTATGCATGCGCGACAAATATCAGAAATGCGTACTATCACTTGAGTTAGTAAGCGCTAGGGCTGGGCAAAAAATCGATTTAATCGATTTATCGATTTTGTAGCTTAAAAGGATTTTTATTTTGCAAACTCGAGTTTTTTTTTCACCACATTTTTTTTCTGAGTTTTTTGCGTTTCGTCCTTGTGGGTTACCGTAGAGCGTTATGAGCCAGCCCCCTCTGCCGCGTAAACACAGTCAAAACAAGAATGGCAGCGTGTAGTAGAGCAGGGGTTCCCA
Source organism: Knipowitschia caucasica (assembly GCA_964034765.1). Lineage (NCBI taxonomy): Eukaryota > Metazoa > Chordata > Actinopteri > Gobiiformes > Gobiidae > Knipowitschia > Knipowitschia caucasica. Next base: position 9,683,519 of record OZ035842.1, on the reverse strand, counting down.
AAGTTTTTAGCCCGCGACCCCCATCATAAATGCCCTGCTAACCCTCCTCAGCAGAAGTGGAGCGCATTTCTTGCGGCTCGCCCTCACTGTTCTCCTACCGCGGTAAAGTGGGCCGGCTTTCCGGAGTCAGCGGTAAAGAGGTCCGCACATTAAAAGCAGGCGGCCGCTTTCTGCTGTTACTTTATGGTGCGTTCATCCCCGCGGCTTCTCTTTCCAAAGTTACTGTCAGTAAAGGCATAGACCGGCCACCCGCTTTTAATGTGCAGACCTCTTTACCTTTGACTCCGAAAAGCCGGGCCTCTTTAACGCGCGTGTTCTACCGCTGTCCTCCCTCCCTCCGCTGCCCTCTCTCCCTCCTCTGCCCTCTCTCCCTCCTCTGCCCTCTCTCCCTCCTCTGCCCTCTCTCCCTCTCTTCGCACCATCAGCCTGACCCCTGATACAAGTGACTTTTCTCCCCCTCCGGGTTTTTCTGTTGTGGATATTAACCACGTTTCATTTTAAAGCAGGTATTATTTATTTGTAGCCTCCAAACACCTTTAGTTTTAGCAAACAACAGCAGGACACGCTTTGTCGCTGCGCATGATGTGAGCTGTGTTACGTGATGATTTTGATAGATGCTGCAATGACTGGGACAAAATTACTAACGTTATTAAAATATATTATAGTCTCCAAACACAATTTAACAAGTAGTCCTTTTGAATCAAATCAAATGCTAAATAAATATTTAAGGGCTTTATATTTGCTCAAAAAAAAAAAAATCTTTTTTTTTTGTTTGTGTAGAAATCATCATGCGACCCCCCCAGGGGTTCCCGCGACCCCCCGGGGGGGGTTTTAACAGGGGGGGGCTTGTTAAAAGTATTAGATGCGAGGTACAGTACGTTGTCCCCAGTCGCAAGTATTTCGCCGATGTAGCGCTGCCTCACCTGTACAATACAACTCGTGAAAAGATCCGCGGTGAGCTGGGGGAGATGACGTTTTACTCAGCCACCACGGACCTGTGGTTGTGGACAGGCTCATCTTTCTTGCAAAAAATGCTTAGAATGAGCATGCACAATATTTCAGAGATCTAATGTTTTGTTGTTAAAGATAAAAGTTTACATTTGTTTATCCTTTGATAAGTAGTTAGTTAGTAGCTATATGTCTGCCACAGGCATGTTTAATTTTTTTTATATTCACATTATGCTGAGAGGTTAAGAGAAGAGTTTATTTTATTTTTTTATTGTAATGTTATATGTTACAAAATATGTAGTTATCTGATTTCTTAATCAGAAAATGTAAGCTACTGTGAAGTTGATGTTGCACTTTTGCTTAAACCTGGGTTAAAGCTTGAAATTGTTGAATAACAGAGCCTCATTTACTTGCATTTTAACTCTTGAGGACAATCACAGCAATAAATTTGCACTTTTGACAATATATCTGATGTCTCCAATCATTTTTAAGTGCATTGGGAAAAAAAAATTGAAAATCGAATCGAAACTTGAATTTTTCTTTTAAAAATTGGAGATTTTTTTTTTAGGCAAAATCGCCCAGCCCTAGTAAGCGCCTTTGCGTACTTCACATAGACCATAGACCAGTCCTTCTCAAATAGTGTGGCGCACCTCCCTAGGGGGACGTAGTGCAATGCCAGTGTGATGGAGCTACGTGCGCAAATATAGTATTATACTAAAGGCTGACTTTCATGCCGCACGCGCCACACACACACACGGGCACGCACACACAAACGCCATTTGCACAGTTTTTTCCCCGTTCCATTTATACATAACATCCACACGCATCCATTCTCTCGACCGTCTCTCCCCTCATTACTAGTTCGCCAAAAGGTGCACACTTGTGCGGGTCAGAAAGACATTCACACATTTACCGGTCTGTCGCGCTCCTTTGGGTCTGTGCACGAGGATCGAACCAGGACACTATTTCCTGGTGAGTTAAATGGGAATTATGCCCATGTGATGTGCGTAAATGTACATGTTTTGAGAGTATAATGATGTAATGTAATTTCTACCAAAATTATTTGCTCAATGGGAGGGGCCAAGAACCGTGTTTGGCACAGTCTGCCGCTGGTTACAGAGGAAGTAAGTTGAAACTTAAAAAGGTGACCTATGTGTGTGTGTGAACTTGTTTTTTTTTGCTGATTTCATTGTAAATACGCTCTGCACTGCCTTCACCATTTTTTTTTTGCACAGTATAGAAAATAGACCCACCTAAGCACTGGACTCCAAGCTCGCCCGTTTTATTTTTAAGCAACCCACGACAGCCAGAGAGGGTGTGCTTGATCACATTATGATCACATTACGTGGTCATAATGTACCCAGCGCGGCCCATTCTCTGCTTGTTGAAAGTGTGTGTCTTTGCGTAACGCAAAATAAATAAATACAGTATATACTGCGTTACTGCAAGAAACAGAGCTGCACTATGGAGCCTTAAGGGAGTGTCCATGTCCTCCATGTGTCTCTAAATTAAAGCTGTGGCACCTACATTTTCCCTTGCATTAATAATGCATAATGATGTTGGTTGTGCCCAAAAGTAGAATGTTTCGAACAAATCAAACAGAACATTGTTTTGATTTTCTGTTTTGCATTTTTAAGGAAGAGCCCCGTGAGTCATTATTTGACTTGGATTGAGGTGATTATCTGAACTGATCTAAACCTTAGCATTAAAAAGAAGCAAGTATAAAATCTCGATTAAGAACTAAGCGACAAATGGAGTGAGTACCAAACACCAGCTCCTGGTACTCATCTGAGAACCTCACTGAAAAAGGTATGTGCACCCCTGTATATATTGTACTTATATAATTTAAAAGCTGGGGTATCGGGTTCTAGTATTTAAATTTCTGGCTAAGTGAGGTTGGTCCACATTGGTTTCACTTTTTTGTCTAGGTTGAACGCTGACCACATATTTTAAATCTGCGTTCACAAAAAGGGTCAAATAGTGACTCTCAGGGCTCTCAATTATGAGATGAGGACAGCATGTCTGATCTGTTCACATTTTGCTCTTTCTGTCAGAACATGTGTAAAATATGAAATAAAAAAGGTTTTGGTATCCCACTTTTAATAGTCTTATTGTTATGATCATTTATGCAGACGTATTGTTATTTGTATGAGGTAATAGTTTATATAACAGGTTATAGGTTATGAAACAAGATTAAGTTTTGTACCTTGTATCTCCTCTTTAGATTGTCCCATTTCTTGGCGAGTTGCACCGTGGAGACTTTCCCCTGAAGCCCGAGCTGCACCAGGATGGCTCTGAGGACATTACGGTTTGATGAATAATAATAATAATATTCCTGCCTTGTAGCGAACAGAATAAAGACTTTACCTCCAGGCAGCTTTAGCCGCGTTTCTGCGTCCAGTGAACAACGACTCGTTTGCAGCTCGGAGCTTGATGAATTTCCCAGTGAGCTCATCCGATACTGAAGAAAACGTTTAAAACCATATTTAGGATGATCAAGTAAAAAGTATCAAATTTATATATTTCTATGCGCCCCACAGCCTGTCTCAGCAAGTGCGCCTGCATCAAACCCACGGTCATGAGCAGAGAAGATCCCCAATAAGGTGCACCAAACCTTGGGTGAAGCTGAGCTCTTTCCAAGCGTTTCAAACTCTAAACTATGACCACGCACCACACTATCCACAATGTGGCTCAATTCAGTGTTGGGAATTTCAACAACTCCCTCTTTTATAACTAAATTTTTCTGTATAGTAATCTCATACTCAAATATTCATGTTTATCCATTTATTTTCTATATTAAAGAAGGTGTACTGAACTTTAAAAGCACAAATAATGAAGTCACTTTAATAAAATCTGCAGTTTAAAGTTTCTATATTTTGATTTCCAAATTGTTTTCAAGAGGGAAATGCAGCTTATAACCACTTTCCATTCAATTAATTATACTTTATTTACAAAACATTCATAAAAGGCCATATACTTTACAAATTTCAATTATTTGTTAAGAACTTTCTAAAAAGCGAGGGCCCCAAACTGGAAGACTCGGCACTCACATATAAAGCCATGGTTTGTGCCTGATGCCTCCTCTCCGTTGGCGTCGATCAGAGCCACGTCCTCTGACCCCTCCTCCTCCGACACCAGGCTGCTCTCCAGCGCTTGCACTGCTCTCCTGTCCTCAAGGGGACAGTCTCTCACAGGTGGTGGGGGAGAGGGAGAGGCAAGGAACACATCAGCATCGCTCCACACAGGCTCCACTGTGGGCGCCTTCCCCATCAGACGGCCCTCCAAGGCGTCGCTCATTAGCTTAAACCAGGGCCATGCGCTGGGATTCACCTGGCCCTCCATGCCCTGAGGAGGGAACTTCAGGTCCTACAGGGAATTTGAATAGGTTAGTGCCATATGTACCAACACGAACTCTGAGGAGCACAGGGACTGGCAGCCTGCTGATGCCCAGAGTAGGACTAAACATGGGGAGGCAGCGTCCAGGATATCTAAAACTCTTTTTGAATGTACTGTTATTATTCATGATTTTACTGCCTTTTACTGTTAATGTTAGGGTGTATTCAGACCTGAAAAGTCCTTTGCTCCGCTTGCTTGATCCGAATCAGAAGTGGACCAAACTTTTTTTCTTTTGCTCCGGTTCGTATTCAGACTGTACTTTTTGCAAGTGAACTTTTTTATATAAACATATTGACACGTGTGACGATCGGCGCTCCGAATGGACAGAGAGAGCTCACGGAGGATAGACGCGGAACCGGAGAAAAACATTGAGGGCTCGTATGTGCAGCATGTCTGCTCTGCCTGTGTTTGCTCTTTTTAGAGCAAAACCACCTTTCACATTAACAGCAGCTCATATGACACAGGCCAAACACGTTGTTTTAAATATTGGAACAGCGTCGGAGAATGCGTGAGGAGAAAGCCGAAGGAGACTGTCTGTGCGCTACGTGCCCTGTCCATGGATCTATAATAATAACTCTGTTCCACAACTTACTGACAGCAGCATGTGGATAAACCATGGATCTATAATAACAGCGGGATAAACAGACGCTGAGGATCAGGTATGAACCAAATAACACAATTCACTACATGATGCGGAATATTTCTTTTTGAAACATGGGTCAAACAGTGTCAGGCTTTTAATAATGCAAATGATTTGAAGATGCTGCCATTAACATCACTGTATACTGTGAACAGTTGTAACTCCATAAGCCTGTTGCACAGCGTCTCCTCACTGCTCCAGGTCTGCACACGGCTCAGTGTTGTTGTGTAGCGTTAGCATCATAGTTAGCCGCTGCATGGCTAATTCCTCAGTTTCTGTCTGCGGTGCTTGTTAAGCCCAAAAAATGCGCACATATCTTGGAGTTGTGTCGGATCGACACCGGTTGTATTCAGACCTGATTCGACTTGGACCAGCATTCGTTTGGAAGCGGAGCGAGACCACCTAAAAAAGTGGGTCTCGGTTCGGTTCTTTGGTCCGGACCAGGATTCGTTTGTTTATATTCAGACCTGCATAAAAGGTTCGGATCAGAGTTCCAAACAAATCCTGGTCCGTTTAAAGTGGAGCAAAGGTGCAGGTCTGAATACACCCTTAATTTTCTTGTATGTGTATTTGTATTTATTTACTCATTAATACCAAAGTAAAGGTCGTAGAACTTTAAAGCTGGGGTATTTGAATTTCAATCCACAAACTAAAATCCATGTCTAGTTCCTTGCTCTAAACACTGTTTGCTTCTATCACTAGTGTTCACATCCATGCCTCTTTTGGCCTTTGTCACATCTTTAGATCAGCTTTTAAGACAGAAAAGTGCAAAAGAGAGGACCACCTTCAATTAGCTCCCATCCCTAAGCAAATGGTGACTCACAGGGCTGTTATACACAAATAACACATTTCTTAATAAAAATAAGACAGCATGTTGAGGCTTTACTTTTACATGAGTGTCAGGTTTTTTCTCTTTTTCTTTTGGCCTAAGCTACATATTTTTCTTACCTTGAACCTGGTCTTGAGATTGTCCCACTTCTTTGCGACTTGATCAGGAGTGATTTTCCCTGCAAGGCCGAGCTCCTTCACGACTGCCCTAAACAAAAAGAAACCACAGATTTAAATAAAACTCACCAAGTTTCGTAAGTTTTCACCAAGCCACACGTTATTTGGAAATAGTCTTTTTGAGCTTTAAGTCTTGTAACAACATTGAACCTCAACAGTCACAGACATGGAGTGGTTTTTAGCTCCTTCCACGCTAATATCAGGAACACACCCAGCCCTTCAGTTTTCAACCGAACATTCCAATCAATTGTATCTTTGGCCACAGTGCTACAGTAGTTGGAGCAGAGCACAATCTGAAGTAGGGGTCTCAAACTGGCATATTTATTCATTTTTTTGGGTGTGCAAAATATATGAACATTGAAGCAAAGAGTTAAACAAGTAGTTTACAGTTGAATGGTACAGAATGCCAAGATGTTTCAAACCTAGGAGTTTATTATATTTAATAATTACAGAAGAGAAAGTAAAGGTTTGTCCTTGTAGAACAGAGAGACAAAATAAGGAAAACCAAGAAAGAGTGAGTATTGTAGACCGCTGAAATGAATAATGTTATACATATTGTGTTAAGTGTTCAATGCTTATGATAACATAAATGGCGTGGTTGTTATCTTGATGAAATTAGAGAGGGGGAGTCGCACAAAAATTAAACTCTTGTCTACTAGGGGGCCACAAAACACCTTTTTGTCACAAAAAGAAGAACTTGACACAACACTGCATCCTGGGGCCGTACCTCCAGGCCGGTCTGACCGTGTTCCTCTTTCCCGTGAACAGAACTTCATTCGCAGCACGCAACTCGATTAATCGGCGCGTGTCTTCTTCCGTCACTGAAATCACAGATGTAACACAACTTTATACATCTTAGTCGTAATACAGATGGATGGACAAGCTTGTCAATTTGGACAAGCTGCAAAGCACTGTCGCGCTACATATGGCCTTTATATGGGGAATTATGAAGAATCACTTATATGAACTGACCAAGTCCCTCTGCTGCAACAATAGAAGTATGAATGCCCACCCCTCTTTCACTGGACACACGCATTAGGAATTCCAGACTTAATGTTATCAATGAAGCCAGTCATTCGCTGAGGACTGCTTACAGTCCCGGGCAGAAATGTCAGATGGAAATTATATTAGAAGTTCTGCCAGGGGGTATAAACTTTCAAGCACAGCAGTAACTCCACCTTCATGTGTGTTTCATCTCCTTCAGTCTCTAAAGTGAAACAGCCTCAAGTTTCCACACTAAGCCTGACTGAGATCCTTACGCCTGTAGCTGTATTCTCCTCTGTGAGAGTCCAGGTTCCCCGCTCCATTCTTCTCCACGTTCTCCACCAGGAGGTCGATCTCACTCTCTGTCAAGAAGTCAGTCATGCCGCGGCTGCGCCTCAGTCTCTTCTTGGGAATTGGAGAGGAGGCTTCGCAGTAGTCGTCCTCCTCCTCGACGATGGGCGTGAGGATGGGAGCGGCTCCGGCCAGACGCCCCTCCATCGCTTCAGTCATGCGGAAGAACCAGGGCCACGAGCTCAGGTTTGGGTCAACACCGGGAGCCGGGAACTTGAGCTCCTGAGGGGAAAATATGTGTAAAATATAAGTTGTAAAGTATTTAAGGCCTAAACAAAAAGTTAACGAGAAATATAAAGCTCTCAGCAAAATCTCTACCTTGTATTTTCTTTTCAAATTGTCCCACTTTTTTGCCAGCTGATCTATGGAGACTTTCCCCTGCAACCCCATCTCAAACAGGATAGCTCTGAAAAAGAAACGTAAAAAAATAGTTATAAAGTTTCCATGATTTATACCAAGGTCAGTGCAACAGGAAAGGAATGTAAATTGTTCCAATTCACCAGGCATGTCCAAATTGAGGCCCATGGGCCCATTGCAGCCTTCTCTCATGTTATGTGGCCCTTTGCCGCCAATGCTAAGTAGGCTTGGAGCTCAGTGTCAAGCAAGCTTCAGCTCTATGCTGCTGTACCTTTTTGGAAAGCTCTTGAATCCAGCTGTTGACTTTATTTGTATATACTGACTTTTTCAATTATGTCACAAAATTAAAAAACAATGTAGCTGGCGTTTAAGTAAACATTGATCAGTCAGCCAACTCCAGCTCCGTCAAACATGAGTGGGGCTCGCCCTAAAAAGTTTTGATTTACTGCATAGGTTCATTCTATGCACTATTTCCCCAAAGTGACATACAAGAATGTGACAATGACACATACATAGATAACTCAATTCATAGCGGCGTGTAACATCATGGTGTGATTATACTCTGGTATGTCACAGCTGGTGTAAGATGTCAGGATCACTATGAACATATGCAGAACCACAGATGCATGCAAATGTGAGGTTGCCCCCCTCACCTCCAGGCCGGTTTGGCTGTGTTCCTCTTTCCAGTGAACAGGACTTCATTCGCAGCTCGAAGTTTGATTAACTTTTCCGTTTCATTGTCAGTCCCTGAACAAGAAGTGTTTGTGAATAAGGCTGTAATAGGACAGGAATTGTAAAAAAGGATTTACTATTGTTTCTTAAAAGCCATAATTACAAAACAAGCAATACTGCAGGACAGGTGCATTTATGGTTTGTGATGAGAAACACTTTTAATAGTAGTTTCTATTGTCAATATAACCTTACAATAGATAACAGCCACATCAAATCTGTAACATCTGCAGTTTTTGGCCATCAAAAAAAAAATTTAAGCACTTTGAGTTGCCTGTTTTCAAATAAAATTGATCTTTCCATATCATATTTGTTTGACAATGAAAAGGTTTTACACAAACAACAATGAGTGGGTGTGTACACCCAAGAACAAATAATTATATATTGTAAATTGCTTCACACATCACAATATTGGGGAGAGATATCTCACAGGTCCTCGTCCAGGACTACACGGTTTTGGTGAAATATCTAATTTTCCTCAACATAAGAATATATGTACATCTGTAGGAGCACTCGGACATCCTCCTCCAGCCCAGAGGCACCGGCGCCGCTGTGGTCCCCACTGAACTTCGTGTCCTCCTCATCTCCACAGACTCGTCCATCTCTGTCTTGATGAGGAATTCAAGGATGTCCTGGTTCTCCTGGGGTTGTGGCTGGCTCTGCTCCTCGCTGGGCTCCTCGCCCTGCTCTACTTCGGGGTCTGGGTGGAGAACTAAGCTGCTGTTGAACAGGCGTCCGTGCATTGCCTCTTCCATCATATGGAACCAGGGCCACGAGGACTCAAGGCCTCCAGAGAGCTCCTGCCCCTGGTATGGCTGCTTCAGGTCCTAAACACACAACACACAGACAACAATCGCACTAGTTACTTCAAGAACAGGTTTGTGTGTTGTGAACTTTGAGTCAACAAAATGTCCTGCATGTGAATGATTTATTGAGCACATTCTTTTTGCGCAATAAAAATGTCAAGTGAATGTGTTTGTGAATACCTTATATTTTGACCGAAGATTATCCCATTTCTTGGAAATCTGATCTGGAGTTAGCTTTCCCTCGAGTCCCAGGCCTTTTAAAATAGTACTATAGAAAAGAAGGCAGTTATAGATTGAAGCAGGAGCAGTCTGCATACATGTGCAGACAGTGAAAGCGATTCCATACACTTTCAAAACCTTAACAAAATACAATTCAAATCTAAAGCAAATTATAACATTTAATTATCTATTACAAACAGAAAAATGTGCCAACGGTGGGAAACTGCATGATTCCTAGATCCTAAACACACTTCACTATTTAACTTTCTCTGCTGACTTAGGCCCTGTCCACACGAAGTCAAGCTCAGGCCTAAACGCAAAAATACTTTATCAATCCAGTGTATCGTCCATACGAGGCCGGCGTTTTGGGGGGGTGTAAACGAACATTTTTGAAACTAGGTCCCAGAGTGGAAAGATTTCAAAACTCCGTATATGCCGCTCCGTGGTTACTGCCTCTCCGCAATGTATCTGAGACGCTTGCGTCATCGCCCCGCCTCTTGTTAAAGCACGCATGCGCCGCACTCAGAAAATAATGACAACAACAATGTAGCTTGTTGGTTTTGTAATCCAGTGTGACCCGAAGCAACAGTTCAACCTCATCGTCCGTCCATACTAATGTAGTACCAGCTCGCCCACTCGCCATGTTGTCTGTTTACAAAATTCCGCGCATGCCCAGTTCCCGTCACGGAAGTTTGGGCTTGATCCCGTCATTGCGTCACAGCGCCACCAACAGGTCTGGCATAGTTTCACAGCGTTTTCAGGCGTATTGACTACATTCATATGGACGCACACATTTACTGAGCTAACTCCGTGTTTACAGAAAAAGTTTCTGAAATTATAAGCGTTTTGTCTTTGTGTGGATATAGCCTTATACAGTACTACTGGAGTTTTGTAATGTTACATAACCAACAACAGATACAACAACAAAAAAGACATGTTTTATCTCAGTTTTATCGCAATGTTGAGTAGTATGGACAAAACTGACCCTAACACCTCCAACAGATGCATCATATTACACACAACATCAAAAGATTGCACCCCAAGGAAGATTTTGGAGGAACTAAACAGGAAGCAGCCCTCCTCCAGGACAAGACTTTGCAAACCCATTCACATTTAGGAACCATTATTATGCTTCATACCACATTGTTACATAGTGGAGCTTTAAGGAACTCTACTGTACAAGGGGAATGTAAAGGCTGGCATAAGATCTCTGACCTCCAGGCGAGTTTAGCGGAGTTCCTCTTCCCGGTGAACAGAGCCTCATTAGACGCTCGTATCTCGATCAGTCGCTTCACGTCGTCCTCAGTCACTGCAGCAGAATACAGCAGAGAAAAACAGGACAACTTTATAAAGACCGGAAAGATGACAAGCACACTGCTTTAAAACTATGGAATGAGTGGATGTTAGAAGTAGCCATTCATCACAATTTGTGATTGTATAAAATTATACTACTCTATTAATAATAATAAAAAAGAATACCACCATATAGACAACCATCAAAAACATGCTTCTAAAAGGTTTCACTTCATTTTTAAAATGCACTTTAAACGTGAGACTAGCCACAACAAATGCAGACATTTGTATCCACATCGTCTAGGATGAGTGGTGTTGTCAGAGGGCCTAGCTGCACATATTTGCTCCAGAGCAGCTGTGGCTTTAATTTATCACCACTGGTCGGGACTGAGGTTTTTGATGTATTTTCCAGCAAAGATAAAAGTTATGTAGCAATGTGGGGCTTTTTTAATAGTGTTAATAATTGCAAACATAAAAACAACATATTAAAAACGGATTGCTTAAGTATAAACTTTCTATACTTTGTTGATAAAATATTTCTAATCATATGTGGACGGGGTTGATTTTTTAGAATACATTTAGATAATTCTAATTCAGCATTGTTGTCAAATCCCAATACGACGGTTGGTCAAAACTCGTTTAGTGAATAAATCCATGGATACCAAACAATGAGACTGAAACACAGCACTAGACTCAAAATAACCAAATGGAACATTACATGGTATATATTTAACCAATACATACACACAGTATATGTGTAGAAGCGTTGATTGATTTCATATTACTTGCTAAGTATAAAATATGGCTAAAAGTTTGTGAAGTAAAAACAGTGTATTTAACAGTCGTAATAGCGGCGCAGCAACTTTGAAGACATTGAAATTATTGGTGGAAACTCCGACCTCATAGGTACATGTTCATAACCATTAAATCAGTGGTAAATACTTACTTTTATACGAGTTTTCACTGAATTGGTTCAAAGCAACCAGAGGAGTCTCCATTGACAATATTGGAGAAGTCATATCTCGCAGCTAACGTGGAAGCTAAGTTGTCGATGCTTACCTCTGCGTCTGAATCTAACTACATATTCCCATCTACACACATCATAAAGGTGATTTAAGCTAGTTTTAATCTAGCTCTCATTGTAAACTCCGCCAAAGGTCTATATTTTGACGCACCAAGATAACAATCCTATGCAAAAGTCAACGCGATGCTAACAGTTGCTAACCTCAACAATGGCAAAAAAATCATGGTTTTTCAGAGTTTAAACTCGTATAAACAAGCTGGTTGTTGGTTTACCCGATATATGTTCAACGGCACAGGCTAAATATAACTAATGCTACCGGTGAATGTATTAATACAGAGATAAATTTATGCTAATGCTACACCGGACACAGAAAGCGTCCGGTTTCTGCAGGTGACGGGAGGACTAGCGTTAGCTGCTCGTTCTTTCTTCTTCTTCTTTTGAGTTTGTGGCAGGATAGGAACCCCCTGGTGCGTTGCTGCCTCTAGGTTGGTTGAGACGATTACTGCAGAGACTGTTTCGAATATTGTTATGCTGATAATTGATGTTGTATATATTTTTCTTTTAGGCGGTGCGCCATCTACTGGTTGCTCTATATATATTAAGGATGTATGAAACTTTCTTGATATGTTTTACAAATTATTATTCAGCACCATTTCCACCAGACCAACTCAGCTCTGCTCTACACGTGTCTAGGTTGCCTTTCCATTACAATTTAGTCTCTGGTATATATCTAAGCAACATACCCACAAAAAACAGTATCCTGGAAAAAGGCTGAGATAACAGTGGCTTCCAGCAGCATTCTGTCCAATCATTGTCAGTTGGAACACTTTTTAGTGGATAAAACCACGGTCATAAGCAGGTACTAAATACCCAGTACCAGTCAAGCAGGGCTGGTGGAAACGTTCCCAATTGGGGTAGTGTCAGGAATGAACCAGACAGAGACGGATCGTGGTGCGCCAAGCTCTGGAAGTTTATTTAGGTTTCTCTCATGTTCCAGTGGTATCTGATGTTTCTTTCATCTCAGACCAAAATGGAGTCAGTACATGTTATAAATAGTATTAGTATTAGATAGCAATATGGCCTACGTGCAGGACTGTACAAGGACTCTACAAGGACTCCATGTTATGACTATGATGTGACTGTCTCTTTGTGACACGTATGTCTTTCGATGTGTGACGTGACAATGACTATATAAACTGTGTACTGCCTTTATTCTGTCTGAGGAAAAGAAACAGAGTAAACCAGTGGAACTTGAGAGCAACTTAAATAAACTTCCAGAGTTTGGCACACCACGATCCGTCTCTGTCTGCTTAAATCCTAACAATAGTCATTGTTACGTCACACATTGGAAGACATACGTGTCACACAGAGGCAGTGAGAGCAAATCATAGTCATAACATGGATACACAATCAGAGTCCTTGTTAGGCCCGAGCCCCAACCGGGGTAAGGGCCTATTGCTTTTCCAACGAGTAATGCCTGGGCGAAGCGACGGCACGTGCCCAGACACTGATAAATCCGTGCTCCTGCTGTAGTACACAGTGAAATGATTGAGGTCCTATAAAGGGGGTTCTTTCAACTGTCTTACGGACAGTGTAATCAATGGGGTCCTATGGGGGGGGGTGGGTGACCTCATGATGGCGAGGTGATTGACGAGCGCATCACCGAGAACCCAATAGTTGCGTCCGCCTGGTTGTTTGCTTTAAAACGATGTATCATTTGTATTATAGGTTACTATGGAAACCTATATTGTTTTTGCTCGAAGATTTAAAAAAAAAATCCTTATTTATTTTTTATTTATTTATTAGGCCCAACGCGCTTTATTAGGCCCGACGCGCTCGTCAATCACCGAGAACCCAATAGTTGCGTTCGCCTCGTCGTTCGCTTTAAAACGACGTATCATTTGTATTATAGGTTACTATGGAAACCTATATTGTTTTTGCTCGAAGTTTTAAAAGAAAATTCCTTGGTTTATTTATTTATTTATTTATTTTTTCTTCTGCGCTTTGAGCCTTAATTTGACCCCCTGAACATTGATGAAAAGTTGTGAAATTTTGCCCAAAATTCAGAACTGGCGAAAAATAAAATTTTTTGGTGTTTATTTTTATGGGACACAAAAAATGCCCGAACATATGCACATAATTCTGTTTTGTCATCTGGATTCAAAAAGTCAATGACAACATATTGTTATTTTTTACCCTGTTGCCGTGGCGACGACCAATACTCCCCTGTCTGTGTCTATGGCGAAATCGTTAAATCTCTGAAATGTACACCTTGCTCAAAAATCAAACCAGCCGCGGCCGTTTCACTAATTTGTCTGAAAATTGCTCCACATCGTCTCAACACATGGACCATCAATAGTTGAATATAGAATTTGAATAAGTCAAACGGTTTGCGCGTGACAGACTCCCAAAGTGTGGTTATTTTTATAGAGAGGTGTGAAGTTCCCATGTTATCCAATGGAGACTGTGTGGACACACTCAGATTGTATGTGCAAACAGGAGCACATTCACTAAACTTGACTCTGTTGTTCAATTCCTGGGCCTAGGTCACATGACAGTGTGAACAATGACATTGGCTCATTATCGCCCCCTACAGGCTGAGTAAAGGCTTACATGGGGATACAGGTATTTAGGTTATATGTTGTTTAATATAGTCTTGCAGTTGTCCTGCATGTAGGCCAAATAGCTATCTAATCCTAACAGTAGAATAGAGCCGAGTAGAGTTGGGCCAAGTAGGGCTGGTGGAAACGGGGCTTATTTTAAGCATTGAATGTCAATATATGACATAATAAGTTAAAGTTGGAGAGAAGTTAGTGCTCAAGTTACCATACTTCCCCAGAAAAGTGTCTCCTTAAACAGTTTGACTGACAATGTGTGTTTTTTTAAAATCAGTCGGGAAAGCTGACCTAGAGCAAGAATTCAAAAACATGTAATTTAATTATGTAAGTGCGGGTTTTCTATCATACCTCATCAGAATAGTTGCACAGTACGTTTAAGTGGGATAAGTCCATAAATATCAATGAATGACCAAAATAAAAAGAAAAAAAGTGGGGAAGAATTTAGAAACTTTGGGGAGAACAAAAACAGTCTGACCTCGAGACTCCAGACACCCTCTGCATGACACTATGGCGGCTCAGAGGAGTAATCGTAGCAACAGGTTTATATCATTGCACTGCCGAACGGAACGTTTCAAGAAATCCTTTGTTCTTTTGGCTGTCAGACTGTACAACAGACCAGTACCTATCTATTAAGAGGTATATCTATTACGTGTTTATTCATTCATTCATTTACTTATTGTGTTTAGGGTTCAATGTTTATGGTAACATAAATGTGGCTGTTTTCTTGATAAAACCAGATTTATAATGATGTAGAACATGTCACATTAGTCAAGACTCTGTTTGAGACCCCGGAACTATCCCCAATATACCGTAATAATAATTTACAATATTAATGCAGTAGTTTGGTGAAATGTTTGCCTGTACTTAAAGTGGTTCTCACCCCCGCTCCTCGGAGCTTACGTCACTCACATTTCCTGTTCAAATCTTCCTCTAAATGGGCGTAGCCTGGAGGACTAAAGGGGGCGTGAACGAGACTGGGCCGTTTACATTGCTCTGGGCGGGGGGCTGCTGACGTCAGGTCCAACTTCTGTGCCAGTGTTGGCGCCAGATTCAAAATTCAAATGTAGTAATACAGGTCGCCAGCAGATGGCGCCTCACAGACGGTTTTAGGCAGAAAGTCTAACTTTCAACTAATTTGCACCAAAGTGACAAGATTATGACCAGGATATGTAGACAACACTATTGGACACTCATTTATACCGTTTATCAGCAAAAAAAAGTGGATTTGAGGGTGAGTTGTCCTTTAATTCATAATCCATCATGAAAAGTTCATAAAATTGCTCACAAAACAAGACATTAAATAAAACAATATCTCTACACACAGTGTATAATGTTTAAGCAATTCCAAGTGGTTACTTTTGATTTTTTTCCGACAGTTTTTTAACCAAAGTTGCAAACCAATGCCTTGTTTCTTCTTGACCGCCTTCCTCCAACAACAACGCTAAAACCTTGTCTGTCACATTGTCGCATGTTTCTGAGACATCCACTTGTTCCTCCTCAGTCGCAGACTTCCCCTTCTCAACTTTTTGTGAATTTGTAAGCATTTCCTTCTGCCGTTCAAAATCCTCCTTCGCTTTGTCTAGCAAAATCCTATCCCTCTCAAAAATGGCTTTGTCTCTGTCCAGAAAGGCCCGGTCTCGCTCTAGCAATAGCCTTTCCTTCTCCAAATCCGCTCTACTTTTGTCCAGCATGGCTTGGTCACGTTCGTTTCCAATTTTAGCTAAATCCAACACCTGCCTTTCCTTGTTCACCTGCTCCCTTTCCCTTTCCAGGTTTATCAACTCTTTGTCAAAATCGCTCTGTTCTTTTGTGAGCGCTTTTTTATCCCGCTTATACTCCAAAATTCTCTTATTCAACTCGGCAACTTCAAAGGCAAGACTTGGCTTTGACGCAAGACCCTTTTTGCTGATGCCGTTGGCAGTGGCAGTAGAATCCGGAAGCAGAGTGGCGTAAAGTAACGAAGTTGGTTGCACTGTGGTTAATGTGCTTGTGTTATTTGCTGGTTTTGCTTGCACAACGATACTATGGCTGGAAGTGGATGGGGCTTTACTGGCCACCGAAGCCGTCGAATCTGGTAATAGAGCTGTGTATATAACAGCATTTTGTAGAGTTTTCACCTGAACAATTTTGGGCAAAGACGGTACACTTTCCTTTACTGCCACTTCTGTAGCTGGCATCACAGTGTCTTGCATTTTTGACTGGATGCCGCCAACGCTTTTGTCGAACAACTCTTCGTCTTCAATTGGTGCCATTTCAACCATGTTCAAAGCACTAATTGGATCTTGGGAGTTGATGCTAGGCTTGTCCAGTTCCTTTTTTTCGTTGTCGTGGATGATTTTGGCAGCTCCCTGCAATCGACCTCTCAATGCGCCGTCCATCCGGAAATACCACGGCCACGAATTGGGGTCCTTTGTGTTCTCACCTTCGGGAGCGTTTTTGATCACCTGGAAAAAAAGTACAAGTTATATGATGTGTGTTGGGATGGGGCATGACTATATCAACTCGGTCAAGGAGGACTTAAGAGAGTATTGACAGAGCTCAGGCTCAGAAGAAAGCGGTGAGAAAGAAGAGGACAAAGCTTATCAGCCCCCTAGCCTCTACAGCGCTGGTAAACAAGATCGGAATGGAGGCAAAAAGTGCCTATATACCTGCTCTGGCTGTAACTGCAGACACAGCAAAAAAGCCCGAACGATGCAAAAGCGAGGAAGAGAAGAGGGAACTAAAGCAGAAAAATGATCAAAGAAGAAATCAAGCCCGGGTGAACATAGCTAGCTTACATCGTATCCTCTGGAGAGGCTATGGGAGAGACCTGCGGGAGCGCCTCGGACTATCTATGCTCGGACTACATGCGTACGCGAAACTAGTACTAATCTTTCAGTTATATATTTTGTTAGCAGTGCGTTGCTTTTGTATCATTTCAACAGCGATTGTTGTACAGCTTATGATAAGTTGCGCTAATGCTAATGTTAACATCTGTATCAGATCGCAAATAAAACTAGATGGCTCCATTGCAGGAGAGCGTAGGGGAAATGAGAAGCCTGTGAGCGAGTTGAGGGGCGGTGCTAAACATTCAAACCTTGCAGAAACGGGTATAGCTCCTTTAAAAATGCATATTAATGCACACAATAGGCCATTTCTTTTATTATTATTTTTCACACATAAGGGCCCTCTGAGTCATTATTTGACTTTTTGGGCTGAGAGTGGACTTTGTATGGAGAAATGTTAAACCAAGCTTCATGTCAAGGCCTGGATTTAAAGAAGCTATACCGATTTTTGTTAAATTAGTTCATACATTTTTTATTATAATCCGTATTTTAATTGAAAACTTAAGCTCATTGATTCAGCTTGTGTATGAATTCAGGCAGTAAAAAGTGCTTAGTAGAGACTCAGGCCACTCCTCTTCTAGCGTCTACAGTGCAGGTAAACATAGCAGCATGGCAGCAGAAAGTGGCTCTACCTCTTATGGCTGTAACTGCAGACACAGCAAAAAAGCCCGAACAATTCAACAGTGAGGAAAAGAAGAGGGAACTAAAGCGAAAAAATTATCAAAGAAGAAATCAAGCCTCGGTGAACATAGCTAGCTTACATTGTATCCTCTACAGTCTATGGGAAAGACCTTTCAGTTATATGATTTGTTAGCAGTGCGTTGCTTTTGTACCATTTCATCAGTGATTGTTGTACAGCTTAGGTTGCGCTAATACTTAAGTTTGCATTCGCATCAGATCGCAAAAAAAACTAGACGGCTCCGTGGGATGACAGCGTAGGGGAAATGAGAGACCTGTGAGCGAGTTGGGGAGCGGTGCTAAACATTCAAACCTTGCAGAAACGGGTATAGCTCCTTTAAGCACTTTGATGAGAATGACTTTATATTGTAAATATAGGCTACAGGGTATGTATTTTTGCATTTTCTCCTGGTGGTGCGCCACAAGATTTTTTTCAATTAAAAAAAGTGTGCCTTGGCTCAAAAAAGGTTGAAAAACACTGCCCTTGAGCAGTGTTTTTCAGCCTATATTTACAATATACAGTCATTCTCATCAAAGTGCTTAAATCCAGGCCTTGACATTAACCCTTTAGGCGCCGGAGTTTTTTCAAGAAAATATAAAATTTTGATTTCAAGATTTCAAAAGGCTATAACTTTAAAATGGTTTGAGATAAAGGCAGACTGTAAATTAGAAATATCTTCAGTTTGAACCAAACTTTAGGATGGAAGTTGATTCGTCACCTAATTTGCAAATTGTGACGTAATCAAGGTGGTGGCCATATTGGAAAATGTTAGTTATTGTATAAAGTAGAGATGCACCGATCCAGCTTTTTTACTACCGATACCAGAGCTATGGGTTTCTGCCGATACCGATATCGGAAATGATCATGCTAAAATGTATTTAATAATTGAACTCTTTGTTCAAGTAACTGCAAAAGCAGTGGATGAACTAAAGCGCTAAACTTTCCAGATAAAAATGGATTCAACATAAATGTGCAATACTGCAACTATAAAGAGCTGCTAACTGTTCACATTAAACATTCCAACACTGTATTATACCTTATACATTTATTGAGTATAAATGTACTAATATTAACTTTTTGAATAAAAAAACACTTACAACAAACAAAACACGCTGCATGAAAATGTAAATAAATAATAGTACCGTAGCTTTAAAGCTGCACTAACTGACTTTATTTTTGTATTCATTACGAAAATGCTATCCATGTCCATGTAGTGCATTGGGATATACTGTACGTCCTTTTGAAGAAAAAGTAGCGCAGATTTGTACTGGCGTAACATAATATTTTAGATTGAGTTTTGATGAAACAAGGAAGAGAACGTGTTTCGGGTCGCAGATTGTGACCAATCACAGCGGACCACTAGCCCCCACTTTCGTAAGAAATCTACAGGTCCGTTAGCACAGACAGCTGAGTTAGCACAACAAGTGGCGGAGCTAACCTGAAGCTTCGTGTGTCTTCGTCACCGGTTACTGCTTACACAGTGAGACAGCCATCCAAAAGAAAGTCTCGTTCCTCCGCGCTTCCCGGTTCTATCGTTCTATAGTCACGCCATCCACGTGCAAATCCATATCCATGGTTTATCTATATTGGGAGACGCTAGCTTCGTCAACAACAGTGGGTGTGTGTGGGGGGCGATAGCTTCATGGGTGCGGGGAGGGGAGCAGAAAGAGCGAGGCCAGCGGGTCCGCGGCTTCAAAATCCCAAAGTCAGTTAGTGCAGCTTTAACTGGATTTCAGATATGTATTTGGGGACGGCATGTACCTGGGTTCCAAATGGTCCATGGGGCTGCGAGCCCAAACTGATGAACTCCAACACTTTCGGGTTGTTGCTGAAAAGCTTTTTGTGACGCTGCGTCAGTGTCATCTGTGTCTTGTTGTTTTCACGTAATCTCCTTTCGATGCAAAAACTCCCCATGCTGTTTCTCGTGGTGCTTAGTCGTGTTGTATTTCGCTAGTTTACCGCCGCGTGAACAACGCTGATTCTTTCCTGCGCTCCATGCTGTGTTGTTGTTGTTGTAGAGCGCCACGAGGAAGTGACGTGTACGTCAGGTCTGATAAATTACTTTTAATTCATTCATTTTATATGTATATGTACATTATGCACAATGTATTTTAAGACATTGTGCGGTACCTGGTATGTATTAGAAAATATTATTTTCAAGATTCAAGATTCAAGATTTTTCTTCTCTTCCGCCTCCGTCGAGCAAAGACGTGTCTCAGACGCTCCTGCTTCTGACTGCTTGCTATCTCCTGTTTTTGTCTTTTTCCTGGAGTTTTGCCACAGACAACTTTTAGCAAGAATGGAAATGGTAAATTGGTCCCTCAACGCAATTGATTCTATCTTTTCAACACGTAAGCGTGGGTCTGGAGAGCCCGTGTGCCCGGACGGGACTTCACCAGCGGGGTATACGCTTGACAGCTGGAACAAGTGGCAGCCCCTCTGTCTGTCGACCCTGTCCATTGAAGATTCGGAAGACGTATATATCTTTGGCTTTTTGGTGGTGGGGATCCTCCTGTTTGGGTTTGGAGCGGTTCTATTCTACCATAAATTCGGAGGCATGGCAGTTCGCAAGATTCACGACCTGCTGGCCAACAAAATTGATGGGATGTACAAGGAGCTTAACCGAGTCGTGGTTGAGAGCGCTGTGGCTGGACAAAGAAGAGTGGTTTTGGTGGAACAGTTGATCAGAGATCTCGCAGCTCGTTCACTTGATGGGCATAAAACTCTGGAATTGAGATTGAATGACATTGTTTGTCACGCTTGAACTCTCTGACCCGGCTTGGATTGGCCCCTGTGTACGGGGTTTGAGGGCGCCGCAATTCGGTTTAATTGGATTTAATAGAATATCTGCCTGTTTTTGACTGCTAAAATGCATACTAGATTGTCCCTTGTTACAGGAAGACGTGTTTTTCTCCTTGCTGTGTCTTCCCTCCTCTCTTATCTCACATTCCTCGGGCCAAGGCCATCATAATAAATCTGGTCTCTACAACAATTTCACACTCTTTCAGTCTTCCAGCTTGGATCCCTCTCCCCCCGCCTCCCTCTGATCTCTCCCTCCCCTCCCCTCCTCACTGTGTTTCCGACTTACCCCCTCCCTGACCCCGCCCCCCTCTGACAGCCACATTGGGCCGGCTGCGGAGGTGCTCATCCCGAGAAAAAAAATCCGTGGTTTATACAAAGCACAATGTTTTCTATCCAACTGTCTGTTGTAACCTGTATGTTATTGCTCTCTGCTGTTTATTCTACTGTTTGTCGCATGGCGCCGGAAAAATGGCGCCGTGGCAAGAGCTCTGGTGTGTGTCGTCTCTGTCTGGCGCACACCGGGGTAGTCTTGCACAGTTTTTCCAATGTGGTTTTACTGCAAATGGCAAATAAATGAATCTGAATCTGAATCTGATATATATAATAAAAAGAAAAAGAAAATGGATCGGCAGATATCCAATCCAGTATTTTTTCTGGTATCGGCGCCGATATCGATACCAGTATCGGATCGGTGCATCCCTAGTATAAAGATTTCAAAAAGTTTTATATTGGGAGTTATTTGAGATCAGGGAGTACTATCAACAGTAAATGTGAAATATCTTTTAGTATGAAATTTATTTGGGATAGAAATAAATTCCCTGATCCAGATTATACATAATGTTTTAGCACTGGTCGGCGGCCATATGGAATTGTATTATTTTCAAAGAACTTCAATGATCAAGACAGCACTCCTTAGACTTCCGGGTAGCGAGCGACCACGATGGATGACTAGTTAAGCGCTCCCGACAGCAAAGTTGGTAAAATCCCCCCCAATTCAAGACCACCGTGCCTTGTTACTCGAATTTAGACTGGAATGCGTGGGGGTGTGAAGACTAGAAGTCGTAGAAAACGAGAACCGCAACAAAACGGGCAGAAAATGGCAGAAACGGAACAAGGTGATGGAGCAGAAAATGTTAGCTCGATGCTAAGAGCTATAAAGACGGATCTGCAAGAGTTCCGCGTTGAAAACAAGAATGACTTTCGGAACATGAAAGAGGAGCTGAGAAACGACATGAAAGCTGAGCTGGCGTTGCTGAAAGGTGAAGTTTATCAAAGTATATCTGAAAATACTGAGAAGGCTAACGCTCTCGAGATCAAGCTAGCTGAAGCGGAGGCACGTATCGCGGAGGCGGAGAAATTGAACGCAGCCATGAAGGATGCATTGACGAAAGTGATGAAAAACCAAATGATTGTGCAAAGTAAGCTGACGGACATTGAAGGGAGGTCAAGAAGAAATAACATTCGGATATATGGTGTCAAAGAAGGATCAGAAAGTGATTCGATGCTACAGTTCATGGACGGATTGCTGAAGAAAACACTTTCACTGCCACAGGACATGAATCTGCGAATGCAGCGAGCCCACAGAGCACTGACCCGAAAGCCAGAAGGAGATGCGCCACCCAGGTCAATAATCATAAACTTTCAGGAATACACACTCAAAGAAGATATCTTGAAAAGGGCCTGGGCACAAAGAATAATGCATGATGGGCAGCGCATATCATTCGACCACGATTACGCGACAGACGTGGTGCAGAAGCGCAGAGAATATGGAAACATTAAGCGGGCTTTGAAAGAGAAAAGCGTTGGTTTCCAAACGCCGCTGGATAAAATACGAATACACTGGGACACGGGAGCACGTACCTACGGCAGCGCGCGGGAAGCGGCAATCGAGATGAGAAGAAGAGGATACGTGGTGCCGGTACCGGAGCGTAACCCAGCGGAGCTGAGTCCTGAACTGGAGCGTTTGTCTCAAGCTACGGAGTGGCAGAGAACCGGCATATAACAAGTTGAGAGGGCTGCGAAAGGGATGGATAAGGACGCTCCTTTCACGGTGAGAGAGGAGATTGTCTTCCTGCTCAATGGTGTTCTTGTTAAGATAACCGTGAATCTATTTAACAGACTTCAATCTATTCTAAATCACTTGCTGTGGGGTGAAGGTAACGTTACGTTGGACTCTGGATGCGTGAGACACGTCTCACATCCTGTGAGGGGCCCTCTGTGAAGAGATTTTCCCCTCAGCCTTCCAACGGGGACATGGGGTGTAAAGGATTCACCCCAATTTGGGAGTCCTATTTTTCCTTTTATTTTTATTTGACAGACTGTTTTTGGCCAAATGTTCAGGTCACTGTTACTTTTAGTTGTCTGGTAAGTTTAAAATTTCCACTGTGCAGATATTATGCCTTTTAACAATATAAAACTGGGTTTCTTTGAATGTAAATGGTTTAAATAATCCAATCAAACGAAGTAAAGTTTTGGCTAAACTAAGAAAAGAAAATGCTCAAATTATTTTCATGCAGGAGACTCACTTGCCTTCACACGAGCATGAAAAACTAAAGAGATTTGGCTACAAAAACATGTATTATAGCTCATATAAACAAAGTCAAAAAAGAGGAGTAGCCATTTTGATTGCAAACACAGTTCAGTTTGAAATGTATAAAGAGGTAGCGGATAAAGAGGGTAGGTATGTGCTGATTAAAGGTAAATTGGAGAACAAACTCATCACATTGGTTAATATCTATGCTCCACCAGAAAGTAATTCAAGTTTTCTTAAAATGGTATTCAACATAGTTGCACGGGAGTCTGAAGGTTTGGTGTTGTGTGGAGGGGACTTCAATGTCGTGTTGAACCGCAGTATTGATACAACTAGCATTAAAAAATCTAAACATCGTATGACAAATGTAATGAATACAATAATACAGGAATTGGGAATGATTGACATTTGGAGGACACTTAATCCGCATGTTAGAGACTATACACATTATTCTGCTGCTCATGCAGTTTACTCAAGAATTGACAACTTCATAATTAAAGCAGAGGAAGCTCACAATGTCACAGACTGCAAGATTGGTGTGACAGATGTTTCGGATCATAGTATGATTAGTTTGGAAATTAATCTAAATAACAGGAAAATAAATACAGCATGGAGGCTTAATGTGGGTATTTTGAACCGGGAGGAGTATGTTAAAAAGATTAAGGAGGAAATTCTGGAGTACATAGAACACAATGATACAGGGGACGTGAACCCAGTGATTCTTTGGGATGCTCTGAAGGCAGTATTACGAGGGAAACTAATTGCTCTCACAGCTGCACAAAAACGAGATAGGCTTGCTACCTATAAGAACAAGACCAAAATACTTAAAACCTTGGAGGAAGAACATAAACTAACTGGCAATCAAAGCATTTTACAAAAAATAATAAATATTAGGAAAGAAATAGATGAAATTCTTGGAGTAGAAGTAGAAAGGAAAGCAAGATTTACCAAACAAACCTATTATGAATCTGGCCCAAAAGCAGCTAAAATGTTAGCAAGACGTCTGCGTAAACAACAAGCATCAATGGCTATTAACAAAATAAGAAATATTAATAACAATAGATTACACAATACACCATACGAGATAGAAAATGAGTTCAAGAAATATTATGTAGGGTTGTATTCTCAACCACCAGCTGCTGATAGTGAAACAATCAGGACCTTTCTTGAGTCGCTGGATCTGCCTTCAATAGGAGAAAACCAAAATAATACAATTACATCACAGATCACAGACAAAGAACTAGAGGTTGCTATTAGCAAGCAAAAAAATTGTAAGTCACCAGGTAGCGATGGTTTTCAGTCTGAATTTTATAAGGTGTTTAGAGAAGAATTAAAGCCTCTCCTTTTAGCATGTTTTAATTGGACTCTTAAAGAGGGCATAGCCCCACCATCTTGGGGAGAAGCCATGATCACAATCTTACCTAAAGAAGGGAAGGATAAGGAGCATTGCAAAAATTATAGACCTATTTCCCTTCTTAATGTTGACTATAAAATCTATGCCTCAATTATAAGCAAAAGATTGGAAACATTTGCACCAGACTTGATAGAAGTAGACCAAACTGGCTTCATAAAGGGGCGCCAGACGCAAGATAATATAAGAAGAGCCCTACACATTATTGATAATTCTCAAAAATCCAACCTTGGCACACTGATAATTAGTCTGGACCAGGAAAAAGCATTTGACAGTGTTAGTTGGCTATATCTGTATGAAGTATTAACCAAGTTTGGTTTCAATGACAAGGCCATCCAGTGTATTAAGGCGCTCTACCACAACCCTACAGCTAGAATAAAAGTGAACGGGAGCCTAACAGATAGAATAACATTACAAAGGGGAACCAGACAGGGCTGCGTTCTCTCGCCAATTCTGTTTTCACTGTACGTGGAGCCCCTAGCACAAGCAGTGAGGCAAAGTCCAGATCTGGAGGGTGTCACACTTTCAGGACAGCGACACATTATTGGCCTTTTTGCTGATGATGTCATAATTTTCCTTCGGAATCCCGAATGTGGTCTTCCTAGTTTAATGCATTTATTCCAATCATATGAACACCTGTCAGGCTACAAAATAAATATAACCAAGACACAAATTCTAGCATTTAACTACGTGCCTTCCCAGGATATTAGAGATCAATATAAATTAAAATGGAATTCAAACACTTTAAAATATTTAGGTATAATATTGATAAAGTCACTCTTAACGATGTTTGTAACGAACTATGGGAAAATAGAAGAGGAAATTAAAAAAGATTTAGACCGTTGGTGTACTTTGCCCACAAGTTTCTACTCTCGAATACAAATAATAAAGATGAATGTCCTACCAAGATTGTTATACTTATTTCAGGCTCTCCCACTTCCTGTACCACCAAACAAATTCAAATTATGGGAACGAATGATCTCAAGATTTATATGGAATGGCAAAAAGCCGAGAATAAAGTACACAACATTGCAGCTCCCAAAATCGAAAGGAGGGATGGCTCTGCCCAACCTAAGAGAGTACTTTTATGCAGCCCAGCTCAGACCCCTGGCATGTTGGTGCAGACCAGACTATGAAGCAAGGTGGAAGGACATTGAAAAAGAAATTGAGGGTTACAAAGTCCAAATCTTTATTGCTGACAAAGGGCTAACATTAAGTCATAAGAATAAGATGAATCAAATAGTTAAATTTACTCTGGAAACATGGCACAGTTTAATAGAAAAAATATAAATGTAAAGATGAATGCTTTCTACTTAAGTGGTTTAGGTATGACAAAAAGTTTAAACCAGGGCGACTTGATCAATCATTTCAACAATGGGAGCTTAAGGGGATTACTGCAATCTGCACCCTTTTGAAAAATGGAAAACTAATGAGTTTTGAACAGGTTAAGGGAAAATATGGCTTAGAAAATAAAGACTTTTTTAGGTATTTGCAAGTACGGGACTACTATACAAAACAATCTAGGCCCACAATATTTAATGAAACACTTGGCATAATTGGGGTGATAATGAGCTTCTATGGACAAAAAACAACAAAGGCCATTTCTGCATTTTATAGTTCTCTGGGGGATGCTCGGAAAGATTCAACTTTATATATAAAAAAAAAATGGGAGGCGGAGTTGGGGATAGTTGTAGCAGATGATGAATGGTTCCGGATGTGTGAAATACACCACAGTACAACTAACTCGTTGATGTGGAGGGAGTTTTGCTGGAAGAATTTGACACGTTTTTTTATTACACCTCAAATTAAAAGCAGGCAGATTTCCATCCCACAGGAATGTTGGAGATTGTGTGGAGAAATGGAGGCTAATCATTCACACATATTCTGGAATTGTACCAAATTGGGGAGATATTGGGATCAAATAAAAACAACCATAAAAGATATACTGGGCTATGAAATTCCGGGCGGTTGCCTTGTGCTATACCTAGGTAATATACAGAAGGTGGTAGGGAAAGAGGACATTTATTTGACAAAAATTATTCTTGCTGCAGCTAAAAAGGCAATTACAAAAGTTTGGCTACAGCCAGAACCACCTACACAACAAGACTGGATCCGGATCGTGGAAAGCATTCCCGTTATGGAAAAAATTACATATAATCTTAGGCTAGAGGGACAGAAGTACAATGAGCAATGGGAAAAATGGAAGGTGTTCAATGAAGCCAGGTTAGTTTCATGAAAATGCATTATTGAATTAGGCTTGTATTTTGCACGTACTGTAAGGTTATATACATTGTGACAGGGTTACCAGACTTTAAGTTTCTTTTGTTTTTGTTTTTTGTTTGTTTATGAACCAATTTCATTACCATGATTGCTTTCAATCCTTGAAACCTTTGTTTGTATGCTTTGTAAATGTACTTGAAAAATGAAAAATAAAGAGTATTAAAAAAAAAAAAGACTGCACTCTTTATAGTTTACAGTCATGAAATCTGAAGTTTAGTTTCAATATTTCCCTCTCAAAGAAGTGGTGGGCATACTATTTCTCTCAGTGGAAATGAGGCTCCAGAATTTATCGTTTAGAAACAGAGATGAAATGAATGGGCTCGGAACTTGTCAGATCTTGTCAGATAAACAACAGGGTTTTCAACACTTCTGATCCCCTTTTGTGGTCTATTTTCTCTCAAGAACTGTCTTCCCACGGCTTCTCCCGTGTTTGTTTACCCCCGCTACTTTCTCCCACATGCTCGGTGTTATGATGCCCCTGTCCCCTCGACCAAGTCCCCTGCTTGGCGTTCACAGAATGCTTCCACCGCGGCTACACAGAGGTGAGGCAGCCGCTGTACTGTGGCTGATTGTGGACTCTGGCGCGGTCTCCCCGTCACCAAATATGTCCGTGTCTGGACACCTGCGTGTCTTCCTCCTCTGAATCTGAGTGAGTCAGTACCAGACCAAGTACTTCTCTGGTACTGAAGACCTACTGAAGAAAAAACACTCTCTCCCTCTGCTCTGCTACCACTACCGCTGCTGCTTCGCCTCCGCACCGCTGCGCCGCAGGTGTTTTACGAACTCAATTTACTCTAAAACTTTCAATATAACCACACCCACAAATGCTGCTCATATTACAGGCACACATGTCCACAAACCCCAGGTGGAAAGTATTAACAAGATTCTGCTCCACATCTTGGAGCAGAATCCAAGGTGTGGAGCATCTTGTTTAAGTGAGCAAACAGCAACGTTTTGCTCACTTAAACAGCAATGTTTAAGTGAGCAATGTTGCTTGTCGCAAAATTGCAACTTTGGCACTTAAAGGGTTAAGCTTGTTTTTATATTTCTCAATACAGAGAGTTAACAAGTGTTTGGGAATAAAGTGGCACTAACTGTGGGAAAAAAATAAAGAAATAAATACACTCTCACCCCAAAAAAAATGGCCTGCTGTGTTTTTTGTTTGATTTGTTCACCAAATTTTACTTTTGTGCACAAATAACATGCATTTTAAAAAAAATTAGGTATACGAGCTTTAAATTCAGGAGTTTTGGTTGCGCTTCAGCAAGAGACACGGGGGAGACACAGGAGATGCTCTTGAACACGAGTCTATGGTTCTTTGTGCGCATCCATGGTTCTGTCCACAAGTTCATGGTTCTGTCTACGAGTTCAAGGTTCTGTCTGCGCATAAAAGGTTCTGTCTGCGCATCTATGGTTCTGTCCACACGACTAGGGTCAGCGCGCGGCACCACTTTACGGATTTGAGTTTGCTGAGTTGTTGTCAAAGCGGCTGTCAGAACAACGCAGCCACAGCTGCCCGGGTCAGAGCGGAGGATGTGAATCCTGTTCAGAAATATCATAATTCCTTTTCAAAAACGTCTCAATCACTTTCATTTCTCGCCAAAATTCTACCCGCTACCTGTTACATGTGTTTGTCGCGTCCAATTTTTACATTTCTCGCCACAATACTCCCCACTACATTTGGTGGTTGCTCCAATTCTCAAATGTCAAAATACTTAGCTATCTGCTGCCACCTACTGACATGAAAAAGTATTACGTGGTTACTTCACAGATCAAGACAAGTCAGCACTCGCTGGATGCATTTATTTAGGTGAATTTCTCACGTGGCGTGAGAAATTCCAGACAATATCATACGGCACACTAGTGGTTGAAAAACACTGACCTAGCGTGTAAAACTGCTTGGGATAACCACACCAGAGTTGTGTCCATATATTTGGGCTGCATCCTCCCAGGGTTGCAGCCTTCGTAGCAGACAGAAGCTCTCAAAGGCTACATCCTGCTTGGATCATGAAGACAGTAACGGTTTTAGACATCTAACAGTGCGCACTCTGTAATGATGAAAAGATAACATTTAAAATAATGTTGCGATTTTTTTCTTCTGAATAAAGAAATAACGATGGTATTGAAAAACAAAAATACCCTTTTCCAAAGAAGACAGGGTGCATCGGATTTCACCCTGTCTTCTTTGGAAAAGGGTATTTTTGTTTTTCAATGTCTTTTTTCTTCTTGAAGAGCACCTGATTTTAATTACTTTTTTGGACCCTGTAGCACTCATTCCTCCTGTTCTCTGAAATAACGGTGGTATGTTTGGCAGTAAAATAAATACAGTTTATCTCCAGTGTGAAACTCCTGCAGCTTAAAGCTAGACTAACTTACTTTTTGACTTTGAAGCAGCAGTTTCAAATGTAAGCGCTGCCCTCGCTCTTTCTGGTCCCCACTCGAGACTCACAAAGCTTTCACCCCCCCACTAAGGCGGCAGGTGGGTCGAGTAACAGTAAGGCCCTGTTTCGACTGGTATTCGAACCCAGGACCTTCTTGCTGAGACGCAAGAGTGCTATCCACTCAGCAAGAAGGTCCTGGGTTCGAATACCAGTCGAAACAGGGCCTTTCTGAGTGGAGTTTGCATGTTCTCCTAGGGCTGGGCATTAATCGAATTTTGGCAATTAATCGGCTCGAATTTGTGAAAAAAAATTAAATCGTGAAATCGAATGAAGGATATTGTGAGAGGGGTGGGAACCTAAGGGTACCTCACGATACACGATACAAAGCTCACGATAACGATAATCTCACGATAAAGATAATCTCACGATAACGATTTTATCACGATATGACGATTATTAATATATTGGTTAGACATATACAATATGCCAATTTATGGCATAAATAAAAGAAAAAATACGCTTTATTTCATGATGAATAGAATGGAGATGCGTAATGTAGCCATAATACTAAGTATTGATACCAATAAAAAATGTAAAAAAATAAAAAAAATTATAATAATTCAATTTTTTTTCCTTTTAAAATCGATATCAATACTTGGCAAACGCATACCGATAATCAAATTGCGGGAGAAAGTATCGCGATATATCAAAAAATCGATATATGGTCACACCCCTACTTGCAATATCAGCACAGTCTGTACAAGACTTTTATAATACGTATTGGAAGGAAACAAATTAAAAATAGTTTTGAAACTTGAATATTGAGCAGAAAGATCAAAACATATTTTTAAGGGCAAAGTCTGTCTTCGGTGACTTTAATAAAAGTAGATTTAAAATCAAACATAATTGAGATTTTACTTTTTTGCCATATCGCCCAGCCCTATGTTCTCCCTGTGTCTGCGTAGGTTTCCTCCAGGTGCTCCACTAAATACATGCACAATAGGTATGAATGTAATGAGAGAGGAATGGATGGTGGTGGTTGGGGGTTTTGATGCGCCAGTGTGTTAGGCATCTCGCTTCCATCATCACCGGGTGTGGGGTGATTGCAACGATATCTGTACTCTGAACATTGTAAAGCGCTTTGGGTGACCTTGGTCTGTAAAATGCGCATTACATTACTACTCCCCTCCCACTCAAGCGCATGCTCGTGTGCTATTGTTTACGGAGCTGGATATGTCACTTGTTTTCGACCAAAAACAAATGGAAATGTTGCAGGCATTTTTTTTCCCTCATTTGATTGCATGCCCCAGTGCAAAAGTAGTCTCGTCAACAGCGCTTTCCGGTTGCCTCTCTCCTGGTCCTTCAAACGCTTGGCCTCTCTTCGTTCTTGTAGGGACTATCTTTTGGATGGCTGTTTCGCTGTATAAGCAGTAACCAGTAACGAAGACACCGGAAGTGTCGCACCCACCATGATGCTTGTTTACCACAGCTGTCTGTGCGCGCAAACGAGAGACCTGTAGATTTTTTCAAGAAAGTGGGGGCCAGTGGTCCGCTGCGATTGGTCAAAATCTGTTCCCGAAATAAATGATCTTCCACGTTGTGCGACAATTCGATCTAAAATAAAATTACACTCTGCGCTACTTATTCTTTAAAAGGACGTATATGCCAATGCACTGCATGGATATGGATTGAATTTTCCTAATGAATAC
This sequence comes from Knipowitschia caucasica, assembly GCA_964034765.1. Taxonomy (NCBI): domain Eukaryota; kingdom Metazoa; phylum Chordata; class Actinopteri; order Gobiiformes; family Gobiidae; genus Knipowitschia; species Knipowitschia caucasica. The sequence goes on along the minus strand of OZ035842.1, from coordinate 9,652,532 downwards.
AAAAATAAAGGAGGTAGTCCAGCTTTAAGCTACCAGCGTTTAAGGAAAATGTTAAAACAAAAATGTTTTTTGAATGCTATTTGAATGATCCTAAAAAAAAGATATACTTTTACTCTCCAAACACCATTTCTCACTGTCCAATTGTGTGCTTTCTTCTGTATTGTTAAGGCCTTCATCAATAGAGATGTCTTAAACGGTTTCCAGTTATTCCATTAGATGTTGCCAGATTTCTTTTAATGCACGAGATTGCAAGAGATTGTATTTTTATTATTATTTTTTTATTGGCCCACCAACTATTCAACAATCCAAATCCTCCCTTCTCTCCGAAGCCACCGCTCACCCGTTTTCTCATATGCTCCCTAAACAGCATTACCAGTTTGTCTTCCCTCTTCCTCTTCCTGGTCTCTCCTTCAGGGGCCTCCAGCTCCAGCCCTTGTTCCTTCGCTGGACTTCTTTCCTCCATACCTGCGGACGGACCAGGACCAAGGATGGAAGGTCCCAACATCTCATCCATGAGACCAAACCAGGGCCAAGTCTCAGCACTGGACTTTCCCTCATCTCCTTCTCCTGTCCCTGGGTACTTGCAAATCTTGAACAAAACAAGTTTATATGAAGAGATTATATTTCACACATTCACTCGCCTAAGACTAAAAGGTGGTTGTATATACTTTATACTTCTTTTTTAGGTTGTCCCATTTCTTTCTCGCCTGCAGAGACGAGACCATCCCCTGTAGACCTAGTTGCTCCAGGATTTTCCTAAAGCCAAAACAGAAACATGCATGTTAAAACATAGGAAACAACACATTATATACAGTCTTTGATTAGAACAGATAGACATGTGTTGCAAATACGAGGAATTGCATGCATATTTTATCCCACGCCAGACACGTTGCGGCCCAGTGGGTACGGTGGCTAGATACATGCAGCGAAAGTGTGTCTTCTGTGTGAATGTGTCTTCACCCAGAGTTGACATTCTACTGTGACTGTAAACAAGTGATGCTAACGTGTTTGCCGATACGGAAGTAAAGGTTATTAAACTTGTTAGCATCAAAACCCGCCCACCACTTCGCATCAGTGGTGGGATTTAGAGAATCCCTGGGATTATTAGTAACATGTTCATCAAAAACCATGCAGATTCTACATTTCCATTTATGAAGTCCATTATTTTCTTATGTTTGTTGAAATGGTCATAGACAATATATTTACATTTGGGACTAATATGAGTCAATGTGGTAGACTACAAGGTACATGTGCAGCATTTTGAGAAAGAAGGAGAAATTTGCTCATAAAGCTCACCATAAATCATAGACATTGGGTGTCAATGTGAGTTCGCAGCTCACTTTAGGAAGAGCAGGAAGTGAATTGTTAGTAGCTTATAATATGTATGAAACAGCCTATTAAATAGTCTAAATATTAAAAGATACATTTGTAGTTTTAGTCCTCCAGTGGGAGAATGTTGTATTTGTCATCATCTTGTCAAAACCAGTTGAGTGTTGTCAAGATGAATGACAAGAAGGTTTGGTTTACAGTCAGCCTTCTTGTTTTCATCCGGGTAATTACATGTCTTCAATTCCCAGAGGGACAGACATATGTTGATCTTAGATAAACATCACCTGTTCCCAGTGACATTCTCTGTGATCTTACCTCCAGGCAGTGCAGGCAGAGAACTTCGCCCCTGTGAAGAGGCTGTCATTCTCCACCCGCAATTTGATGAACTGTGCCGTCAGCTCCTTGCTCCCTATTCACAAAACAAAACAGTAAAGCATATAGTGTAAAATAAAGTATAAAATGTCCAATAGTTTTGATTTGTTTAAACCATAATTTTAGAGTTATAAGCCATGCAACACTTGCTACTATGTTTAGCCAATATAAGGAAATTCAATTACAAATACATTTATTTGTATAAGGTTCTGGTCCCGGCGGCAACCCCCGAACCCGGTGGTGGACACCGGTAGTAAGGGAGGCCGTCAGCTGAAGAAGGAGTCCTATCGAGCCATGATGGTTCGTGGGATTCCTGAGGCAGCTGTCCAGTACCGGCAGGCCAAGCGTAGGCCCGGGTTTTGGCCAGGCTGTTGCAGAGGCCAAAACCCGGGACTGGGAGGAGTTTGGAGAGTCCATGGAGCATGATTATCGGCCGGCCTCGAAGAGATTTTGGCAAACCGTCCAGCGCCTCAGAAGGGGGTAGCAGTGTTTTGCCAACACCGTGTACGGTGCTGCTGACCTCGACTGGGGATATTGTTAGGCGGTGGAAGGAATACTTTGAGGTTCCCCTAAATCCCCCTGTTGCGTCCTCATCCTCATCCTGTTGGGGTGGATACTTCCATCTTCCTTGCTGAGGTCACCAAGGTGGTTGGCAGCCTCATTGGTGGCAAGGCTCCGGGAGTGGATTAGATCCGTCCTGACCTCTCGAAAGTCTCTGGATGTTGTAGAACTGTCTTGGCTGACATGTCTCTGCAAGATCACATGGCAATCGGGGGCATTACCAATGGAGTGGCAGACCGGGGTGGTGGTCCCTCTCTACAAGAAGGGGGACCGGAGGGTGTGTTCCAATTATCGTGGAATCACCCTCCTCAGCCTCCCCAGTAAGGTCCATGGTACTGAAGAGACAACGACCGATCAGCTCGACCAGCTCTATACTCTCCATCGGATACTCAAAAGGGCCATGTGAGTTCGCCCAACCTGTCCAAATCAAGCCCCGGCGAACCAAGATGACGCCGTATTCAAATAAATGGTTTGTGCTCAGTGGCGCATGTGCCGGCCTGGCACGGTCACCGACATATTAGCGGAACTCGCCATATTACTCGCTATATTTGGGGATCGTCTGGTCCTCCCGGTTCTGCGCAGTGGATATTCTCCCATGATGCGATGCGTCAAATACACGTGTGTCGCTCATGCACAGAGGGGCTCGGAAAGCGCGGACAGACTCAAGCTCAACAGAGCGGGAGTTAGAGCGGGAGTTAGAGCGGGAGCCAGACGAGCAGAGTTTGTGGCAGTAAAGTGTGGATTTAAAGAAAACCGAAGGATTTAAGAAGAAAAAAAAGTTCAGGATGACAAGGGACACTAAAATCCCCACTAAATCCGACCTTTATGAAAGCTGTAGGTTCTTTATTATTATAATAATAATTATAATAGATCCATGGTCCACATGTGCTTTGTGGATCTCGAGAAGGCGTTCGACCGTGTTCCCCGGGTGTCCTTTGGGGGGTTCTCCGGGAGTACGAGTTCCCTGTATGACCGAAGCCAGAGCTGCGTTCGCTTTGCCGGCAGTAAGTCAACCCTGTTCCTGGTGCAAGTTGGCCTCCGACAAGGCTGCCCTTTGTCACCGGTTCTGTTCACTGTTTATACTGGAGGGAGTCCGGTTCAAAGGCAACAGGATTTCATCTCTGCTGTTTTTCGGACGATGTAGTCCTGTTGGCTCAAACAAACCAGGACCTGCAACATTCACTGGGACGGGATGCACTAGCCTCCAAATCTGAGGCCATGGTGGGTGAGTAGCTCAGTCCCACGGGAAGAGCTCGAAGTAGAGCCCCTGCTTCTCCACGTCAAGAGGAACCAGTTGAGGTGGCTCGGACATCTGTTCTGAGTGCCTCCTGGACGCCTCCCCGGGGAGGTGTTTTCTGGGCATGTCCCACTGGGAGGAGGCCCCGGGGAAGACCCAGGGCACGCTGGAGTGACTATGTCTCTCAGCTGGCCCGGGAACGCCTTGGGGTCCCCCCAAATGAGCTGGAGAAAGTGTGTGTGGATAGGGAATTCTGGGCGTCTGTGCTTGGGCTGCGGCCCCCGTGACCCGGCAACGGATAAAGTGGAAGAAAATGGATGGATTTATTTGTATAGCACATTTAATACACAAGGCAAAGCAAAGTGTTTAACAAAACAGGATATTAACAATTGTAAAAGGCATACAAATCATAAATAATCATAGTACACCAGCAGGATGTCACAGATGTATTTTGGTGCGAGGCCATGGAGAGACTCGGTTTGCAACTTTGTTTAACACATCATTTGAGTCTACTGCCCATTTTTGTTGTATATATGATATAGATAAGTAATATTTTTGACAGTTTTTTAACTCTCTGAGAAGTCCATTTGAAGGCTTTTAGTTTTTTAATTTGAGTTATTGTATGTACTTTTTTGCTCCTCCTAACTTTGTGACATTTTCTGTATCCAACTGTTTATTTTGGGTAAATGTACCACTGTAAATGTAAACTGCTCCACCCAGAGGCTACTTCATCTGTGCTGCTGTGACCTGTCCTGCTCCACCCAGAGGCTACTCCATCTGTGCTGCTGTGACCCGTCCTGCTCCACCCAGAGGCTACTCCATCTGTGCTGCTGTGACCCGTCCTGCTCCACCCAGAGGCTACTCCATCTGTGCTGCTGTGACCCGTCCTGCTCCACCCAGAGGCTACACCATCTGTGCTGCTGTTGTTCATTATTACTAATATTATGTTTTTAGAATTATCAACTTTATTTTTGCTGCTACTGGACACCCGAATGTCTCCTACGGGGATCAATAAAGTATCTATCTACCTATGTAACCTAACTAAAATTAAGTTTTTTGTTGCTTGGTAACCAATCAACTTTCTATGGCCGTTTTAAGATGCTGGTAGGTCAGCTTGGTGTTCCACCAGAAAAGAGCATGTGCTAGCCACCATCGCAACACACTGTTTACTTGAAGAAGTTAGCAAGTAAAAAGCAAAAAAGTATACATTACTTTTAATACATCTGGTGGACCTCTTAACCTTTATGTGAGGGAAATTCTCAGATTTCCATTGGTTTGAATGGAAGCAGTCGGCTCTGGCAGTTCAAGTAGCTAGTTGCATAACTGGAAGTCCTACAGTTGAATAAAATCTAAAATCCTTACATTTGAATGCAAAGTCAGGACCGGGGCCGCGGGGAGCCGCTCCTGACGCGTCCATTTTGAAGCGGAAAGCAGGGCAGAAAAAAAGACCGTTCTCAAACCCTCCGAAGTGTGAATCAAGTGTTCGAATAGACCGTGTCCATGCAAACGAAGGTCGGATTCGTGGGTTATATTCGTGGCGGACCCGTTAATATAATAGATCCATGGGTGGACCATAATAGATCCATGACCATAGGCCACACACCGGAAGTGACATATGCAGCCGAGATACGCAGTCCCGGATGGATCAAGTGTTTTTTTTTTTTTTTTTTTTTTTTTTATTCAAAGTGTGCAACAAACAATTACATTTCTCAACAACGTAGACACATTGATGCACTAATATTGATCAAATAAAATAAAATACATACATACATTACATACAGGGGTCTGCTAATCGACTAATACTTTTAAAAAAATTATCAATGTGATTGTTCTAATTAATTTCTTATTTTGTAGTTTTAAATTTTAAAGAGGCCAGATAGGTTTTCAGATCAGAAGCTTTAAACGCAGAAAAGGAAGGGTTTTTTTTCACAGAATTTAGTTTTATGGATGGATTTTATAATGTAAATTTCATCAGAGGAGAATTTTTTATCATTAAATATGAATAAAATTTGAAATTTGGAAATATTAACATTTTTATGGAATATTCCAGCCAAATAGTGTTGCACATTGGACCAAAATCTATCTATAATAGGACATTCAAAAACTAAGTGTTCAATACTTTCACCATCACATTGACAAAAGGAACATTGGTTACTTAGATTAGGTAAAAAACGACAAATATTGTCTTTTACAATATCTGTGTACAATTTTAAATAAACATTCCTTGACTTTATTTGTGATTATATATTTGTAGGGCAACAAAAAAACTTGATTCCAATATTTTCGGTTAAATGAACCCCACCTATGTTTACATACTGGATTGGCCAATTGTATTTCAATTTGGAGAGACGAGAAACGAAAATGGTTTTGAGTATTTATTGAGGTGGTTTGGCGCCCTAGGCCCCGGTGCGGCCTTCAGATCGGAGAGGCTCCTGCGATGGAGCGCGTACAATCCCCCGGGACCTAGGCACTGGTGGCGGCATTTTGGCAGATTGGAGGCAGATTGGAGGCAGATTGGAGGCAGATTGGAGGCAGATTGGAGGCAGATTGGAGGCAGATTGGAGGCAGGGTGAAGAGGAGGAGGAGGGGAGGCGGTGGTTGCGAGGCTTCGAGAAGGCAGAAAGTGAGAGTTGCTCCGCTTTTAAGCGGCTGCCTGTCCGGCACGGATGATTGGAAGGGGGCGTTTGCCGAGCGATAGGCTGGGGAAGCGAACCGGCCTGGAGGGGGTAGCTTTTGCTGACGTCTACCAAATTGAATTTTCGCGAGCTACATTTCAATTTGGAGAGACGAGAAACGAAAATGGTTTTGAGTATTTATTGAGGTGGTTTGGCGCCCTAGGCCCCGGTGCGGCCTTCAGATCGGAGAGGCTCCTGCGATGGAGCGCGTACAATCCCCAAAAAGCTGAGTGTGTTGATGGAGTTTTGCAGCCTGGTTTGCAGGAAACAGACGTCGTGGCTACTCTATGCTGTGACCGCTATCGCTATGCTGTGACCGCTATCGCTATGCTGTGACCGCTATCGCTATGCTGTGACCGCTATCGCTATGCTGTGACCGCTATCGCTATGCTGTGACCGCTATCTCTATGCTGTGAACCGTTTATGCGCTAACCATTTTTTGCTATGCTGTGACCGCTAACACTAACGCTATGACCGCTACCACTGACGCTATGACCGCTATCACTGACGCTATGACCGCTATCACTGACGCTATGACCGCTATCACTAACGCTATGACCGCTATCACTAACGCTATGACCGCTATCACTATGTGCTGTGACCGTTATATGCGGTTATCTTTGAGTGCCGGGACGTGAGCGCTCGCATCACGATCAACCGGACGCTGCGGCAGGGTTATCTTTGAGCGCTGGGACGTGAGCGCTCGCATCACGATCAACCAGACGCTGCGGCAGGGTTGTCTTTGCGCGCTGGGAACGTGAGCGCTCGCATCACGTTCCGTCAGACGCTGCGGCAGCGGAGAGTGTTTGAGAGAAGTGCGTGCCGCCACCAGAATCTTATTGGTTCACTTACTTTGCTTCGTATTGCTTTGCTGGGAGCTTACGAGGAAGCCAGTTGACGTTGTGCAGGCAGGATAGCGGACGCGTCTGGCCTGATGTAGGCGGAGAAAGCCGCAGAGGACCGGCGCCCCAGCTGTTGCGGAGAGGTGTGGGGGAGCCCCAGCGAGGCCGCGATGGTCCTGGAAAAAAACCCCCCAAAACCCACGGAAGGGGCACGTCCGTGTAGAAGCTGAGACCTGGAGGGGCAGAGACGTATCGGAGAGGGCCATGAAGTTGCAGGCGCCTTTACGCTTAGAATCTTGGGTTGGAGAGTAGATAATCAGGATAGTAGGATGGTCGGGAAAAGCCGTGTCTCGGACCGCACGAAGGTTGAGTGTGCAGTAGTGAAACGCTTATGCAGAGAAGCCATGGAAGGCGAGCAGGAAGATGCTGCGAGGATGGCAGACATGTACCTGGAAGATGAGCCGGAGTTCAGTGCCGCTGCAGGAATGGGCAGCATGATTGGGAGCCTGCGATCAGAAGAGTGAAGAACACGGTATGGATGCCTTTGATTAGGAGTCCGATTGACGGCTCAGCGCAGCTACTCGGCCAGCTGCATCTGATAGAATCAGAAGATTAAGTAGAGAGATGAAGCACGACCGCCGAAGTGACCCTGGGAGCGAGTCCAGTGCCGCGCGGCATACTCGGCCGGGCTGCATCCATTAGAAGCAGGATAAGCTTCTGAGGGGTGGGTTGCAGCAGTAGCAGTAGCAGCAGCGGCAGCAGCAGTAACCTCAGATAATAACGGCAACGACCTGTATCAGCCGCGGCAGCAGCAGCTGCAGCATCCGTAGATAATAACGGCAAAACCCTGTATCAAAGCCACGGCAGTAGAATATGTTGTAGCTGTTTAGTGTTTCAGTAAGAGAAGCGAAGTGAAGAGAGATGACGAAGTACATGAAGCAGCAGCAGCACGGCAGTAGTAGCAGTATGAAGCAGCAGCAGTAGCAGCAGTAGCGGTAGCAGTATGAAGCAGCAGAAGCAGTATTAGCAGGAGCAGCAGCACCACGAAGCGATTCATACGAACAGACAGACGTGTCACGCCAGCGTGCGCCGCTTGTCTCCGTGAGCCAGGTTACGTACGTGTCTGAAAGAGCCGAGCCACAGAGACGGGTGCAGCCTGGGAGCCTGCGGAACGGCAGCGGCACATGTAGTAGTAGGAGCAGCAGGAGCAGCAGCAGCAGGGACAGACAGCAGCAGGAGCGGCAGCAGGAACAGGCAGCAGCAGGAGCGGCAGCAGGAACAGCAGCGGCGGGATCAGGCATCAGTAGGAACGGCAGCGGGGACCGGCAGCAGCGGCGGTCAGAGAACCAACCCACGGTTGTTTAAGAGCCTGAGGGAATAAATCAACCCGAATCCGAAACATTCCCATGCGAATAACAGACGTCCCCTGGAGCCATCTTCTGCTTTGGTTATGGCAGATGCGCATGAACGATCACTGATCCATGCGTTCATAGCCCCAACGCGACTTCACACCCATTGCAGATTCACGTTCGGCCCTTTTTCTTCCTGCTGCACTTTCAAAATGCAACACTGCAGTTAGTTACCTAATTTAATACCAGCGACCTAGCTATTTAATGCATGGTTTTACTGCAAGTGGCAGAACATGATCTGAATTAATGCACATAGCTCCTCGTATATCCCTCAGACGATAGAGATTGATGCCATTTAATATGCATTGTCCCTCGGTTAGCTCAGACACGTGTGAAAACGGAGCCTGCAGACCAAGCTCGGGGCGAAAAAAAACCGGCGCCTGCAGTCAAGTGCGTAGGGCAAAAACCAATCGCCTGCAGCCCAGAACTCCGGGATTAATCTGTCCGCGGTCAGCACACTCACTGTACTCACATGCCAGGAGACTTGGGAAAAGCAACGGGACAACGCGGCACCGCCAATCGAGGCAGGGACACGCACGGCACCGCCAGACCTTCTGCGTGCGGCAGCAGACCACAAGGAACGAGCCGCACATAAACCCGCGGAGGGCCCCGCGGAGCAGCCCGCAGAAAGAGCCCGCAGAGGAGGAGAGCAGTGAAGACATGCGAACCACAGCAGGTGCAGGGACGTGGAAGAGGAGCAGACCAGTGCAGGGACGCGGAGGAGGAGCAGACCAGTGCAGGGACGCGAAGGAGGAGCAGACCACAAGCAGCCAGACGGAGGACGCCAGGGACGCGCACGAGTAGCGTGAGTAGACGAAAACGATTCCTCCAGACGATTCTCTGCAAGGCTTCAGGAGCTTGCGAGGCTTCGAGAAGGCAGAAAGTGAGAGTTGCTCCGCTTTTAAGCGGCTGCCTGTCCGGCACGGATGATTGGAAGGGGGCGTTTGCCGAGCGATAGGCTGGGGAAGCGAACCGGCCTGGAGGGGGTAGCTTTTGCTGACGTCTACCAAATTGAATTTTCGCGAGCTACATAAGACTATCCCTAATATATTTGTTTGTGCACTTTTTATCTTGTAAGCTTACACCTAAAATGGAAACATCCGTGAAATGTGAGTCAATAAAATGAATACTTTGCGCTAATGTTCTTATACTTTGAGGTATCGACTTTACAACCACATCAAACTCATGCTCAGGTATTTGATTATCATACTTTTCTATGAAAACCTTATACTCATAAAAATCACCATTATCATCTAAAAGTTGTTTCACAGTATTTATATTTTTGTCAAACCAGTTCTCTAAATATAAGGATTTCCTTCGATGCAGGATGTAAGCATTGTTCCATAAAATACAATTGTGAGGAGAATGCAGCCTCGCGGAAATTCAATTTGGAAGACGTCAGCAAAGCCACCCCTTCCAGGCCGGCCTCGCAGCCCCAGCCTATCGCACAGCAAACGCCCATTTCCAACCAACCTACGCCGGCCAGGCCAGCCGCTTAAAAGCGGAGAAACTCTCACTTTACGGCCTTCTCGAAGCCTTGCAAACCACCGCCTCCCCTTCACCTCCTTTTCTCACCCTGCCTCAATCATGCCTCTTCCTGCTGCCCGAATGCCGCCACCAGTGCCTAGGTCCCGGGGGATTGTGCGCACACTCTCGCAGGAGCCTCGCTGACTGAACGCCGCACCGGGGCCTAGGGCGCCAAACTACCTTCAATAAAATACTTCAAATGCATTTTGTCTCCTCGTCTCTCCAGATTGAAATAGTTGTGTTTGTAAAGTAAGGACCAGTACAGTAAAACCTGTTGATGAAACTTGGCTAATTTCACAGGAAGTTTTCCAACAGCAAAGGGACAATGCAGAAGAAAATTCAGGCCTCCCAACGTTCAAAAAAAATAATTTGGGAAGATATTCCATAAACAATTTGGATTTTTATTAAATAGTTTTATCCAATTAATTTTCAAAATCTGATTTAAAGCAGTAAAAGTTAAGACGTCCAATCCACCTTCAGCTAAAGAATTGGTGAGAACTGTTTGTTTTAATTTATGAGCTTTTTTTTTCCACAGAAATTTGAATAAGATTTTATCAAGATTAGAGCAGAGCGTTTTGGAGACATCTAGTGTTGAGAATATGTAAGAGGCTCTGGACATTCCTTCTGCCTTGCTTAACAAAACTCGACCATTAATAGAAAGATCTCTTCCCAACCAGCTATTAAATTTCTTCTTTATAGCATCCATGACAGACAAAACATTTTCTGTCATATTTCTACTCTCCTTAGATATTTTTATGCCTAAATAAGTCACCGTATCCTTCACAGGGATGTTGCAGATATCTCTAAGATTAGTATTATATAGAGTTAGAATGTCACATTTTTTAAAATTAAGTTTCAGCCCAGAAATGTTTGAAAATGTAGATATTGTGGACAAGGCTGATTGGACTTCTTCAGCATTTTTAAGAAATATAGTTGTATCATCGGCCAATTGAGATATTTTAATTTCTTGCTCAAAAACCTTAATCCCTTGAAAGGAACTTTGTCGAATCAAATAATTCAAAATCTGTCCCACAAGTAAAAAAATATATGGTGAAACTGGACAACCTTGTCTTACACCTTTGTTGATATCAAATCTGTAAGATGTACCAAAGAGCAATTTCACAGCACTGTTGTTGTTCCGATAAAGAGTCTTAAGAGCTTTGATGAAGAAATTTCCAAAGTTTAGAAAATGTAATGTATCAAAAATAAATGTATGACTTACAGTGTCAAAAGCCTTTTGGTAATCTAAAAAAAGAATCAAAGGATCACCTGGCAATAAGTCCCTATAGTGAACTAGATCTAAAACTAATCTTATGTTATCTGCTATTTGCCTCCCAGGCATGAATCCGTTTTGAGACTCATGAATAATATCGTTTAAACCACATTTGAATCTTTTAGCCAACAGGGATGCTAAAATGTTATAGTCATTATTGAGTAATGTAATACCTCGCCAATTATCAATAATCAAAGGGTCTTTATGTGGCTTTGGTATTAAAGTTATGAGACCTTGTTTCATTGAAGTAGGTAATTCTTCATTGTTAATAGACTCATTGTAAACTGCAAGAAGAAATTCAGAAATCTCATGTGAAAATAGATGATAAAATTCTGAAGTTAGCCCATCATTACCTGGCGACTTATTTGGTTTTAAATTTTTTTTAAACTTATTTCTTCTACAGACAAGGATTCATCACAATCTTCTTTAAAAGTCTTGTTTGCTTTTTTTACATCTTTCAATGAATGGAGGACCGATGTACTGTCCATGCAGATATCTTTCTTATAAAGGTTACTGTAAAAATCAGATACATATTGAGAAATTGTAGTATAATACATTGTTTATACTCAATTTAGTTAATGACTTTCTTTCATAGTTTCTTTTTTCAACACCAAAAAAATATTTGCTGTTTTTCTCCCCTTCTTCAATCCATTTCAATCTTGATCTGACAAATGCTCCTTGAGCCCTTTCCCTAAAAATCCCATCTAATTCTTCTTGACATTTAAGTAATTGTGTGAGCAATTCGTTATTATTCGGTCCCTCAACGCAATAGCGAACTATCTAAATGACGTCACTAAGACACGCCCCCGCCGCCTGTCAACTCCCGCCCACATGTTTCGGACAAACACTGCCGAAATGAATCAAATACCACTTGTCACTTTAGACGAAAATGATATACCAGGGGCAAAATTCCACCATCAAACCATCAGGGATCATAGTGTAGACCAATTATAACGTTGGCTTGAATGTCGTGGTCTTCCAGTAACTGGTAGACGGTTTGAATTGATAAAAAGATAATGGTGAGGATTATGCTAACATTATCTAGTCATTTAAATTGCAATGTTAGCGCCTTCTTTGTTTGTTTTGCTGTGATTAACTTCCATTTATCAAGTTGTTTTTGCACTATCCACTTTGTAATTAGTTTGATCATTAGTTAGCTACAGTCAGCTGATATTATAATAAATCCATGATCACAACGGGTTACGCCACTGTCTCTGAGAGAAACTATCAGAGCTAGCCACACTCAGTAAACGCAAATGACAATCAATCAACACATTTAAATGTTAATGGGAGAATACATTATACACATTCATAACACAAGTGCACGGAGGTTTTCAGAATTAACTGTTCAGGTTTTCATGACAAAAATACTTTTTTAATGCGACTAAAGCGATCGCTTTTAGGTTAACTATCCTCACTGTTACTCGCCTGCCACGGGAAAACCTTTGGGAACTATTTTCTTTGCACTCATTAAATAAACCTTTCGGCATGAGTAGTGAATGACGTTTATTTTGTGTGTTCAATTGGTACAAAGCCGTATAATAAGCAGACACAAAGTTGAAAAAAATCCCTCTCATCTTTCTTCAGGTGTGAGAATTGTATACTTTCTGGATTAGGACAAACAATACTAATATGGATTGATGGGGGTAAATGGTGTAAAGAGAAAGTTTGTGCTAACTACATTCAGAAGAGCTCAGACGGACCTGATACAGCGGTCCAGATCCAGTCCCAGCTAAACGTAGCTAGGACTGGATCTGGATGCTCCACAGTTGGTCCAGCGAAGTGTTTTGAAAAAACATGTGCCCTTTTTAACCTTTTCATGAGAGAAATTCTGCCGACCACAAGCACCCACCTGGTCTGATCTGGTCCTGGTCTGGTCCTGGTCTGGTCCGATGTTGTGGTTTAACGAACGGGTTGAATGTTACTTTCATATAGTCCTTTTCAGAGTATCTGAAATCGCTCCGACAAGCACCATAACTGCAGTGTTTTGTTGTCACCATGATTCAATGATTTAGCCCAAATAAATACACACGCGTATGAGGAGAACACAGTAGAACTCAACGAGTCGTACACAATGTTTGTCCGAAACATGCGCGCATGCGCAGTCATCTGAGCTATTTTTAGCACATTTCGGAAACCGGACAGTGCCCTATTGATACTATTTTTTCATCACGTAAAGGCGGTTCTGGAGATGCCGTTTGCCCGGATGGCTGCTGGGTACGTTTTTGACAACTGGCAAAAGTGGCACCCCGTTTGTCTGTCGGGACTGTCCATCGAGGACATTGAGGATATATACATTTTTGGATTTATGGTAGCAGGGTTCCTCCTGATTGGATTTGGAGTTGGCTTGATCTACCGCAAAGTTGGAGGGCTGTCCACTCAGAAGATTTACGAGCGGCTGTCCGCGGAAAACAAGGAGAGTTTCCGCGAGTTGGTCAGAGTCGTGGTCGAGGGCACAGTGGGGACACAACGGGGTGTGAGTCGGATCGAACATTCCCTTAACGACCTGGGAGTGAGATCTTTGGATGGACTTAAACGCTTGGAAGGATTGATTGAAGGACTTGGGCCTCACGGTGGAACCTCGTACTGACGTGGTCAACTCCGGATAACGGTGAACGGAGGGTCCAGTTCCAGTATAATTTGGACATATTGGCTTTAGTTTACACTGCCTTTCATTGATCAGCTAAAGTGCTTATACAAATTTCCCACAAGGGCATGTGTTGTTTTGTCTCCAATGTTTGCACCTGCGCTATCTTTGTCCTTCACATTCCACCACCACACACGGCCACTCAAGGCTGACACTGGACTCTTATCTATCTCAGACTCACAACCCAGAACACCAGTTACAGTCCCCCCCCCCCCCCTTCTACATGTCTGCCTCTCTCTCTTTTTCAGTCTATGGTGGTCTTCCCCTCCACCTCCCCCACCCACACTCCCCTCTGACGCGCTATATTGGACGAGGCGGGCCAGAGTGATGACTTCCCATTAAAAAGATCCGCATGTTTTTCCACATGTACCGTGTCTCTCCCCATGTTTGTTGAAATATGTGTCTGTTTTGCTCTATGCTGTTGAATAACTGTTATTCTACTGTTTGTCGCATGGCGCCGTAAAGATGGCGCCGTGGCAAGAGCTCTGGTGTGTGTCGTCTTCTGGTGCTCACCGGGGTAGTCTTGCACAGTTTTCCAATGTGGTTTTACTGCAAATGGCAAATAAATGAATCTGAATCATTATTATCGTCTAAAATCTGAGTGGTAATTTCTGAAATACGTTTAATCAGTTGTTCTAGATTCTTTTTTTTATTTTGATTTAGTCTCTTACTGAAGTGGATTGTAAATGTTCTAATTTCATATTTAAGTAGCTCCCAATATTTTCCAAATTCATTATTGATTGTTGCTAGAGTCCAGTATTGTTTGATAAGTTTATTTATAACAGAGGTAAGATCAGTATTGTTTAACAACAAATTGTTAAGTTTCCAGAGGCTATATACTCTTCTGTTTTCTTTACATGTCAAGTTCAGTTTTATGGAAATTGATCTATGATCAGTTAATATAGCTGGACAAAGTTCTACCTCTGATACACATTGCTCAATTTCCTTTGATGTTAACCAAAAGTCAATTCTAGATAAGGATGAAAATGTTTTGTTGTTATTGACGTTCATCAGGATGCCGAATCCTCCATATATCTATTAAGTTTAGATGGTTTGAAAATTCAATCAAATGTTTGTCTTCATGTCTTGATTCTGAAGGATGTCTATCAACATGGTTTGACCACACCATAACGAAATCTCCTCCCAAGATCAACTTTGCCGAAGTATATTTTGTGTGTAGAGTATTAACAACGGCTTGTATTTCATTCAACAAAGTTGAGTTTGAAGAGTCAGAATTATAGCCATAAACATTCCCCAACAAAAAAATGGAAGAGTGCAACTCAATTACTATTCTAATCCAATGACCTTTGCTATCAGATATAGAATCTAAACATTTTCCTTTAAAATTATCTTTTAAAATAATGACTCCTGCTGATTTGTTTGAGCCGTGTGCAAACCACAAATCCTTCCCCCACTGATTCTTCCAGAATGAAACATCTTCTGAGTTAGAGTGACATTCTTGAAGAAAGATAAAATCTGATTTAGCCTCTTTAGAGAACAAAAAAAAAGCTTTTCTTTTAATATTATCGCGCAGACCCCTTGTATTAACAGACAAAAGTGTTAAATCCAAAATAACTTTTTATAGAACCTTTTGGAAAAAAAACCCTCAAGACATTAACTGAAACCACAACTCCTTGTAACATATTTGAAACCTCAAATGTACATACACATGAGTGAACGTGTATGTATTTATATTGAACATAAATATGTAGTCTTACCACACTTCATCAGTGTAGCAATAGAAATTCGCAGTGAGGACAAGTTCAATCAATCTTCTTTGTCTTGCCATTCAGAGTCAGGAAGGAACACTGCGTCGTACTTCTTTGCCTTCCACGTATCCTCTACGTCCCACGAAGTATGCCTTCTTACCATCTTTACGGGCCTGCTCGATGATGGGCCACAGCGCCGCTCTGGCGTCCTTGTCTTCCTTAGTTAAGTCTTCTCCAAAGCGCAACTTGTTGTCTCGTAGGTAGCTGTTGTTTTTTGCACTTCTCCAGATCTCGTCTCTTAATGAGCGGAGAGCGAACAGAATGATGACCCCTCTGGGCTTGTTAGCATCACGCCTTCCCAGCCTGTGAGCTACGTCAATCCCCTCCGATGTCTTCAGTCCGAGCGCAGGAACCACTTTTTGACAGATGGTCATGACCTTCTCCTTCACGTTTTCTCCATCATGTTCAGGCAGACCGTACATGCGAAGGCACCATCTGCGCTTATATCGTTCAGCCTCAGCAACACGCTCCTCTAGATTCTCCATTTCAGTCTTTAGCTTTCCACACGTTGTTTTCAATGCATTATTCTCTTTCTTTATGTCATCAATCTCGTCATGCAAGTACCCAATCGACTGTTTAATCTCTTTAATGTCCTCAGAATTCAGATTGATAAGCACCTCCTCTGCTCTGTCGTTGACCGCTTTGAGGATGGCGTGTAATGAAGGCTCTTTCTCCCCACTGCATATTTTCTTTGGCGCGGGGCTGTTAACTGGCGAGTCAGGGAGTGGTGAAAATTCTTCATCAATTTCCAACATACCAAAGCTGTTCTCACTGGCGTAGTCATGCTCGTCCATCGTAGTATGCATATCAGAGCTTCTTGTCTTACGTTTGAGTTCCTCTTTCATGGCTTTAGAGTTCTTCAACATGTTCAAAGCGTGCTTGCAAAATCCGCTAGCTTAATGCTAATAAAAGGCTAACGGTCTTTCAGTAAAATATTTTTTTCCCACTCACTTTAAAGGCGCTATACCCGTTTCTGCAATGTTTGAATGTTTAGCACCGCCCCCCAACTCGCTCACAGGCTTCTCATTTCCCCTACGCTCTCATAACACGGAGCCACCTAGTTTTATTTGCGATCTGATACATATGCTAACATTAGCATTAGCGCAACTTGTAAGCTGTGCAACAATCACTGATGAAATGGTACTAAAGCAACGCACTGCTAACACAATATATAAGTAAAAGAATACCATTAGTTTCGCGTCCGGATGTATTCATTTAAACATTAGAATATATTCTAATATTTAATTATAATTTATTATACAGCTCCTCACAGCAGCAGTAGAACACTCCATTGACGTGAATGTAATTCTTCCGATCATTTTTTCTTGATAACAGAACTCTCAAACCAATAATGACCGAAGCCCCAATGCAATCTCTGTTTGTAATTCAGGTGTGTAAAATACTGCCATTACTTTGCAAGTACATCAAGCCTTCAGCGCCTGTCACTACACTGTGCCGTTTCTCTGCACACTTGTCTGTGTAGAGAAGCTAGCGGAGCTAGCGCAGCTAGCCACGCTCAATAAACAAATACATATCAATCAATCAACACCATTAAACGTCAATCGGACAATACCGTACACATATACATCCTAAACACGCATGCACGGACGATTTCAGAATTTGCTGTCAACGTTTTCATGACAAAAATACTGTTTTAAAGTGACAAAAAGCGATCGTGAAAAACCCGGAAGTTACCATGAAACAGCTAGCTAGCTTAGCTGTTACCTGCCTAGCACGTCCCAGTGAAACCTTTGGGAGCTAACTATTTTATTTGCAGTCATTAAATACATTTCTAATTATAAGGGTTGTCTAATATTTGTTCAAATATGTATATATTTTTTAATTTTGGAATTATATTCGAATTTCGAGGCCGAAGTCCTGGTGTTAAGCAGCGCTGTAGAGGCTAGAGGACGCAGGTTGTTCGCTGCTCGTTCTGTGAGCGGAGGAGAAAGAGCGGCCCGCTAAGACTCTACTCAGCACTTTTCACTGCCTGAATTTCATACACAGTGGAATCAATGACCTCAAGTTTTCAATTAAATTATGTATTATGATGCAACTTGTATGTAGTAAACAGTATTTTTATGAACTACTTAGAAAAAAAATCGGGTATAGCTTCTTTAAACTAGTTTGTTTTGTCCCGTCCTCTCAAATATATCAATATAAATGTCCTTTGCTTCCAATTGGTTTCTCAAAAATGTCCAGTCAGACCAAGCCCCGGCGATTCAAGATGGCGCCCTATTCAAATGAATGGTTGTGCTCAGTGGTACTTTGTGACGGCATGGGGGCTAAAAAGATTAGCGGAAGTTGCCTGAAACTCGCAAAGATCTATGGGAAACTCGCCTGTATTTGGGCATCGTCTGGTCCTCCCGGTTCTGCGCGGTGGATGATCTCCCATAATGCGTTGCGCCAAACACGCGTGTGTGGGTCTCACACCGGGTCTCACGCACGCGCACAGAGGGGCTCGGCCGCGCTCTGACCAATCAGAGCAGTTCATCAGAGCGGGAGTTAGAGCGAGAGCCAGAGGAGCAGAGTTTGTGGCACTAAAGTGTGGATTTAAACAAAACTGAAGGATTTAAGAAGAAAAAAAGTTCAGGATGACAAGGGACACTAAAATCCCCACAAAATCCTATCTTTATTGAAGCTGTAGGTTCTCTGTCAGCTGAGGTTGAGCTGTTTTAATATGCATTGAGTTCTATGGGGAAAATTTCTGGGTAGCCCACGTGAATTTAGTCTGGTTCAGTCTGCAGTACCGCGAGAATCCCCTGAGCACATGGGTTATTCAGCTACAAGCGAGTAATACCCTATCCAGTTAATATAATAGATCCATGAGTCAGACGTCTCAAAAAGTTTGTGGACTGGCCGCCATCTTGCGCGGTCTCGGATCAAGTGTATCTGTCTCATGGATCTATTATATCTGTCTGTGGCCTGCAGTACGGAGGCGTGTCGTGTAGTGGGCGTGTCGTGTAGTGACGTCACTACACGACACGCCCACTCCTCGTTTCTTAAAGGGGTATGAGCAAGGATCTATTATAATACGGGTATGAGCAGTAGTAAGTACCTACTATCTATGCCCAATAATGAATTTATGTGCAATAATGAATTTTATGGTGCATGTCATTGTCATCATTATTTATTGGGGGAAAATTAACACATTTTGTAAACATCAAAGTAGTAAATTTGCCTACAAAAGCTGCCATTACTTCAGACTACTTCAGACAATCAATAGGGATTTGAAGCGGCTCCGGACAAAAGTTAAGTTAAGAGTCAAATAATGTCAGTGCTTATGTCTAATGTGTACATTCATTTATAAAAGGGGCCTATGGTCGGTGGCTCAAATCCTGGCTGCCCTAAGTGCAGTCTGTTATGTTCTTGAGCAATTCACTTCACCCACATGTGTGGACATAGTGAGAGACTGGTTGGTGGTGGCCATTAGCACAGATTTTCAGCCTGGCATCCTCCAACCCAGCTGTGACACACTGTGTGGAATAAATGAATAAAGACTACAGTGTGTGGTTTTGAGAAACTTGTCACAGGATTGAAAAGCACAACACAAGATAAAGCTATTATTACACCACCACCACACACTCCTACGCCCACGGTCTCACATTACTGATCATAAAGAGAACATGCCATAACATTTTTTGTGCCCAGCTCCCTGCTTTGGCATTTTGGGACAAGCAGACATTCATTATTATTGTGTTTTGTCAAATATGTAGAAGAGAGAGATTAAACATCAAGAACATCTTATTGTTATCTGGCATTTTATGTACAGTACATGCTTTTTTTATGAATTTGTGTTATGTGAATGGCTCTGAAATGTAGACACTGAATAAGTTCTACACAAAACAAATTGCAACCACATGTTTTTTTTTGTTTTTTTTTATCTTGAGAGAAAGGCTTCAGAAGAGAGCGCTAATCTCCATCTTTCTTCAAATGCTTTCAGCCTCCCTGCTGCCTCCTCCGGTAAATGTCTCACCAGGGCATCCACAATCAGTTTAAACTCACTGTCCAAAAAGAACAATCACGGATTAGATGTTGCAGTGCACATTGAATTATGTCCATCAATATTTAAAATAATCTTACCATGGTTCATACTTTGGCCCCTTTTTGAATTTTCCAATTTCCTCTTGCAATGGAGGTGAAATGCCTCGGCCAGTGTGTGAACTGTCACCTAGATAAGAGTGAAATGTGTTACATTCAACAACAACAATTCACAAAACCAAATGCAGCCCTAAAAGGTGTTGTGTCCTGTTTAATAAAGTGTCAGTGACTTGCTCATATGACTTTATGGTCTCTGTACATCAACAATGTTGCAATGCAGACTTATTTTTAGTAGTGTACATCCAGGAAACATGTACCATGAGATGTTTATGTTTGAGGGGGATCAGTGTTTGTTTTATGCACACTTTCATTACAATAGTCCCTGTGCCAGCCTGGTGGCGCTCGGGCCGACTAATGTAAAACAAACATTATGTTAATCATGCTATACTTACGGTACGAGCACAATCATGACGACGTCAATCCAGTCGTTCTGCTGTCTTGCTCTTGGGGTCTCCCTGATGACGGCAAACAAGAAGGAGACAACCTCATCCAGTTGCTCGTCCTCAAAGTAAAGGGTTGGCCTCTCCCTCCTGGATTCCCATGTTGAAACAAGGTCCCCAGTTAAGATAGCCTGAAAAAGAATAGTTACATTAGAGGATGGAGATGGTCATTATTGATAGTAATAACCATATTGACAGTATGACTAAAATGACAACAACAACAAAATGATTGAGAAAGCCTTTCACTTTGAAATCTTACTAAGTATATCTTCATGCTGATATGTTTACCTCAAGGTGTTCCCTAAGTGAGCTGCTCCCCTTCATGCACTTGATCGTCAGCACACTCAGGTTGCTGCACCCGCTGTGTTTCTTTTACCGCTTTCTAAAATTTAAAAATACATTTCTCACAAATAATTTTGAAATAACGGTTGTTAATAATTATGGAGCGGCTTTTCACTATCCTCCAGTAACTCACAATTGTTCTAGCATTCGTTATTCCATAACATTATCATCAGTATCAACATTAAAATCATAACATGTGCACTTTATGTAATGTCTTATAATGTTGTCAGTCACTTACCAGCTGTGTTTTCTGGACAATTTCAGTCATTTTTGCCTTGCACTGGTTGGTCATTGTCCAAGGGCGCTGCTGAAAAAGGATGCAAGTTGCTAATGTGTTAGTTCAAGGCCACTATGAATATCACTCAGTAATGATTGTGATGTCACATTTTTACATTTGTCTCTTCAGTTGGCTGTCTCTTCCTCTTCAGTCTGAAGATGGGTGAAAGACACCCATTGACTATTTGTTTTCCCTCTTTGGTGAAATGAGCAAACCGTCCTCCATGCCTGAAGAAACAAATTATAGAATCCAGAAAAGCAAATGAAACAACTTTATTTTTGTCAAACAATTTCACAGGCTTTGGAATAAGCAACCAATAAAACATGTAATTGTCTGGTAGCAGTGTTGTTGAAGAAGATATATACACAGATATATACCCCACCATCTCCACAGTACTGGCATATGCCCTTTCATGGGTTTGCATGTGTGTGATGATCTGT
The DNA here is from genome assembly GCA_964034765.1 of Knipowitschia caucasica. NCBI lineage: Eukaryota > Metazoa > Chordata > Actinopteri > Gobiiformes > Gobiidae > Knipowitschia > Knipowitschia caucasica. Next base: position 9,631,291 of record OZ035842.1, on the reverse strand, counting down.
GCTTCTCCATGTTTAAAACGAGTTACACACATGAGCGTGTTCCTCTGCTTCAGCTCTGCAGCTCCATGTCCATCACTGACAATCATAGGATGTAACTGAAAGCAGACATAAACATTTGTGCACACTCAGAAACACAAATGTCTTGTAACATCATCCAATAACTACGGTCAGTGACTTCTGTAACTGCATAATTAATAACTAATTTTCCACTATTCTTGGAAAACATGAAAAGGTTATGTTTTTCCTCTTTATTGCCATTTTAACGATGTAAAATGACTTGGGCAATTATGCTATGTGCCTAATGACTTGTTGATCGCACATAGTATGACTCTCAGAAGAAACCCATACGAATTGCTTTCTCTGCAATGTATTCGTAGATCCATGGTATTAGTTCACTTCTTAAAAAACATTTTTAATCAGGGTGATGTGCATTTATTCATTAATACACTGTAACTTGTGTGATGGACTAAAAATAAATAAAACACGTTGTTGGTTGTCACTTACTGTTTGCGTACGGTCTGCCATGTCTTCTCTTCGAGTTTTCAACGGGTTTAAAATTCGTGTAGTAGGCGTGTGGTGTAGTGACGTCACTACACGACACGCCTACTACGCGACACGCCTCCGTACTGCAAGCCGCAGACAGACCCTTCTCAAATAGGTTGGGGATCCTAGGAAAAGTAAAACAATAAATAAAAAAAAGTATTTTGCTAGGATTAGAATTAGATTATAATAACATCCAATAATAGTGTGAGGATGCAACAGAGGGCGCCCTTTGTTTTCTTAACTATATAAGCCCTCCGCAGCTTCGCAACGCTGCAGTTATCTTTTTTTTATGAAGGTAAGGAGAGCTCCCGAGTGTAAAATAAGTTTATTTGTGTATAAATGTATGTTGGGTGCCAAATATTGATTGTGGGTTAGCATTTTGTCATAGTCCATTTAGGCTGTTTCTCTGTTAAACTTAAGTGGGAAAAATAACTTTGTATTTTGTTTTTAGAGTGCTAGCTTGCACGTGTACTTGTTAGCATGTGGACTCTACAATTCAGCCTTTGAATGTACAATTTTTTACTGCAAAAACAGTTACAATTTCTTCTTAATGGGGCAGTTCTCTTTTGTTTTTATGAAGGCAATAAATGAGGAACGTCTGTTCAGCCTCTTCCACCATTGACTCCTGGTGTCCCTATCCGCACTGCTGGCCCCTGACCAGTAACACAAACAACACAACGCAGAGATCACACTTGGGGCTTGCCATCGCTGAACTAGGGTTACATCTTTGGTGCCGTGACCCGGATGGTGGTTTATAAGAGGAAGAGCGGACAACTCTGTGGACTGTTAACGTCATGATAAGCTGTATATCATTTTTCAGACATATGCTCTTTATTACATTTTTTTTTTCTCATTGTTGAATAGTGCTTTGTTATGTGATTGAATGCTATGTTGTGAATATGTCTGTAATATTGATTCATCGATTTAAGAGATTGATATCACGTTATAATTAATCAACATGCAAGGTAATGTGCAAAACCTCCATGAAGATACTCCTCGACGCCCCATTCCCACGATTCCCCCTGCGGTGATGTCAAAGTTATACCGCCAGCCAGACAGACCAGGTGGGGCAGAAGGAGAGATCCAGACTTTGGACCAAACAGTTATTTTGATGAATCCGTCTGAGCACTCGGAGCAGTATGCCCAACAGCATGAGGCATTATCACCCTGGAATATGGCATATAATGCTCTGCCCACGCCTCCACAGTCTAACCCTCTTCACCTCAATCTGATGACTGGGGGAACCCCCATGCAGGTACCAGAACGCCATGTCCACATGCCCAGTTACCAATATCCCCAGGGCAGCTACGGTGGGCCAATGTTAACTGCTTTTGAAAAGTACCCACAAAACACAGGCATTATTCCAGGTAGCATGGCACCTCATGCCGCTGTTCTAAGCCAGCAACCAGTGAGGGTTAATAACGCACCTGCTTCCCAAGCCTCTCTGCACGCTAATCAAACATACCCATCCATCACACAACCAGCTTCATACCACATATGCCTATCCACATGGGTCTGCAGGGACCCAGGCGCCTCCTCCTTTCCAGCCCAGCCCAACCAATTTCAGTTTCATCAAGTAAAAAATGTGGCCATTTTCAGTGGTGGTGCAGATTGCAGAATACTGATTGAGGACTGGATCAGAGACATGCAGTATCTTTTAGATGCAGGTGCCCTACCATCCCACCTCAGTTTTGCAACCATTGTCAGGCATTTGAGTGGAGAGGCACGAAGGCTTGTTCTAAACCTCCCCCCAATAGAGCAAGTCCCAGGGAGGGCTTTTGATGAACTACGGTCAGAACATGGTGACATGCAGAGATCTCTGGATCCCCTGGCCGACTTTTATGAGAGAACCCAACGTTCAGGGGAGACAGCCTGTTCTTTTGCCATTGCTTTAGAGGCCACGCTCAGAGAAGTGGAAGACACCCAAAACAGCGGCCGACCATTCCCAGATCGTGATGCAAAACTGGTGCGACAGTTCATGAGGGGGTTGATTGAAGAGGATGTTTTTTTGAGGATTGCTCCCATGAAGCCGAGAATGCTAAGCTTTCGGGAGCTACAGAATGAGCTCAGGAATATAGCTAGAGAAGCCAAGAAGTTCAACCAGCCGAGGCAGAAGAAGACTTTCAGCCAGGTCCAGACTGTCACAAATAGGCAAGTAAGTGGAGCAACTGAGAGAGCTGAAACGGGGAAGCAATCTTCTGAGTTACGTGAACTTACAGACCTCGTGAAAAGTATAGCACTGCATCAAGAAGAACAAAGTAAAAGGCTTGCTCAGTTGGATTTACAAAGTTTACACCTCCCACCTCACCATTCAAGCCGAATTTAGGACCCAGAGACCCTAGCCGAAGAGCCACCATAGTGTGCCACCGCTGTGGCAGACCTGGACACTTGGCCAGGTCCTGTAGGGCGGTGCTACCTGAAAATGAGCCCTCTACCAGTGCTGGATCGTACTCCGCTGTCACATCTGATAGTGGTGCTATCACAGGTGGCCAGCCTTTAAACTCCTAAAGCCTGTGGTGACTGGGGCAACCATGGGCATGCATCTGGTCCCCCAAAAGGAATTGGAAACCCCACTTGTCGGACCTTTAAATGAGGGACAGGTTGAAGTTAATGGAATGTCCTGTAAGGCGCTCATTGATTCTGGTTCTCAAGTGACCACCATCACAGACACTTTCTGGCGCTCACACCCTGAGCTGTGTATGCAGGAGATACAAGAGTCTAGCATCCCAATGGAGGGGGCTGGAGGCCATACTATTCCCCATTTTGGTTTTTTATACATAAATCTCAAGATTCCGGGGAAAGACAATGTGCCTGCTTTTGTTATTCCGGTAACAGAGTACCGGTCTGGAGTTCCATTGTTAGTGGGTACTAGGCAAGGCAAGGCAAGTTTATTTATATAGCACAATTCATAGACAAGGCAATTCAAAGTGCTGAACAAAACAAGAAAGCATTAAAATCATAAATAATCACAGAACATCAAAAAGAAAGATACAAATATAAAATCCCTCAGTTGTATGCACAGCTAAACAGAACTGTCTTTAACCTGGTTTTAAACATTGTCAGAGAGGAGGCCTGTCTCACATCTTCAGGAAGACTGTTCCAGGTTTTAGCAGCATGAATCTGAAAAGCAGCCTCCCCATGTTTAGTTCTGACTCTGGGCACTAACAGGAGTCCAGTCCCTGTGCTCCTCAGAGTCCGGGCTGGTTCGTATGGTACTAACATGTCACTAATATATTTTGGTGCGAGGCCATGGTGAGACTTGTACACAAGCAGAGCTGTTTTAAAGTCTATTCTCTGAGCCACAGGAAGCCAGTGCAAAGACCTGAGGACTGGACTAATGTGGTCGTACTTCCTGGTTCTTGTCAGGACTCGAGCTGCTGCATTTTGAATGTACTGCAGCTGTTTTACAGCCTGTTTGAACAGACCTGTGAGCAGGCCATTGCAGTAGTCTAACCTACTGGAGACAAGTGCATGGATAAGAATCTCCAGGTCTGCTTTAGACACTATGTTTTTGATCCTGGCAATGTTTTTTAGATGGTAAAAACCTGCTGATGTTACTGATTTTATGTGGCTATTAAAATTTAAGTCTGAGTCCAGTATTACCCCTAGATTTCTGACCTTGTTTGAAGGTTTTAGGGAGAGAGACTATAGGTTACAGATGACGCTCTCTCTTTGTTTCTGGGGACCAAAGACAATCATTTCAGTTTTGTCTGCGTTTAGCTGAAGGAAGTTGTTTTGCATCCACCCACTGATCTGTTGGATACAGTGAAGGAGTGAGTCCACTGGTCCATGTTCTCCTGCAGTCAGTGAGACATAGATCTGAGTGTCGTCTGCATAGTTATGATAGGAAACTTCGTTTCTGCGTATTAACTGACCTAACGGCAGCATGTAGAGATTGAACAGAAGAGGTCCCAGGATCGACCCCTGTGGGACTCCACAGGTCAGGGCCATATGATCTGAGACACAGTTTCCAATCTCCACAAAGTACTTCCTGTCCTCAAGGTAAGACCTAAACCAACTTAGGGCGGTGCCAGCGACTCCAACCCAGTCCTCTAGTCTCTGTAAGAGGATCTCATGGTCGACAGTGTCAAAGGCAGCACTTAGATCTCACAAGATTAAGATTGAGACTTTGCCTGCGTCAGTGTTCAGCCGGATATCGTTTGTAACCTTAACAAGAGCAGTCTCAGTGCTGTGGTGGGGTCTAAAGCCGGACTGAAACATATCAAATGAGTTGTTGATTATAAGAAATCTAGTAAACTGTAGGTAGACAACTTTCTCAAGGACTTTCCCCATAAATGGCAGATTTGAGATGGGACGATAGTTGTTAAGTACCGTAGCATCGAGACTGCTCTTTTTTAGCAGGGGCCTGATGACTGCAGTTTTCAGGGCCTTTGGGAATATTCCAGAATGAAGGGACATGTTTACTATCTGTGTGAGTGAAGGTAACAGACTGCTCAGAACAGACTTCAGAAATCTAGTGGGTAGTACATCCAAGCTGCATGTGGAGGAGCTCAAACTGGAGATTATCTCTTGGACAGTTTTATCATTTACAGGTGCAAAGTGAGTTAGCTCAGAGAGCCTTTCTGGCTGTTGGATGGTTATCTGTGGATTAGAGACAATGGCGTTTTTGATGCCTTGAACCTTGTCATTGAAAAAATTAGCAAACTCATTGCATTTACGTTTGGAAGTACTAATGTCATACGTGCCTCCAAAAGCCATTTTGAATCCCAATCTGGAAAACAATTCCTGGTTATGGTACAGGAGAAGCACCCAGAATGGTACTCTGCCTTGACAGAGGTGAGTGGCACAAAACCTTGTGGTTTTGACGACCGCATTGGCCCTGCGGTTTATACTGGCAGTAAAATGTGTGTCCCTGCAAGCAAAGAAATGAACGTGATGTGCCGGGTAAAAGGGGGGCCAAGAAAGAAAACGTACACTGCGCTGATTGAATGTAACGTAAATGTTCAGCTGCCGGAGGGCCTAGTAGTGGGCAGAGTGCTTGCCTATGTCAGGAAGGGCGTAGTTCCAGTCCGAGTAATGAACCTCGCTGTCCAGCCAGTGTTGATTAAACCACATACTTGTCTTGCAAATGTTTTTCTCGTTAGAGATGTGTTGCAGTGGAGTAATGAGGGGGAGTGCTCTGGGGATTCCAAGATGGAAACATGTCATATTCAAGATCAGATTGTGCAGGCGACTCAGAGCAGGGACACTGTCACATGTCCAGTGGATCTAAGTGGGGCTGCAGTGGAAAATGAGGAGCAGAGAGAAAGCTTGAGGCAACTATTGCTAAAGAACCGTGATGTATTCTCCCAACATTCCATGGATTTTGGGCACACAAAGACAGTACAACATGAAATCCCTCTGATTGATCCCAAGCCGTTCCGTCTCCCCTATCGGAAAATACCACCTGCTCAATGGCAAGATGTCTGCAATCTTTTAAACGACATGGAAGACACCGGTGTCATCCGCCTAAGTAAGAGCCCGTATGCGTCACCCCATGTGGTTGTAGTTAAGAAGGATGGGACGTTAAGGATTTGCGTCGACTACAGGAAGTTGAAATCCTGCAGTACAAGGGACGCATTCCCTCTTCCTAGGATTGAAGACGCTCTGGAAGCTCTTGGACAAGCACAGTATTTTTCCACCTTGGACTTGACATCGGGGTATTGGCAGGTGGAGGTGGCAGAGCAGGATAAACATAAAACGGGCCTATGGGCCTCTTTGAAGCAAATTGTATGCCCCATCAACATTCCAGAGGTTGATGACCTGCTGTTTTGGAGACTTGAACTACTCGCACCTCCCTGAAAAGATAAGCAAGGTGAAGGACTGGCCACAGCCAACAAACCGTAAGGAGGTCCTTCGTTTCCTGGGGTTTGCGGGGTACTACAGGAGGTTTGTGGAGAGCTATGCAAAGATTGCTGCACCCCTCTACCGCCTCACTTCTGGTGACCCCAGAAAGAAAAAAAGGGGTACGAAAAGAACCACTGTACCTGACCCTCCCTTTCTATGGACTGATGAGTGTACAAGATTATTTACCACCCTGAAAGAAAAACTCACATCAGCTCCATTACTTGGATACCCGGACAGTAGATATATGTGTCGGCGCTATTGAGCAAGTGGTGAAAGGTGGTACTGCACCCTGAACTCCTCAGAATAGGGTCGGCGCTATTGAGCAAGTGGTGAAAGGTGTTACAGCACTGTATTTTCCAAGAGTTGTGACTTTGAATGTTTAATGAGTTGTCCTCTAGTTGACCCAGAGTGTGTGTGTGGTAAAACAAAAGCATCACTGTTATCTTAAGATGTTTTATTGAGCAAAGCGTATGATTACAAACAAACAGCGATACACAGGTTAGGGATGGCATGATAATAGCGAATCAAGCAGCAAGGGAGGACCTGCCCCAGGCCTATCAACCTGAAGCAAACAATGTAAGCGAATCATGCAGAAGGGGTGGAGGGACTATGGTGAGCCCCGCCCTCTAAGAAGTTTTCAATGGACCAAACGCATCTACGTGAAGGTTATACAATACGTTTCATAAGCATGTCTAATACAGGTAAGTTATTAATATACCATTTTTTTTCAGTATTCATAATAAATGTTTTAATTTAGTTTATCTCTAGGAAAGGGTCGTTTATTGACACATTATGACACCGATGAGGATTTAACCCCATCACCAAAAGTTACGAGAGGTCTACAACCAAGGGATGAAATATGTGTGGCAGGTTGGTGTAGGCTGCCTTTTAAGATGGATTGTGGGTGGCACCGACGTAGCGTTGAAAGCCGGTTACGCGCACGGCGCGCGCTCATACACACACCAGCTTGAGTGGGCATTGTGGTGGCGGCGTGCTGTGGTCTCCCGCAACACCTGGTTCGGGCCTTAACTTTCCGAGCCCTGCGCTTCTACGCATTATCATCCAGGTTGGTTTTAACAAGCCTCTTCTGGTGCACGCTGTGTGCCAGCCTTTCTTAATGTTGGTTGTCTTAGGTCCAGGACTACGGTCTGGCCTGGCTCGCGTGGTCTTCCTCCTTCTCCTTGGGAGTGCGTGCGTGGTGCACGCGTCGTGCGCTCCAGGCCCTTCTCTGGGTAAGTGCGTCCATTGTCTCGCTGAATTTTGGGCTTGGCCCGGGCTGACATCAAATTTTCCTTAGGTCTGGGCCTGTTGTGGGACTTTGCCGTGATTCCCCCACGTCTCTCCCCCTCCTCCTGCTGCCTGCGGGTGCGCGCACTGTCACCGGCAGGTAAGAGGTCCAAAGCTTTACCACTGCAGGGCTAATCCTTAGTTGGTAGTTTACGCTCGTGTTTTCTTTCTAGGCACGAGGCGCACAGCGTGCGTGGCCCACGTTGGAGCCGCCACCTCCTGTTAAAGGAGGCCGTTGTTTTGTTCCTCTGTGTTGTCCACATTCTCTTGTGCGTAAAAGAAGCGCTCCAGTCCCATTCCGCACCCCTGGGCTGCTTCAGCGCGTGCTTAGTGCGTGCATAGGTGGGGGTGGACTCGCACCGAACAATTTAACATTGGTTTTTTTTTGTAGGCAAAGACTACAAGGAATCAGGGTAGTTTATCCGCATGTCTGCTCCTGCATGCTTGTTTGTTTTTGTCGCTTGCACGTTATTTTCCTTTGCCTGTTTTCTGTGTGTATTTACCTTATTGTGCATGATTTGCTGTGTCTTATTTTATTTTTGCTTCTGTTGTGATGTTTGCCTATTTTCACAAGCTATTTGATTTATGTTTATTTAAAGGTGCTGTCCCCCACTACTCAAGTAGCACTGGGTACATTGTTTATTGTTAAAGGTGTACTGTATGACGGTTGTTTACCATTTTAAAATAATATTAGGCCTATTTCAACTTCTGTATTTATTAAATAAACTCATCTTTGTAATAAAAATTCACCTCCTTTATTGTCCTAACCTAGTGCGGCCTTCTGAAAGCAAAAAGATTAAATCAAAACCGTGCGGTCCCAGGGCCATTACCCTGGGTGGCGTTGCTGAATTTTCATTGTTCTACCACGGCTCCCGCCACATATGGTAAGAGCACATTTTCCATACTTTTTTTCATTTATACAGCACAGGTAAATTAACGAGCAAGTCAATGCCCCTGATGCATAAATTACGACAAGTAAATCAACGTAAAGCAAGTCTAGCTCCGTAAGTCCGTACATATACTAACTAATTTTTATATAACATGCTTTATGAACTGTGTAAATCTTTTTTTAGAGAAATTCTATCACGCTGTAACGGACACCAACTACCTAATGACGCTGATGATGATAAAAGGTGAGTTACATATTATAATTTTTATAATGATAGAGGTTATAATTTTCTTCTCACTATTTTTTTAGCTCATCAGGGGGTGACGAAGCCACAGAGAATCAACCCCCTGTAAACCAGCATTTCAACATACTGGATTTTACAACACTGTACATTGATGCCATTATAGGAGATGAGGGTGTACCAAACAACCATCATGACTTATTAAACGCTGGATCACCATTCCCGGACCGTGGTGACGACAATGCAATAGTTTATGGTGTGTGTATATGTAATTATTATTT